>CP137672.1:33000736-33251225 GCA_037976565.1 Mesocentrotus franciscanus | reverse complement strand
CAAATTTGTGTGATTTTTCACTTGTGTCCTTTTATAATTGAAGACATTACTAACCCTTTCATTACCTGTTATTCGTAGCTATGCATGTCACATTACGGGCTGCCGACATCTTTTGTATGATGACTCCTACATCAGATTGAGGGGTCATCACAGAGATGCTGAAATCATCCCCGTTCTTTACATCAAGGCATGGCTCTAATGGTTTGTTAGAACTGGTATCTGACAAAAAGCAATGAAAATAAAGACATTGAATTGATAAGAGAGACCGTAAATAGATCCAAGTGTCTACCTTTCAGTGAAGTCAACTGTAATCAAACTACTAGCAATAAGAATACTTAGAAACCAAAATTGAAACTCATTCTGACCTTCAATTCAGAGCTCATCACTAAAAATGGACCAGCCCATGCAAATGAACCTCTACAATTTGGAATGTCAGGTAAATGTTTAACAACTATCCTCTCAAACACATCAAAACATAATCCTAAGTTTTTAAGAAGATTCCAATTTTCACATCCTGTTAATATAAATTTATGCCAAACTGCCAAAGTCAATTGTAAGCCGTGCTTAACTTTCTCTAGCTAGACCTATACAACAGACCTTTATTCCAAACTCACTATCCATGTGACATTTGACCCCATGTTTGGATTTGTGGCAAATTTTCTTTAAAAAAAAAAAAATGTTTTATTAAAAAAATCAACAAGTTTTAGCTATCACAAAGGACCACAAATTAAATCATTAAACAATAAATATTCTATCTCACCTCCAAGCCCTTCTACAAGCCAGTCATTGACCCCTCCTGCGACGGCATCACAAGACGTGTGTGGTGAGTAGACTGCGATTCTCTTCTCCAAAGCTCTAACAACTATCCTCTCTTTCACGTTCCCCTGCGTCAACCGCTTTAGAGGAACAAATATGGGTGGATGGTAGGAGAGGATCAGATCTGTCTGCTTTTCGATGGCCTCGTCTAAAACCTCCTCGGTCAGATCATTGGTCAGGCATACGGTTGACACAGTGTGTGGAGGAGTAGGCTCTACAAGCAGTCCTACGTTGTCCCAACTCCCCGCCAGACTTGTGGGAGCAAAATCTTCAAGGAGTGATACCACTCTCTTCAAATCCATGGCGTTATTCCTGGCAGTACTTGCAAAAGAACGGCCTAAAATGCGTTTAGATGCTAAATCGTAAGGTGTAGATTTGTAGCAACACTTAATTCCTCGTGTTTTTGTCTTGTTTGTCCTAGAGCATGCCTTGTATCATGGATACAACATTCAGGATCATGGGCAATAAGTGAGGCACAAAGAGCGTGATGTGAAGAGCTCCACCCCACCAGAGTCGGCTGGATTAATCTGCAGACTGTGGTGGTTGTCCGAGAAGTCACGCACACGTTGACAAACATCACTCGTTAAAGCAGTTATTTTTTTAATATATTGGGTTTAACTGAAAAAATTGTTGAACAGTTTGAAACCAGGCATTTTTATAAGAACCCAGATATATTCACTTCCTCAGATGTCAAAACACTGGAGGAAAATCCAAATCAATTTTGAGTTGTCTCTTGATTCTTGTGATTGGAAACCGGTAAACCACGCCTACCTTAATTTAACTTAATATTATAGTCTTTGATGAAAGCTAAATTGTTTTTCGCCATTTGATAAAAACTGATGAAAGGGCTTGGTCAAGTAGAAATTTTGCCATAAACTAAAGCTGATAAAGTTTAAGGTGATTGTTGATAAGCTAAACATGTTGATTCTACTATCATTGCTGAAGTACAGTAAAAAAGAATTCATGCCACTCAAAGAATCATTCCAGGTATAAAGCAAAACTGCCTTGAAATAAAACTAAATCTTTTTAAAGTTACGCAACCGCAATCTCCTCCAACACGGAATTAAACCATCATAGTATTTTAGAAATAAAGGTGAATCATGATGAAACATCATATTGATAGTGTTGAGTAATCATATATACGTTTTTTTAAATTAATTATACACATTTATGATTAAATATTAAGTTACATCCTCTCGTTGCGCGAGCTGGAGCAAAATGCCGCTGTTGTTGGCAGCTCGAGTACCATGGACCCCGAGCGTTGGGCGAGCGCTTCGACTGGGTTCAGTGAGATCCCTGCAGAAAATGGATAGTAGTCAATTAGACTCGAAACAGAGCAGTGTTTGCTCAAAAGAAAATGTCAATCTTAACTGTCCAGGCCAATCTACCTCTGCTCCATTTTCATGGTCTCAACGCAGGTTTCTTTCTCAATTTGTCCCCGAAAGTCGGCCTGTCACAGAGAGCAGTATTGAACAGTTTCAACACTTTGTAGATAAATCCAAGCATTTGTTTGTTCTGACTGGTGCAGGGATTTCAACCGAATCTGGAATACCAGATTATCGCTCAGATGAAGTAGGACTTTATGCTCGGAGTGACAGGAAGCCCATCCAGTACCGTGATTTTGTTCATAGTCCCTCACGGCGACAACGCTACTGGGCCAGGAACTACGTGGGCTGGCCTCAATTCAGCTCTTTTTTGCCGAATCAGTCCCATCTTGTGCTTGTAGAGTGGGAGAAAGTTGGAAAAATACATTGGTTGGTGACTCAAAATGTAGATGCCCTTCACACAAAAGCAGGAAGTAGATGCATAACCGAACTTCATGGCTGCTCGCACAGAATCATCTGCATGAATTGCAAGACCCTCACCAGCAGGAATGCCCTTCAAGAGAGAATGACCGCTGCGAACCCGAACTTCCACACTGGAAAGGAGTATGCTGCTGCTCCTGATGGTGATGTGATCCTTCCTGATGAACTTGTCACGCAGTTCCAGGTGCCTTCTTGTGAAAGCTGTGGAGGACTTCTCAAACCCCACCTGGTATTCTTTGGGGACAATGTTGACCCAAAGATCAAGGAGTCGGTCTTTCAGAGGTTGGAAGAGAGTGATTCAGTCCTTGTCATAGGATCCTCACTTGAGGTAATTTTTTTTTGAGTTCACAGCAATGTTCCAGGATGGCATTCTGAAAATTACTTTATATTTATTTTAGGGACAGATTTCGCATCATGACTTTATAGGTGCCTTAGATACAAATTATGACAAGCCATAAATTAAAATTTGCTGTGACAGTCAAAACCAATCCTTTATTCTTTGGTTTAATTGTGATACAGGGTAAGGAATTCCTATGTCAACAAAAAACATTGGAAAGTTATTTTTGATAGGGAGGAACGTATTGTGGTATATCATAAAAGATAAATTTCAAAATGAATAAAAATCTTTAAAAGTTCATTCATGACAGAAACTGTGTAGGGAAGAGCCGAGTAATGACATAGCATTTATGGACTAATATGTAAAATGGATATAACACTTGCTATTTAATTTGTTATCACTGATGTGTTTCGGATCTAAATCATTCATGTTTGTTATTCTTTGACCAATCTCACATTTACTAGGTTTACTCGGGATACAGGTTTGTCCACACTGCCTGGCAGCAGAAGAAACCCATCGCCATCGTCAACATTGGCAGGACCAGGGCCGACAAATTAGGACCGTTAAAGATAGAGGGCCGGTTAGGGGACATCATTCCTTCCATCAGGGTTTCATGAGACCATCTAGAGATGAGCTTAGATGATGAGCAGTTGTCCCCTCCTTTCTTCCTTATATTGGAAGGTATTTTTCTAGTGATTTAGCATAGGTATATTTGGCAGGGGGGGGGGGGCATGGTAATATCGTTCCAGGGGAATTGTTATAGTAGGTACTTTTGGGGATAAGGAGAGAATTCTGTTGGAGATGATTCTTAACAGCTACATAATAATATGTATTATGTCAGAGGAGAGGACTGGTTGTTAGGTACATTTTGTTACAAACACATTTGTCACATATTTCATCATAATAAAATGAGTGCTGTTGATTTTGTCATTATTAATATTAAATTTGTGATGATAAGCAAAGGTTTATATTAAATGGTCTATTACCTCCGCAGAAATATGAAATTCATCTGCTAAAAACATTGGCTAAGATACCGGATTTAAGGTTGTCTGTCTGACCTCATGAAGGTTGAAATTTGTATCTTGATTTTGAAAACAAAAAGAAGGATGCAAAAGCTAGTGTCAGGTTACAACTCGTTATCTTCTTGAAAAGTGCAGTCCACCATGAGTTTTGGTATTTTGGTATAAAAGTAATATTCCATTTTATTTCATGGTAAAAGGATATACTTTTGTGCACCTCCAATGACACTTTCCTCACTTAGTTACTGCTGCCAAAATCTGTAGTCCTGGGTCAGCATATTAAACAAATAAAACTTCTAATTGATTGATGGCTAGAGCTCCACTACTTTGTCTGGTGCCATCTATTGGTTAGATACAATCAGGGGGGGGGGGCATTAGTTCAACAGAGGTAATGATGTCACATGAAGTGCTTTGGTCATGTACTTGTCATCGGACAGAATACAGATGCTACATGAAAATCATGGATGATGATGATCATTATTTATTATTTTTATCATCATGAATATTCTTCTTTTTCTTCTTCTTCTTCTTCTTAGTACTTATTTTAGTAGTATAATTATTCATTATTATTTTTATTTTTATTATCATCATCATCATCATCATCATCATCATCATCATCATCAACACTATTATTAATATCATTACTATTACTTGTTATGACTTTTGTTACCATTATTATAATTAATGTTATTATGATTATGCTGCTGATGATGGTGATGATAACAATTATAATTATGATAATAATAATAAAATTGTCAAAAACTGTACTTCAATGAAAAGCTCTCGATGAATTATAATGAATGTTATCCATCTTAAATATTTGCTCAGGTCTATTTGAGGTAGGAAAGAAATGATATATTGCCTTATTCGGGAAAGTGGGAAATTAACCCCCCAAAAAAAAAAAAAAAATTAAAAAAAATTGTGTTACATATTTTGTTACGTGTATTGCATCTGAGGGAGTATGAATCGAGACCATTTAATACAGTCTTTACATAGAGCCAATATGAGTATTATTATTTTCATCTCATGATTTTAATGAGAGATTACTGCCGCCAGTATACCGGTATGTATACATGACAAGTCTGTCATTGTGAAGTAAACATGAATGTCACTTTCATCTCAATGAGAAGGCACTTGATTTAATGAAAATCTCGACCTAAAATTGTCTGCACAAAGTTCACACATTGAAAATATTTCCATGTCCGTGTAAAGAATTGCAAACAAAAATCCAATATCCATCTCTCTCTTTTTTTTTCTTTTTTTTTTACTTTTGACTTTCATTTTTGATGCCTCATTTTATATTTCCATTTTGAAGTCGTCATTGGAATACATGAGTATTAAAACGTTTCACACATATGTTTAAAACCTGTTATAAGGAAACTCAATGTAGTAACTCACATAAATTGTTTACATTTTGAGGACCCTGTATACATTTTAGAAAAAAGAATGTATAAAACTATAAATTCTTTTAATTGAGGTTGAACTTAACACATGATGTGTATCGAGCCTATGAAGTGATATTTATGTTTTGTGAACCATGTGAGCTATACCCATTGAACTTTCTTGAATAATTTAAGGCGTTTAGTCATGAGAGAATTAGTATTTTTTAGGAGAAGTTTCTTTGTCAATTTTACGCTATTTATAAGTTTTTATACAATGTAGACATATTTTAATCTTGATAATCACGACTGTTTGGATGAATATTATGTGAATAAATTTATATTTATGTAATTTATGGATTTGTTGTTGTTCGCGTATAAACAAGTGTATCAACTACACAATTAGCTTACCTATACATCAATAATTCTTAGGGAGTTGTGCATGTTCCAAAGTGGCCGCTACAAATACAATTTTCTTGCTTCCTTGAAAATGCATATTGCCGGTGTTTGTACCTAGTTTGTAGCTTTTTTATGACACTTTTAAAAAAATGTGACTTATAATAATGCGTCCAAGGTGTTCGTGCAGGTGTTTTTCATTATTGCACGAATAAAATATATAATTTTAGCCTTTCACTTCAAATGCTTGTCACCTTGAAATGTTTAATAACATTTCAAATTTATTTTGGAATAAATTAGACCGATTGCCTCCAGTTCCAGCTTACTAGACTTGGTGATTAACCAGCTTTATTGTTTCGCTGATGAATTGTTTTATCTTGTGTGTTTGCCCGCAAGAGAGTAATAAAATTAAATTAAAGAACATTTACGATATCAACTATATAGCAAAATGCTGCCCAGATATAACTTTGGAAACACGTTAATACGCAGAACATCACAAGATCAATCACTATTAATATGAGAAGGTAGCTAACTAGCAAAACGAACCCGAGTCACACAACCTAAAGGTTTATTCAACCCAAGAATTGTGCAGCAGTGAAACAAGCAAAATATAACCAAAAACACCCCCATTAAAAAAATAATAACATCAGCATGTAGAACTAGATGATAATGGTGATGAGGGTAGTTCAGTTTTTGTTAAATATTTGTCTTATGCCTTTCTTTCTATTCTTCTTTTCTAATAGTCATTTTTATTGTTCACACGTTGAACATGTTAATTATTCTTGAAAATTGCCTTTTCTTCTTCTTTTGCTTGAAATGGGTACTTAAACCGCTGAATGCAAAAGGAGGATACTAGAGAAAGGAAGAGGTGAAAGGAGAGAGAGAAATTTCAGGCGTTATTATAATGAATAGTATATCACAATAATATCCTCTCCTACCTACATGTACCTCCTCAATAACGATCAAGGGCATCACTGCATCATCATTAGGGCGGGAGGGGGGGGGGGGGTTTACACACCTATTTAACATTTGTCGGCAAATGTTTATCTTAGGCTATCGGAAAATCGCGAACATTCTATTCCTTTTGTAATTTTTTGGGGAAAATCTGTCCCCAAATTTTTATGACGAATTTGTTTTTGTTACCCCTGTTGGAAAATTTGATAATCTGATGAATTTTCCCTTTTCTTTCCTTACGGTTAATTTCCTGCTAGCTTGTTGGCAAAATCTTTCCGACATCCCCATTCCACATTATCTGTGACAGTTTCGTGAGGCCCCTGATTATATGATCTTTTTTACCACATGACCAATCAAAGCACGAATCTCTCTTGTCACCGTCTACCGTCTGTCCTCTGAGAGAACATTCAGTCAAACGTTCGCCAAATATTAGAGACTCTCGGCAGACGATCGAAACCTGTCATCTGTACATGAAATTGCAGCAAGGCGTTGTTAAAAGGATGTGGTGTGTGCGAGTAAGCAAGTGGGGAGACAAACATCGACATGTGAGCCAGGAGTGGCATAGCACCCCTTGGATTGGAATAATGATGAGCAACCCAAGTGAAAATTACTAAGGGTTTTTTTTGTTAGAGAAATTTTGGACCCACCCTGCATGGTCAGAGAATCCAAAATCCGCCATTAGCGGGGCATTACTCTTTACCCTAAGTTTTTGCCCTCGTGTGAGAATATTGTTGTAAATTTGACAATCTGGGGAGTGTTTTTCCTTTATTTATCGTGTTTTTGGATACATAATATTTTCAGGTAATTTATCGGCAAATTAGCTCCTACACTCACCCCACCCCACCCTTCATTTCGGTCTATAACGACGCGGTCGACGCCCCTGAATTGCAGCAGAAAGCCTGAGTATCTCACCCCTCAGAAGAGGGGAAATCCCCTGCACTCATTCTCATCGGAATGAAAGGCATCATGATGATATTGATAAGACAACTAGCTTGATTCTTTTCCCTCAGATCAAATTGGTAAGGGAGTCCGTAAGCATAACGATAATAAAGAAAATGTAAAGTGTGACCTTGGTGATGGTAAAACAAAGCAATGTCATGTTATAATTTAGGAGTCTAGTTGTTCCAGTGCATGGTTGCGTATAAAACTTACATAATTCATGTTCTTGAATATTTGAAGATGGGGGAATCGGTAGATAGACTGCATGTAACTACAGAAAAACATGCATAAAGAATCATCTGTAATATTCTTGTTAGGCCAAGTAACAGTAACCACTAGTTCTCCTCTCTTCCCGCTTCATGTTATTTTCAACACGCCTCATTAAATGATAATATCATGTTTATTTGTGAAACGAAAAAGAATTACGAGGAAATGCAGACAATAGAGTATCATGTGCAATGTCAACTCGCTTTAGACTTCGCAGTTCCCTTTTACTTTCAATTTTCTCTACCCCCTCCTCCCTCCCTTTCTCCTCTGATCGATCCCTCCGCCCTCTCTCTCACTCTTTGTCAGGTGTTCTCTCTCTCTCTCTCTCTCTCTCTCTTTTTCTCTCTCTCTTTCTTTATCTCTTTCTCACACTTTCTATCTTTTTTCTCTCTTCTTTTCCCATCCTCTCCTATACTCCATCCCTTTTCCCTTTGTCTCCCTCCACTCTTCCTTCCCTCTCCATCGCCGTCTCTTTATCTATCCTTGTTTTCTCTCTCTCGATTGCATGCCTATTTATTTCTCTCTTCTGATTCAGCTTCAGATTTATGCTTACTTTCTGCCTTTTGTATACCTATTGACTGTTTCATCTATTACACTGTCCCATAATATCAATTATTCCTACTTGTGATTTTGGTCACTAGATCCTCTGTCAGTGTATCTCGTGCCATTTAAGAATCACGTATACCACGTTGCTTAATAACTTTTAGAATAACCCCTTCATAACCCTCGAGACTGACTAAAATTTAGCAACACCAACATCTTGAATCTTAATCAAACACAATTCCTTGTCGCTTTATGGGCATGATGGGTTGCTATGGCGGAGGGAGTTGGGGGAGGGGGAGGGGGATATCCAAGCTTCTAGCGAGCCATATCTTTTCAAGCAAGAAAAACCGCCTATCAATAAAATTGGGGCATCGCTAAAGTCAGGGGTAGTAGCGCTGGAATGGAAGAGGTGAAAGTTAATTAAAACCCACCAGCGAGGGACAGTCCCTTCATGATATACATTTTTCATAAAGGATAATCGCTAAACTTGTTGAGCATGATATGGTTTTGTCATCAATAACAGTAGGTCTGTGCTAAAAATTACATAATCTACTAAATACAAAGAGAGTGGATGAGAGTAGCGAGCCAATGAAAAATAAAGTTGAAAGGAGGCATCTTAATAAGATGTAGTGTAGATATTTAAGGTTTTTCAATGGTATTCTTGTAAGTTGTAGAAGTCCGCCATTCCAATTGTTACATTACGTGGCCTAATCACGGACCTACAATGAACACTATTTGTTACGTTAAGAGAAAAGTGAATCTTGTACCCCATTAGTTCTACCTGTTTTTATTTGGTTGTGTATCCATACTATGGATAAACTGGGGAGGAGGGATGGGCAGGGGTGGGGGAGGGATGGGCCGGGGTGGGGGGGCAATGTGTCGAAATCCGTCCGATCCGATGTGCTGTCGGCAGATCATCGGCCTCTTCCGCCAAAACGCCATAAGTTCAGTTAAACCAAAACACATTGAGGGTTAAAACGAAGAGGAAAAGAAAGGACAAACATTATTTTTGATGATGACCACCATCCAAGCATCTACAGGGAAATGATTTAAAGTCGCTGAACATTACTGATTTCTTGCGTACATGACTATACTGTCACAATATCATTTTTAGTCCGCTGTGCTTAAAACGTTTGCAAAATCACCTGCATGCCTTCAATTTTACCATTATACCATAAACGCACAGCCCTAAATCCAAACGTATTCGCCCCATCTCATCAGCAGTAATTCGATTTTAACACTCTTAAGTTGAACAAGTTTTCCTGCTTGGCGCCAGTTGCAAAATCTTTTCCATCCTTGATGCTAAATGTGTTTCGCCAGAATTTGGGGTTGATTCCTTATCGTTGCCATGACATTCCTTCAGACCCATCGATAATAGAAATTGTCTTTAAAGGGGCGCATATATATGTAGTTGACTTATAATTGTTCAACAAGTCTTTTGATTTTCTTTAAGTTCCGTCAATCTACAGATTGTTATACTTTTGAAAGTCTCCAATACCCATATATAAATTAACTTGATTCTTTATAATGTAAACCTGTGGTTATAACATGTAAAAAGGGCAAAGATTAAGACACGTAGAGTGACGTAAGAGATGATGATAATAATATAGCGCACAAAAAATAATACAAAATTCAAACGAAAATTTCAATAAAATAATGTTCTGTGTCAACACGTACATCTGTTGAGCGTAAAAGAAACAAAGAAACACACGAATAAAAAAATGGAAAAAAGAATGAAAGAAAAAGAAAGAAAGACAGAAAGAAAGAAAGCATCATGAGTACATCTACTTGTCCAGTGTATGTTGGCTACCTATCCCTATTATTGATTGATTATGTAGTCGTAGTCTGACAAGACTCGGAGATGGGAATCTCAGTATTTGAACATCTTTGCGATCTTTGCATTAAACGAAACCCATCAATCATAATGAAGAAAATCTTCTCTCACGCATACCAACTTGGCTGCAGCTATATGGATTATTACTTCGGGAAGCAAATAAAAGACTCTCGTGTCTGGAATATGGCACATACTCAGGAAATTAGGTTGATTCGATCATCAACTTGTTTGATTTAGAAAATGTCTTGAAATACAGGTACTGTCAGTTTTCTCGAATTAGATTCGAAGTCGAAGCAAGGCCGCAGTTTGATTCTGTGATTAACAAAGAAAATGCAGGGTGTCGGTTACAATATTTGCTAATATAAGGATGCTGCGAACGTGAAGGTGCATTTTGCTAGAAAAAAAGCCTTGTCACATACTGATTCGAGGTCGCCTTTTTTCTTTCTCAGTATATTGACATCATTTGGATTTGCCATGTTTTCTGATATTTAAATACTATGAAAAGAGTTACAAGCAGATGTGGTATATAAAACGGTGATATTTAGGGTTATTGGAAATTATATTATACGATTCCAAAACAGTTTGACTGACACTTTAGTCTTGATTATTCTCTCCTTCTACCCAGAGATTCTATTTGGTCGTGTGAGCAGGGAGACCTCCCATCTCCCTGGTGTGAGGATGACCGTGTGTGTGTGTGAGTGAGTGTGTGTGTTTGTGCGTAGGGGGGTGATCTCTCCCTCCCCCTCCTCTCCCCTCTCTCTCTTTCTCTTACTCTTCAAATAAGAGATTTGGTTTGGATGTGTACGTTTCTCTCTCCCTCTCTCTCTACCTGTAAACCGCAGATTTTGTACGGGTGTATATGGGAGGAAGTTTTCTCTCTCTCTCTCTCTATTCAAAACAGAGATTGTGTTTTGGTATGTGAGTGTGTGTTTAGATCTCTCTCTCTCTGTTAAAGCCCGTCTGTACTAGTTTGGCCAGGAGGGATCACTGACAGGTGGTTATCTCATCAACCCAGCTCTCAATTAACATAAGAAAAAGAGGATCATGGGACCAACGGGCACCGCTTAGGCATTGTTTTCTATTTAGAGGGAGCAAGTAGCTACAAGTAGCGCCGTGGGGCTTTAATATGAATACCATTCGCCTTGTCTTATATAGAATACAATTTAGAAGAGAGAGAGAGAGAGAGAGAGAGAGAGAGAGACAGAGAGAGACAGAGAGAGGCAGACAGACAGACAGACAGAGAGAGAGAGAGAGGCAGACAGACAGAGAGAGACAGAGACAGAGACAGAGAGACAGAGAGACAGAGAGAGAAAATAAAAGAGGAGT
This sequence comes from Mesocentrotus franciscanus, assembly GCA_037976565.1. Classification (NCBI taxonomy): domain Eukaryota; kingdom Metazoa; phylum Echinodermata; class Echinoidea; order Camarodonta; family Strongylocentrotidae; genus Mesocentrotus; species Mesocentrotus franciscanus. Next base: position 33,239,610 of record CP137672.1, on the reverse strand, counting down.
ATCATTATTATCGTCTTACATTTTTTAGATTTTTAGAGAACATTTTCACATACGATATTTCTGGTACTAATTAAACTATTAAATTAAACACACGTACAGAAATCCTAAATATATAACATTTTGGTCTTCATTCTGCAGCGAGTGATTTATGTCCCCCCATTAAGTGCTTTATACCTTCAATCAATATAGTTTTAGACCCTTTTAGAAGCTACATGTTGTTAAAAAGTTCCTTGGCAGATGATGTGTGACAATTTGGATTCGATTTGACTCTACTCAGTATCTTATTCTATTAAATATCAGCCCCCGAAAAATTACCCCCGGAAAACTACCCCAAGGACAATAACCCCGAGGACAATTCCCCCTCCCTCCCAGGGACAATCAACCCCGAGGACAATTACCCCCTCCCGAATTTTGCGTAGCGATGCCCCAGTGAGGGATATAAAATTCCGGTTCCGAGGACAATTACCTCCTGGACAATCACCCCGGCCAATTACCCCGGAAAAATTACCCCCCTGTTCATTAAAGGGGAAGTTCACCCTGATAATAAGTTATTTTTAATAAAAGCCGAATTTTTCGGGGGTTAAAGGCATCGTTTAACAATGTTAAATCTGAGATGCATGGCCCTACGTGTTATCAGTGTCTGTGATATGGTGTAATATTGAAGCCATAAAGAAATTGCCCTTCAAAATGATCATGAATTGCTTCAAAAAAAGTAAATATCTTTGAGTGACCGGTTTTACCATACTCATTTTTCCCAATAGACTGTAGTGTTATAAAAACCGTTAGGAAAATTAAAACTTAAATTTCGATTTCCAATCATAAATATCTTGATAATCAGACAGGCGATCGGCTTGTAAAAGTCATGGGATTCCGACTGACCAAAAGGTTTATAATTATTATGATTGCAGCATGAGCTAAATCCAGGATGTTGTGTCAGAATCTGAGGCAATGTTACCGAGTCACTTTAATTGTCCTCGGGGGGGGGGGGGTAATTTTACGGGGGAAATTGTCCTTGGGGGTGATTGTCCCGCTGGTAATCGGTTGCCCACCCCCTCATAACAATGCCCCCTTGGTGACTGAACCCAAAGCTACGCCACTGTTTCTTGCAAAGGGTAAAGCTGAGATAGAAAACGCGTGGCATGATGCAACATAGAAAAGACGATATTTGATGATGTGAAGAACTTTGCATTATCATAATACAAGCCATACGAGGTTGAGATTCCCGACTCGGACAAATCGCCATTTCGGCGTTTTTTCTTTCTTTTCTTTTCTTTTCAGAAATCTCTTGTAAGGAGCTAGAGTCAGGACAACAACTACGATACGAAATGTTTACAAACCAATCAATGACAAAATGCAATTTGTATCTGTTACTTCTAACGGATATTCACTTTATAACAAAAGAACAAAATAAGTAGTGATACAAAGCACTTATTTCGTGTTACGTGACAAGTCTGGAATTATTATGAATGCAAATCACTTTTGGTCATAAACTTTGGTGATGATTGTTGAATACCTAAGTGTTGTTATCAAAATATGATTCTTCATTTGCTTATCCATTTCCCTAGATGTATGTCAAATTTCAAGGGTCCTGCAATGCCTATTGCGCCTAGTAGATCTCGTTGACCCACCCCTCTCTCTCTCTCTCTCTCTCTCTCTCACTCTCTCTCTCTTTACTTGGAAAAAAGGGCAAGTCCAACTTGAGTTCAATGAACACAAATTTTCAGTAGTCTTGCTGATTTTGGATTTCATCCATCCAGTTAAACTGGTGCTCCCCATATGAAGAGGGCAAGTCCAACTTGAGTTCAATGGACACAAATTATCAATAGCCTTGCTGATTTTGGATTTCATCCATCCAGTAAAACTGGTGCCCCCATGTGAAGCTGTACCCCGCCCCCCCCCGCCATATCTAGACCAACGCTACGCCACTGCTCGATAGTGAATCAATCGTCTGCATATGACTTATTTCTTACAATTTCACTCCATCACAAAACTTCACAAGCCGAAAACATTGTCATGAAGTCATGAGAGAATAATTGACATTTGAAATTTCGCGATTATGATCAAACAGCGTGTAGTTCAGGCCAACGGTCCTCGATGGGGTTTCTGAAACATCTTAATATATCTCGTGATTCTAAATAAATCGTTATATCCCTTTTCCCTTACAAAAAAATCCTTGGTTTGAGGCCGGGAGATAAAATCACCCATCAAAATATTGGAAGTTAAATAAAGAGAGGACATTACAGAAAATAACCGGGAAACTTGGGTTTTGTGTTGTACGCAGAAAACCTAAATTTTGAATTCTTTCATCAATATTCGTCTTCAAACACATTTATTCTGAAAATCCTTGCATAAGTCTATGTTAAATGACATCCTCTTTCACTTCATTATACAATTGAAGTGAATGTTTGCCATCAAATTTTCTGAGCTCCCAACACTTTAGAGAGGCTTTAAATGACGAGATTATTGACCATACCCTTATGCTTGCCCCTATGCTAGGTTCAACAATAATGTTCCAGACATTGCAAGATATATTTTGGGTTTGGGCTTTATTTTAAGATTTTGACAATTCTCTTGTTAATACCTTAATGGATAGGCATTCATACATGATTATTGTATATATCAATTGTGTAAAGAAGCAATGTTCTCTATGATGAAAAAAGAAACAAGGAAATTCATTTTCTGAGAGTAACTATTTTTTTTTCGTGTTATATGTTTTTGTTATGATCTTGTTTCCCCAGGGTAATCTCATCAGTTAAACATACTTTTATTCCTAAAGGCCTTAATGTGACCCGGATGCCATTACAAGGCGCTCAAGCATTCAAGTAATCTCTGTATTCCGGGTAGCAATTCACATCACCTGGGTGGAGAGTGGCAAATGTGAATTAATGTCTTGCCAATAGACCATCTTTTCGTAATGTTATCAAATTTAATGCAAATATCTTTATTATAGATTATTTCATTCACGTGTTACGAATAATAATTTTAATAGTCAGAATGCGAATTACATACAATAAGTGTTGCTATAGGCTTGTCCTACCTAACAATACGTAATGTGTGTAACTCGCATTCTGACTATTGAAAAACAATTATTCGTAAAAGGTGAATGAAATAATTTTGTAACATGGCACTTTACAAAGATATATGCATTAAATTTGATTACATTACGAAAAAGGTCTATAGAAAATACATGGCCAAAAACATTTTTCAAATACCAGGAGATAAAGCAGAATTCTCTCTTTAAAAATGTCTCATATGAAGCTACCAGTGCATTCATACCAGTTCCACTTTGTTTGAAAATGTCAAATAGCAGGATTGCGGCCCCCAATGCGCGGTTCTCGGAAATGTAGCATCCTAGCTTGTCAGTGCCTGTGATTGGACAATAATGACATAATATACCAATTTCCTTGATGAATGTTTAGCTTTAATATGTTCATTTCCTACTGACTTGACAGTACCCGGTATCGTTAGTTGTTCTCAACGGAAATTAGGCTTCAAATAGGTTAAGTTCATAACATCTGATCGACGTTTAATTTAAATTGACCACACTAAAAAGATTAGACAAAGGTTCTTGGTCGATAAAAGTTGACGAGGTTGTCACGTTTTGCAACAAGGAAGGTGAAGTCAAAGTCGTTATGCCCGCATTTAATGTTAACGAATTAAAGAGAAAAAAGAACATGCACGAATTACGTGACTATGGGAGAGGGGGTAGAGAGCAACTGTCATCTGTTGGTTTATACATATTTCTATAGCGATCGAGAGTGAGTGAGTGATAGAGAGAGAGAGAGAGAGAGGGGGGGGGGGAGATCTTGAGTGGATAACAGCGAAGCAACATTTTCTTTCTTGCAAAAGAGTAATCGGAGAGTTGAAGTGGAAATTATTATCTACATGACTTTGTATAATATATTTTATATAATTGAAAGATAATAATTAAGACGGTATAATCATTAACTTGATGCAATGCAGACTATTAAGACATGGGGAACCGTCAAAACCGTCAAAACACGTCCACGATCTGGAGAGGTACTTTTAGGTCGTTTGTGGGGAGGGGGGCGGGGACTTGAAGTTTCTTGAATTGATTTTCTATACGGGCCTCGCGAAAATGAAGGTGGGGGACTTGAGCCCCACCCCCTAGAACCGCCATTGGTCGTGTCGTAAATTAGAGTGGCTTTGATACTCACTGGCGTTTGCAGTTCGACATGACACACAGCAGCCCACGATCCAACCGTGTCAACCATGTCAACTGCGGTCCGATTTTCGAAGAAATCGCAATTGCATTGGATATGCTGGACATTAATTATTGTAATCTTTCTGATCGAGGTAATGAGTAATAATTATGCTTCTTGTCGAGCGGAATGGTAAAATAATTGTGTATTTTCTTCATAAAAGCATCACAATACTAGATATATCAATAAAAACTAAATTTGATTTATTCAATGTTGGACTATTATGTGGGAAAAAGACAAAAAAGATCACGTCGGGCCCCAGACACCAAATATCAAAATATCCAGATATATTTAGCATTAATTCAACTTTTCATGCTTTGAAAGAAATTTCTCTCATACTCAGCACCATTCCTGCTGAACTGTCATTTTGGTGCAAAAGCTATTTTGTTGGTTTCATTGCCCAAAATACAGAAAGACCACTGTCTAGAAAGAGTACCTTTTTTAGTTTCCCTTGAAAATGTTGCCACTCTCATTATAATGTGTGCGCCCATTGCACACGAGGCGTCATTATCCTGACGTAGGACTGCGTCAGACTGCGTCGGTGACTGGTGTGGTCTTTGACGTGCCGTGTGAGGGTGACACTGTACAAAAAAATATTGCAAAATGAACGGTGCAATCATTGCATTGAATCACTGCTGTTTGCCAATCGAGGCTCAATTCTCGCGTTTCACAATCTTTGCGCCCTCATTCGGTTCAGTTGCGACAGTCACTCTAGCGCCGTAATTTTGGGAGATGGGTCGACAACTTTCTCGACAAATCAGGGGCCTGTTTCTCGAAACCAACGACAAGACAGTCATAACTTTATCCGCCAACTACGGAGATGTCTCTGATCTTCCTTAACCGTTTCACGAAGAACTTACTAGATAGACATCTCGTGAAATCGATACTATCGGCGAGATGAGGAGCCAAGACATAGCCTTAGGCGCAATTCCACCGGATTAAAAAAAATTGTCGACCCGCGGGTGCCTCTCATGTTACGAATTTCGTTGGCGCATGTATTGTGAAACGCGAGAATTAGCGCAGGTAATGACGCAATCGAAATGACGCCTCGTGTGCAATGGATTATGCTTCGCGTTTTGAAAAAAATCAAATCAAAGACATTGAAACAAGTCTCATTTTCACAGATTTTCAGTAGACGTGAAGTCATTAGAGTTTATTGTGAACGTCATGTTTGCCAGATTCACGCTGGACAATCTGATTTGCTACACAATATTGTATAGGGTGAAGGGTTATTAAGACCACAATATGAAACAAAATTAAAAATTGAAATCAAGACTTTTATTAAGAACACTTTGAAAGCACAAGAATATATACCTTACAAAGGTATACGTAGGTTATTATATCATAGGCCTATGTGAAAAGATATAAAAATCAAGCGCAAATGTAATTGTTGCTGATACACAGAAACCAGATCAGTGCCAGATACCAACACCCCCGTTTTCTCGATCGTATACTCATTTTTTAAAAACAGAAATCAAATAGAGTAAGATTGTTAGATTATCGAAAGGCTGAAAATGACATAGCATTTACCATGTTTACCATAGAATAATGAATCAATCAAATTAGCTACATTTTACGGTTAATCAGTAGTAGGCGTAAGAATGCGAGTTTAATTGAGAGACCCCTAAAAAAAAAAAAAAAAAAAAAAACACACACACACACACACACACACTTGGTTTGGTAAAATAAAGAAAAAATTGAATGTATATTTACATGACATGTACGGGAAAAAGGTCACACCATAGCCAGCTACGGGTCACCAGGAACCAAATAGGAAGTGAGGATTCTAGGGTTAATTGGAAGAGGAAAATAAAATGATAGAAACAGAGAGAGAGAGAGCTAGAGAGAGAGAGAGATGGTAAATTGAAGTTACAACATTACCGTGATAACTGTACTGGTATTTTCAAGGCAGAGATGTGCCCATTGAACTTCCGCACAAAACACCCTATTTGTATAATACTATTGCCACTTTTAAAACGAATCAGTATAATTAAGAATATGTGTTACCATGGGTTACCTGGGTTACGCATTGCTATGATATTTTACCTAGTATTGTCATCAGTGACGTCATTGAATGGTACACGCTTCTCATTTCCAGAACTATTTTCAATTCAGTCTTACAGTATCATCAAAATCAACCGCCCGTTCTTCAAAATTAAAACGAGAAAAGGTTGCTTTACCTGGATTTTTTCACCCACCTAAGCCATAGACAACCTGCAGTAGTCAACATAAGAATCAACAAAATGATATATATTTAGCTTTCTACATAATTGACATCATGGCTTTATCCCAACTTTTCAGAAAGAAGTGGGGAGGGGTTCCCAACATTAAAATTCTACCAACCTTACTCTCATAAGGGGATTAAAAACAAAATCCGATTTTGTTTTTCTCCTGGGAATAAACGGGAATCATTCTAAGGCCCAAAAGGGGTGAGGGATGGGGAGAGACTCCTCAGCCGGAATACTAATAGGCCTGTAATAATCGTTAGTACTAACACTTTGTTTTTTTCTGGAATGGGGAGGGGGGGGGTGTGTTGCGACCTCGGGATCCTCCTATGAATATATATAGATAACATCGTGGCTAAAATCTAACGTAGACACAAATACTTAATGATACAGGTACTTATTGTAATAATTTGACATTATTGCCTCCGTACGAAAGACTAGAGTCTCATGAGATAATAATAATTATATCGATAAAAATACGTTTGATAATAGCATGAATAATTACGATGTAGATTAAAACGTGGAATTTCTTATTTGTGTTAAATCACATTTGGAGTATGAAAATGATTAGTGATATCACTGAGTAAATTGATCATATTGTTTGCCCCCAAAAAAAAAACACCACATGAACATTTTTAGTAAGATGGTAATGCAAGGTGCCATTGACTTGAGCTGACACCACCTGTCACAAGTCGACGACGACACAACAAGAACTGATAATTAACTAGTAATGCACTTTTCGTAACCGGAGCGCCTGGGTTCAAAACCAAGGCCCTGGCATGTTATCAAATCGGGTAGTAAATATTTTATTGAGCCGTAGGCCTACGTTCCCCTGGTTGCTCATCAATATACTGTAATTTAATTGCTTTCTTAGAACTGAAGTACAATGAATCATCAATAAATCTAATTTCACTACACTGGTTACTACAAAGGCAGCAATATCTCTCACAAGAAAATGGCTGACATTTACCGTCCAGTATTTGATATTTCAAATACGTTGATAATGTTGAAAGAATAGATTTAGATATTTTAACAAAATCAATTTTATCAAAAAGTAAATTTAATTTTATCAACGACGTTATCGAGATGTGATAACGCAAAATAGTTCACGAAATACATCATCTTTCTCCTTTGGAGACCTTTTTAAAAGCTGATTTTAGATCCCGTCGAAAGCCTCTGTTCGACACCGAGTAGATGATTGGATTCAGAGCCATTCCTATAAAAGCCAGCTCAATGGTCACTGTTTCAAGAATAAAAGTCATCCTCTCTTTCGTCGCGATTTTGATCAATATGCAAATGATGTAGGGATACCAGAAAACAACATACGTGCTCACCACGATGATCATTGTTCTGATGACAGCGATGTCTGCTCTGTTCACTTGCTTCATCGGTTTCGTGTCTGTCCTAGGTGACCGTTCAAGGAACCCTGGTTGTACTTCTGGTCTGACCGCACTTCGCTTAGTGCGGGATGGCGGGGTATCTATGACACTTACAGCTAAAGTATTGGCAGCTTTGTCAGTGCGACTTGCCCATCTTACTGGCTCAAGTTGTATCCCAACTTGATCGGATTTCGTCTCTAAAGTTTCGACACCACCACTCGAATGAGGAGTGGCGTCTTTTGCGTCTGCGTTTTTCCGTTGATGAACGTCGAGCCGACGTCGACTTTGAACTGCGATACGAACGATGCTTCCATAGCAGTAGAAGACAACACAAAGGGGAATGCTCATGAAGCCGATTACTAAAAACAGGGTGTATGAGACGCTGGCGATCCAGTCGTTGCTGCATAAAGGTTTTACCGGTACCCAGTGATACCGACCCCACCCAAATAGAGGGGGTATAGCAGATACCAAGCTAAGGAGCCACAATGCAAAGATGATTATCCAGGGTCTTTTGAATCGCGAGCGATGAAGCGCGGTGTGCTTGACCTTCATGTACCGATCGATCCCGATGGTCATCAACGTCAAGTTCGTGTTGAACATGGTTGTATTCTTGATAAAAGCCATGGCTACACACGCGGTCTCGCCCCACACCGGCACGCGCAGGAACATGGTCATGGTCCCGTATGGCATGACGACGAGCCCTAGGATTGTCCCACCGACGCAGAGGTTGATGGTCAACTGATCGGACGCCGATCGCAACCGCCTCACTGCGATGAGAGCTACGATGACGAAGATGTTACCGACTGTCATAGCGACGGTGAGGAGGCTCATGATGACGGTGAAAAGAACCAAGACACCTTGGCTGTAGTCGATGATGTCCGCTCCAATTGGCGTCGGCGTCGAATCGTTAACTATAAAGTCAGTTGGTAGTGTAGAAGCATTCATCATTCAATATTCAACACACTACTTGAATGCCCAAACTTCCTCTTATAAATGAAGTTAGCATCCAATGCATAGTCCCATAATTTGTTATTTATTTATTCTTCAACCGTGACGACGTCTATCATTTGTACACGTTATACCTACACCTCTCAGTGTAATTCAAAATAGTTAAAAAGTATGTAGCAGAAGAAAAATCAGATCACGTTTGATTCTATAGACAGATTATTCTATCGAAACAAAGAATGATGACAATATTTGAATCATATTTCCCCTAGGCAAGTTCACAGATATCCATGAATGATATTGTAAAATTTGACAGCAACATAAAGTCCACTTGATTGTGTGCCCAGTTCGACCAGTAATGGATACCTGTGCATCCTCTTGCGCGGTACGTGATATTACATAAATTCTAACATGCAACCAGAGGCGCCTGTAACTCGTGTGCCGCTTAATTGTGACGTGCAACCTTTTTTGGGGCCAAGCAGTGAGTGCCTTGCAAACATTGTCGCCTGCTAACTTGTCGCGAATGCGCAGGGAAACTTCCGACATTTCTAAATCTCAGGGATCCTCCATGCCTGCTATGATGCGACTAATGAGACGGCATTCGTAACGCGCGACCGGATTACCGATTTATTTGCTCAAATCGTGAAAAAGGCCACACAATCGTAGACTTGTGGTAAATGATCTTGGCAACACATAACAAATAGGTTCCGGTATGGTTAATGATCAACGATTTGTTTTGGTATTTGATTGTATCACCTTTTTGTTTGCGCGGTTTACTCGACACTCACAAACACAACGAGTACATTTCCACCTAAATCGAAGCTATAAGTATAAATACGTCAGTTTGCCTTTTCACTCTTTAGATTAGATTTGATTATTCTTTGAAAGAAATAGTTTGCAAGACAGTTCAGACGGTTGAATAATTTAGTTGTGAGGGAGGAAGGTTGATGTTGTCATAACGAGTTTGGATTTCATCTTATCACAATCTCTTCAAGACTTGATACTTTTATTCATTGATTTATTGCATTAGACATAAAAAGTATGCCAGTGTCCTTTTATATTTCTATTCCTTCTTCTTCCTCTTGCTGCTGCTGCTACTACTACTACTACTACTACTACTACTACTACTACTACTACTACCTGTACCAACACTCTACACTACTACTACTACTACTACTACTACTACTACTACACTACTACCACCACCACTACTACTACTACTGCTGCTGCTGCTGCTATTACTACTAACCATACCACTACTACTACCACTACTACTACTACTACTACCACACTACCACCACTACCACTACTACCACTACCACTACCACTACCACCATTACCACCACCACCACCACCACCACCACCACCACCACCACCGCCGCACCACCACCACCACACAATACCACCACCACCACCACCACCACCGCCGCCGCTGCCATTACCACCAACCATACCACCACCACCAATTACCACCACCACTCCCACCACCACCACCACCACCACCACCACCACCACCACTCTACCACCACCACCACCACCACTTCACCACTACTTCTACCACACTACTACCACCACTACCACTACTACTACTACTTACTACTACTACTACTACTACTACTATTAATACTACTAATACTGCTCCTACCACATCTACTACTATTATTCCTATCACATCTACTACTACTACTACTACTAAAATTAATGAATGTGGTAAGGATAATCATGACCATGGTTTCTTCCCCATCGCCCTATCCTGTCCATCAAACGCCATATTATATTTGGCATCGCATCGATCCTTCCAAAAAAAGAAATCGAAAGGCAATGAATATTGTACATTCTCTGGTTTTTAATGAGACCCCATACTTGAAGAATGCCTTAGTTTCCCAGCAACTGTGTGTATTCAGACCACCGGTGATTGACTTTCACATTAGCATGGTGCTATTACTAAGCATCTTAATCTGGAAATCTGTCGATCACGCGCGGCACTATCAGAGGAAAGTGTCCACCACGGCTATGATTTCTTTGAATGAGAATTGAGAATTGGAAATGAGTTAGATTTTTTGGATCTAGGCAATTGAATTTGAATATGATATTTGAAACCTTAGTCACACCAACAAAACCGACACCAGACCGACAATAGACCGAACAAACACATTTTTAAAATGGCCAAAAATTGGTTGGTTTGGATTCGATGTGGAGTCGGTTCGGCGTTGTGACCGAGGCATAATAACAGAGGTTTTTCAAGATAGCCCTGTGGAAATGGAGGGATCCACTGAAAAGCAGAGCTTGTAAAATGTGGATCCCTCAAAAAAAATGACAAACATAATTTTTGTAACATCTAAATATATTGACTTAAAAGAAAAAGAAAAAAATATATATACACCTGTATATATATATATATATAATAGATTACCAAAAAGTGGCAGAATAATAATACAATTATAAATTCGTAATTTGAAAAACTTGTTATGACACTTTTATGGTTAATATTGGAAAGGTCAAAAGAGACAATGACGACTGACAGATAAGACATAAGTGTATAATAATAATAGAAAAATATATAAGACAACAGAAAATAAAGCAAGGAAACAGAGAAATGAAAGAATAGAAAATGTTGCTGCATATGTGAAGAGTAAAGAAAAAGAGAGGAGAGGTGGGTGGAGAGGAGAAGAAAGGAGAGTGAGAGAGAGCGCACACGATGTAAATACTGCAGGGGTATCGAGCATAATTATAGTAAGATACATATAGAGCGTAAAAAAGACGTGACGGGAAGGATTTAAAGAAGGCAAGACATGATTTGACAAAGCACTGATATTAATTTGTATTGTAAGAAAGTATAAGAAACAATTTCAATTTCCTCTTAAATGAATTAAGAGAGGGGCAAGTTGAATGTCATTATGGAGAGAGTTCCAGAATTTTGGGGCTGTATAAATAAACGTGTTTTGAGCTAGAAGGGTTCTCAGCAAAGGTAGATGAAAGTCATTACAATGCCGAGTTGGGTACTTATGAGAGGATTTATTTAGGGTGAACATATCATCAAAAACGAAAGGAAGCATGTTGTTATTATAAGAATACATAAACTGGCCCAACTGAAAGAAATAAAGATCTTTAACTTTTAATATTTTATTTGAAAAGAAAAGAGGATCCGTATGAGAGCGAAAATGAGAAAGGCAAATGATACGAAGGGCTTTCTTTTGTAATAATAAGACTCTGTTTAACAAAGTTTGGTGTGTATTGCCCCATACCAGGAGTCCATAATTTAGATATGGTAAGACCAGAGAGGAATAAAGCGTAAGTAAGGAAGAAGATGGGAGATGAGTTTTTAATCTATTCATGACACCAATATTACGAGATATAGTTTTGCAGATGTTGTCAATATGGTACTTCCAGGAGAGTTTATTGTCGACTGTTACGCCCAAAAATTTAGTGTAGGAAACACTCTCCAACGGGAAGTCATCGAATACAATGTTGCTTGGCAGGGAGTCTATAGTATTACTGAACAACATATAATTAGTTTTTGGAGATTAAGTGAAAGTTTGTTTGCTCTGATCCATTGTAGAATCAAAGATAGTTCAGAATTAACCGTTTGCATAAGGGTGTATGGATTGTTGTGGGAAAAGAACAGATTCGTGTCGTCAGCAAAAAGTACAAACGATAAAATATGAGATGATCTGCAGAAATCATTTATATATAAAATAAATAAAAGTGGACCTAGGAGGCTTCCCGTGGAACGCCACAGCTAATATTACATAAATCTGATGTACAATCGTTTAAAAGACATATTGCTTTCTGTTAGAAAGATAGTTCCTGAACCACTCCAAAGCCTTTCCACGTACACCGTAATGGGAAAGTTTATAAAGTAATATATCGTGGTTTATTGTGTCAAAGGCCTTGGAGAAGTCAGGAAAATACCAACCGTATGAGATGATTTATCAATAGCATGAGCTACTTTCTCCACAAAAGATAATAAAGCATGAATGGTACTATGTTTTTCCCTAAACCCAAATTGAAAATTGGAGAAAACATTATAATCGTTTAGGAAGGCAATTGTTCTAATATATATGATTTTCTCCAAGATCTTAGAGAAAGAAGATAACAAGGAGATCGGTCGATAGTTGTTTACATTTAGTTTGTCCCCTTTTTTAAATAAAGGAATAACTTTGGCGATTTTCATAGAGTTGGGAATTTGCCCGTGTAGCAAAGATAGATACTATAAATGGTATAATGGCTTTAAGGATGACATTATTGATATCATCGTAGCCAGAACTTTTCTTGTTGTCTAGGTTTGAAACGATATCTATAATTTCATGTGTATATGTCGGAGTAAAAAATATAGAACTCTGGTTAGCTGGACCAAGAAAATCTGTAAAATGTTTATTGGAAGGAGGTATATTTTTGGCAAGATTATCCCTATGGAGGAAAAGTGGTTATTAAATATATTAGCAATGTTGACAGGTTCCTGTACAATTTCATCATTAAGTTTTATTTCCGTTATAACAGCTTCATTGTTTGCCACATTCATTGCTTGTTTGAGGACTTTCCAAGTGTTTTTCATATCATGTTTATGTAGTTCAAGTTGGTTTATAAAGTATTTTTTCTTTTCTAAACGTATGATTTTAGTCAAAGTATTTTTATAGGATGTATATTTATGTTTAGTTATGTCTGTACCTTTTGATTTGTGCTTATAATAAAGATTATTTTTCCGATTTATAGACCGGAGTAGAGACTTAGATCATTAAATTAAAATGAAATTTTTTGGGCATCTACTTAGATGATAAACTATCATGGAACTACCATATAAATGATCTCTGTATTAAACTTTCAAAGAATATTGGTGTACTCTATAGGTTACAATTTTTACCGCAAAAAATATTAAAAGTATTGTACTACTCCCTTGTATTTTCACACTTGAATTACTGTAATATGACTTGGGGATTCACATCAAAGACCAATCTTAATAGAATACAAAAGTTACAAAAACGAGTTATACATATAATAACTCATTCAAATTTCCTATGTCAAAGTGATCCTCTTTTTAAACAGATGCAAATCTTGCGAATCCATGACATTATAACATTAAATGTTGCCACTTTTATGTTCATGCTCTTGAAAGGTATACCTTTACCAGATTCATTTAGGGAATGTTTTACAATGAATTGTAAAATCCATGATTATAGTACTAGACATGCTCTGGATTTTCATTTTCCTTTACACCGTACTTCAACCTCTAAAGATTCCATATTTTTCCATGGCCCATTAAGTTGGAATAGTTTGCCAGAAGACATAAAAACAATGCAACACATTGAAACGCTTCAAATATATGGATAAGGGTTATTTAAGCGGAACAAAATGAAATTGCCATTTATTATTTAGAATGTAAAACTCAAGTTCTAACTTCCTTCTTCTTATCTTCTCTTTCTCCTTATCTTCTTGTAACTGTCTTTACCTTATCTTATCTTTATTTTTCGTCTGTCCTCTGTTGTTGAGAATGTATGTACGATGTTTTTTTTAAATATAAAATAAGTTTGTACACCTGTATCTTGATTATACTATGCATTATTTGGGGATCATTCTCATCAAGCCAATTTTGGCTTTCATGATTCCTCACTTCCTTTTATCTTATGTTGATAATGAACAAACATATACTTTTGATGTTTTTTTTAAAGAGAGTAAAAGAAAAAGAACTGAAATGAGATTATGATTTCCCACCCCCCCCCATCTCTCTCTTTCTCTCTCTACACGATTTTGTTTAAATGTAAGGCGTACAATAGTTAAAAAAAGTGGTTTCTTTGTATATTTGATATCATAATTAGACTAATTTGTATAAGCCTATCACTGCTTCTAAACGAATATTCTTTTTTCTGTGTTGCACAAATTACCATTGTACTCCGGCTTTGGCCTAAATACTATGATTAGGCACTCAGGCATCTGTCCTTTTAGCGGGTAGGCCAACTATCATATTTCATCTTCACTTTTTATTTTTATTTTTTTATAGATTTCATTGGTTGGAAGAATAAACCAATTAGTGAATCATTAGTGAATGAATTATTTGTTATCGTTCCTGGGTATATGTACTTCGTATACAGAGGAACGTAAAACTAAAGTGATGCTGGGGAGTCGCTAGATTATTTTGATTTGGGGTGGTGCATTAAGCTACAAAGCCGAGTTTAATGGCGCCGAGTCAACATCGCTTACATTTTAACAATGATAACGTTTGTTTGTTTGTTTTTGTTTTTTTTTACTGTTTCTCCTATTTGTATTTTAAATTTAATTGGTAACATAGAAGGGGTTTATCTTTATAAATTTTACCCTTTCCTGCTTTAAATCTAATGAATAATGCAGTGGCGTATCCAGGGGGCGGGGGACCCGGGCCCCTACCCCTGGCAAAAAAAAGATGGTAACCACAATTATATGTATATTTTTTTGCTCAAGGGGTTGGGTAAAGTAAAAAATTAAAAAAATTAAAAAATAGTGCTCAATACCCCCCCTCCCGTTGAGCAACAAAAACAACAACAACAAATATTTTTAGTGCTCGATATGAGCTATGACTTGTGGATACCCATTAAGAAATTGAGGGATGAAAAAAATACCTTTCGATATCTTAAAAACTATAAGAAATAAAGGAACATTCGTTTTTTTTATTAGTGGGTATGCGTGTTGGTGAGAGTGAATGTGTGTGTGTGTGTGGGGGGGGAGATCATGGGCAGATAAGTGTGGGTGTGTGTGGGTGACTTCTGTTCCCCATTATAATTACGTCCTTTCATCTTGCTATTTCTATATTTCTTTCTCTCACCCCTTCTCTCTCTCTTTATCTCTCCCTCACGCACACACACACACACATGCAAATGCATACGCTTACGCACACGCACAACCCTCCCCCAATTCTCTCTTACTCCCCTACCCCACATCAATCTCAGCTTCACATGGTAGGGAGAATGGAAGGTCAAAAAATATACAGGTAGTAATCAATATCTATGAAACCCTCTCCCGTTATATTGAAGTGTCATGTGAGATGTATCAAGAAAATTGTGGGTTCGATAAACGATTGTCAAAAGTCTTATATCTGAGGTATTCACTTACTAGCGTATGCGTTTTACTCTTTTGTTTTCAGTATTTATTTTCAAAATGCACTACGATTTGACCATGACCCGGTCCTTGTCTGTCTCTTATCTCCATCCGAAGATTCTGCTTCTTGAGACTTTTCGGTGCCACCATTTGTACTGTATAATCGCGTTTACGGTTCGTGTCTATATTTTGCTCTTGTTTGATGAAAGTGAATCGAGGATAAATACGTTTTTTTCGGATGGTAGAATCAGTTCAATGCCAAGTACTTACTGCCGACGTGGATAAAAGCGCATGCGCTATCCGCGACACGTTTTCGTCATCTTTGCACCTAAATCACCTAAATGCAGAACATATATTATACCTGATCATTTGCATCAAAGCTTCAGTCGTCTTTTTATAGTTGACGCCCTAAACTTCATCTCGACAGTACTTCAAATTTGTTTGACGATCGTTTCAGAAATTTGGCAACTCTTTCACTTCGACAAGATTAAAAGGAGATCGGGTAAGACCAATTACCCTTTTCAAGAATGATCAAATTATATTAATTAAGATCGCAAGGCAAACATTAAAAAGCGGTTGCCCGTTGTCGAAATATCAATATTGTATGAATATAGTGGCGTTTGATATTCAAACATCTTTTTATATTGAATGCATTTTTTGAGAGTGTTGTTATATATAGGCATAGATCCTTCTATTGATTAATATAAAACCATCCCGTCTATCTATTTGTGAGGTGGGCACTAGAAAGACGGCATCGATTGGGACGATTTACACCGTATATACGTGTTTGCTGAGTTTGATAATAGCAAATGATATCATTAGTTGTCAAATTGGAATGATAATAGCGTACGGCCATTTCTTTGAGAAGTGATGTGTAATATTCCCAATAATATAATATTATTCCCAAAAGAATAACATAAATCATCATGATAAATATAGAATACCGTGTATAACGCAACTTCGTCGTTCTCTGCTTTAGTCCGAATACCCACAGGTTGATTAAGTGTGGAGGGGGATACGTCAAGAAACAACAAAAAGTGCCCCCTTTCAAACTTTCAACCAAAATATCACTTAAAATTTGATTTTCTTTTGTTTCTTCCTCTCTTTGCTTGTTTGTCAGATTAAGGTATACAATATATATATATATATATATTCAATTTGTCAGATATAGGTGTAAATGGGAATCTGGCCTTTGCTGGCGTAATAATTTCAGCACCCCCCCCCCCCGAAGAGCATCATTGATGCTGATGAGGATTCCCTGGGTAAAAAATATCATTATCAACGTAAATAATAATGAATCATCATTCCACAGCACGACATCATGAAGATATTCATTTTGATCACTGTTGTCGCCATGGCCACCGTGGGCAACGCCGACTACACCTGCCCTCAGTTCTGGAACTTGTTCGGAGGGAACTGCTACCGTTACCAGGGGGATAGATTGACATGGTCGGCTGCTGAAACCAGATGCAATGGGTACTTTACCAGCGGTGGAGTGGGACATCTAGCTTCGATCCATAGCCTTGCAGAGAACCGCTTCGTTTATGAGATGTTCAAATCAAGCGTGTCCATAAACGACATTCCAGATTGGGTGGTAGGATTTTACACTTTTTTCCCGTTAAAAGTCATGTTATTCCAGATATGAGATTATCATGTTAAATTCCATGAGTTCAAGTGAAGAGTTTAACAAGAGGAAGGAATGTTGCCAAGTAAAATGAACTTCCTTTGGCAAGACATTAATCCCTATTTGCCACACTTGACCCAGGTGAGGTAAATGGGTACCGGGAAAGACTTAATGAAATGTATGAGCTCTTTAAGGACAGCAGTGCTAAGGCCAGGGTATAATAACAGAGCGCGAGGAGTGGCAGTGTTCCAGACGTGAGCGATATACAAGTATCCAATCTCGTAATTACTATGATCATAATCATCACCATCATCATCGTTATTATTATTATTATTGTTGTTGTTATTATTATTGTTATAATTAATTATAATTATTATTGTCATTATTATTATATTATTATCATTATTATTCTAAGTTCTTATTCGTAGTACTAGTAGGCCTAGTAGTATTACTATTATTATTATTACTACATGTATTAGTATTTTCATGGGGATAAAAGCGCTAGTGCTCTTTGGTATCATAAGGCACTAATCCTTAATGACCTGCGATTCAAGGGGAAAGGACTTCAAGCCGTAGGTCCCCTATTTTCCCCTTCTATTTTGCCAAGAAAAAAGTGCTTGTAGTTTCTCCAAAGGGCCCCTGCCAATGTTGCATAATTACCATAAAATAAATCTGCATTGCTGATGTAATTTCTCTTCCTTTACTTCTTCAGTATAGCTTACAAGACCGCAATCCAGTCTACGGGGTATGGATCGGACTTCACCAGACTGTGACAGACGGGCCCTGGAAGAACTCTGACGATACAGACCAAGGCGATTTCTTCAGATGGAGGGGTGCAGAACCCAACAACGACTACTACGGAGGTGAACAGGTGGAAGACTGCGTTCACATCTGGCGCCTTAACGATGCCTCCGATATTCAACAATCGTGGAATGACTTGTACTGCAACGAAGTGATGTCCTTCGTCTGCAAGATGCCAGCGGATGGGGAGTCTTGCGAGTAATAAGTGGTCTCCATTTTCATTTTGACTCAACGACAGATTGAGGTTATCGACCACTTGCCCGACTAACGTCAACTAATCATCAATAATATCCATTGTGGGTGTTAGTTTATAACTCTCGCTCTTTCTATCTCGTTCTCTCACTCTCTCTATCTCTCTCTCTCTCTCTTCCCCCTCTCTCTCTTTCTCTCTCTCCCTCTCTCGCCCTTATCCCTCTCTCGCCCTATCCTCTCTTTATCTCTCTATATCTACCTTTCCCGTAAACAAATATGAATTTACTACTCTATACAGTTGGTGGCGGGGTACCGATAACTATTATATCCTATTCCATGTTAGCTTGACTTGTATGACAGTAAAGTAAAAAATTATTTCCTATGTGTCTCTTTCATTTAGGTTAACACGATTGTGTTTAATAAGCACTGCCTAAATTTGCATGATTTTATATACTGAATAATGATGTGAGAAGAGGTCATTTACTACCCTTTTACAAGCCTTATTTCTAAGCCAGTATATCACTCTCCAATACAATAAAAAGTATAAATATTTTAATCGTTATTCTTTTAATTATTGCTGTCATCTTTCCCCACCTGTTTTTCTTTTTCAAGACCGGCTTTTTTCAGGACTCTATTTTAGTTTTGAAGAAAATTCATTGCATTTGGGGGTAACGCCATTGATAATCACACGAATATCTTTCCAAGTACGCTGGCGTTATACACCAGAGTGTATGCGTTAATATCCCTCTGGCTTTCAGCATTATTGATTAACCAAATGCAATATCCTCAAACATGGACTATTTCAGCATGATCAGTATGAGTAACATTTATTTAATGCAATAAAAGCGTCGATAAATTGGATTATTCTTATCGATAATAGAACCATCTCTGTGGTCAAGGTAGTTGCAGAAAATCCTGAATTGTTTTACCAATGATTCGTCACTAAACCATGATCGCAATTACTTTCGGAAAATCAACCTAAGGCATTTTTCTTGGCCTGGTACGTCACCTTTTGAAATGTGAGAACATTAAAGACGTGTATTACGTAATCGGAATATTATTTTCTATGGGGCATACAATAGGGTATTGAAATTGCACCTGAGTGATGATCTTGCGAAAGTAGTTGCGATCGTGTTTCGAAAGAATGATTATTTTATTTTACTCTTCAACATTTTTATCCTCAGTTCTTTCTGACACAATTGGCTAATAAAAGTGGGAGAAACTTGAATGACATGGAAAAGACCATTCTTAAAGTGATGTCCATTGCGCTGTGTGATGTAAATGGTTATTTGAATAGCAACATCAACAATATGGGGTAAGAAACCTTCATTCGGCCCAATCAGCCAAATGTCGGTGAGCAGTCGTGCTATGACGTCACAACTCACAAGTACAACTTTGTCCAACCCACAGATAGGTTATGCATGCATTTACCGCAGGTTTGATATAACTTTTCATTTGACAATAAAACATAAACAAGTTCATCGAAGAAGAGTGATTAATGCAGGCCTAATCCAAAGTTGCAATTTCTTATTAGCATTAGAACCGCAACATATAATACATTCAAAGTCCAGTCTGAAATTTATTCTTAGTAAAGTAGCTGGTGTGGTGGCCGTAGTACGCTTTGGTTATGTGGGGGTGCCACCTTTGAGTGTATGGGAGAGGAGAGTTTGATGTGGTGGGTGCGTTGTTTGTAGCGTGTATGGGTGTGGGGACGTGTGCATTTCTTTGTGAGACATACAGAGTGAGAGTAAAAAAGAGAGAGAGAGAGAGAGAGAGAGAGATAGAGAGGGGAGGGCTCTAGACCCCATAGCCGCCGCGGCAAATGTGACTGACGCATTAATCTGGAAATCTGTCGATGACGCGTGGTATTATCAAAGGAAAGTGTCAACCACGGCCATGATTCCTCTGAATGAGAAAGGGTTTCACATTTAATTTGCATTTTATAATGTTGTATGTAGCTATGAGAAAGGATTTGGAAATCAGTTAGACGTTTTCTGGATCTAGACAATTGAATTTAAATACGATATTTGATACCTCAGTCACACCAACAAAACCGACACCAGGGGGGCGTTTCATGAAACAATTAGTCGGTGGTTTTCACCGACTAATATCATTTTCACCGACAATTTTATTGTCACCGACTATTTTCCAGGCCTCTGATTGGTCAAATTTAGTCGGCCCCGACAGTTGTCGGTGGACAAATGTTGATGAAATGCCCCCCAGGCCGACACTAAACCGAACAAACATATTACAAAAATGGCAAAAAATTGGTTGGTTTGGATTCGGTGTGGAGTCGGTTCGGCGTTGTGACCGAGGCATAATAACAGCGATTTGATGTCAAACTCTGCTCGACAAGTTTATTGGAAGTATAGATGAGATTGAATAGATATATTTCTGATTGGTACAACAGAGAGAAAGATATATATATAATGCGAAAGGAAATGAGAGAATAATGGTTTTGTGTCTTAAATCAAAGTTTCCCCTTGCTGTCGTCATTTTTTGGAAGAGAGCAATATCAGACGATTGGACGAACTTTTTGCTAGGTCGATCCTCCATTCCATTAGATATGATAAAGACAGTTTACGAGTTTTAAAGTTCAATAAATCTTGTCATTACATTAAAATTAATTTTTTGGGGCATCTACTTAGATGATAAACTATCATGGAACTACCATATACATGATCTCTGTATCAAACTTTCAAAGAATATTGGTGTACTCTATAGGTTACAATTTTTACCGCAAAAAATATTAAAAGTATTGTACTACTCCCTTGTATTTTCACACTTGAATTACTGTAATATGATTTGGGGATTCACATCAAAAACCAATCTTAATAGAATACAAAAGTTACAAAAACGAGTTATACATATAATGACTCATTCAAATTTCCTATGTCAAAGTGATCCTCTTTTTAAACAGATGCAAATCTTGCGAATCCATGACATAATAACATTAAATGTTGCCACTTTTATGTTCATGCTCTTGAAAGGTATACCTTTACCAGATTCATTTAGGGAATGTTTTACAATGAATTGTAAAATCCATGATTATAGTACTAGACATGCTCTGGATTTTCATTTTCCTTTACACCGTACTTCAACCTCTAAAGATTCCATATTTTCATGGCCCATTAAGTTGGAATAGTTTGCCAGAAGACATAAAAACAATGCAACACATTGAAACGCTTCAAATATATGGATAAGGGTTATTTAAGCGAAACAAAATGAAATTGTCATTTATTATATGGAATGTAAAACTCAAGTTCTAACTTCCTTCTTCTTATCTTCTCTTTCTCCTTATCTTCCTGTAATTGTCTTTACCTTATCTTATCTTTATTTTTCGTCTGTCCTCTGTTGTTGAGAATGTATGTACGATGTTTTTTTTTTAATATAAAATAAGTTTGTACACCTGTATCTTGATTATACTGTGCATTATTTGGGGATCATTCTCATCAAGCCAATTTTGGCTTTCATGATTCCTCACTTCCTTTTATCTTATGTTGATAATGAACAAACCTCTATATACTTTTGATGTTTTTTTTAAAGAGAGTAAAATAAAAAGAATTGAAATGAGATTATGATTTCCCGCCCCCCCCCCCATCTCTCTCTTTCTCTCTCTAAACGATTTTGTTTAAATGTAAGGCGTACAATAGTTAAAAAAAGTGGTTTCTTTGTATATTTGATATCATAATTAGACTAATTTGTATAAGCCTATCACTGCTTCTAAACGAATATTCTTTTTTCTGTGTTGCACAAATTACCATTGTACTCCAGCTTTGGCCTAAATACTATGATTAGGCACTCAGGCATCTGTCCTTTTAGCGGGTAGGCCAACTATCATATTTCATCTTCACTTTTTATTTTTATTTTTTTATAGATTTCATTAGTTGGAAGAATAAATCAATTAGTGAATCACTAGTGAATTAATTATTTGTTATCGTTCCTGGGTATATGTACTTCGTATACAGAGGAACGTAAAACTAAAGTGATGCTGGGGAGTCGCTAGATTATTTTGATTTGGGGTGGTGCATTAAGCTACAAAGCCGAGTTTAATGGCGCCGAGTCAACATCGCTTACATTTTAACAATGACAACCTTTGTTTGTTTGTTTGTTTTTGTTTTTTTTACTGTTTCTCCGATTTGTATTTTAAATTTAATTGGTAACATAGAAGGGGTTTATCTTTATAAATTTTACCCTTTCCTGCTTTAAATCTAATGAATAATGTAGGTAAAATGCAGTGGCGTATCCAGGGGGCGGGGGACCCGGGCCCCTACCCCTGGCAAAACAAAGATGGTAACCACAATTATATATATATTTTTTTGCTCAAGGGGTTGAGTAAAGTAAAAATTAAAAAATTAAAAATAGTGCTCAATACCCCCCTCCCGTTGAGCAACAAAAACAACAACACAAAATATTTTTAGTGCTCGATATGAGCTATGACTTGTGGATACCCATTAAGAAATTGAGGGATGAAAAAAATACCTTTCGATATCTTAAAAACTATAAGAAATAAAGGAACATTCGTTTTTTTTATTAGTGGGTATGCGTGTTGGTGAGAGTGAATTTGTAATAATATTCCGCTCTTATATAGCGCCCAATACATCGATCCAACGATGTGCCTAAGCGCTTTACAGATATATTATTACCCCGGTCATCGGATTCAGGCTTACCCGCACACAATGTATGCACATTTTCCACTCCCTGGGGAGCATGCCAGCCAGTCGCCATTTTACAAGCGCACACTTGCTTATCCAACCGTATGAACTTTCGCATCCTACCGGGTACCCATTTAACACCTGGGTGGAGAGTAGCAAGTGCAGGTAAATATCTTGCCAAAGGATATTAGTGCCGTGTCGGGATTCGAACCCTCGACCTTCGCCTCTCCAGTCAAGCGCCTTAAACCACTCGACCACGACACTCCTACAAATTTGTGTGTGTGTGTGGGGTCATGGGCAGATAAGTGTGGGTGTGTGTGGGTGACTTCTGTCCCCATTATAATTACGTCCTTTCATCTTGCTATTTCTATATTTCTTTCTCTCACCCCTTCTCTCTCTCTTTATCTCTCCCTCACGCACACACACACACATGCAAATGCATACGCTTACGCACACGCACAACCCTTCCCCAATTCTCTCTTACTCCCCTACCCCACATCAATCTCAGCTTCACATGGTAAGGAGAATGGAAGGTCAAAAAATATACAGGTAGTAATCAATATCTATGAAACCCTCTCCCGTTATATTGAAGTGTCATGTGAGATGTATCAAGAAAATTGTGGGTTCGATAAACGATTGTCAAAAGTCTTATATCTGAGGTATTCACTTACTAGCGTATGCGTTTTACTCTTTTGTTTTCAGTATTTATTTTCAAAATGCACTACGATTTGACCATGACCCGGTCCTTGTCTGTCTCTTATCTCCATCCGAAGATTCGGCTTCTTGAGACTTTTCGGTGCCAGCATTTGTACTGTATAATCGCGTTTACGGTTCGTGTCTATATTTTGCTCTTGTTTGATGAAAGTGAATCGAGGATAAATACGTTTTTTTCGGATGGTAGAATCAGTTCAATGTCAAGTACTTACTGCCGACGTGGATAAAAGCGCATGCGCTATCCGCGACACGTTTTCGTCATCTTTGCACCTAAATCACCTAAATGCAGAACATATATTATACCTGATCATTTGCATCAAAGCTTCAGTCGTCTTTTATAGTTGACGCCCTAAAGTTCATCTCGACAGTACTTCAAATTTGTTTGACGATCGTTTCAGAAATTTGGCAACTCTTTCACTTCGACAAGATTAAAAGGAGATCGGGTAAGACCAATTACCCTTTTCAAGAATAATCAAATTAAATTAATTAAGATCTCATTATAAAGCGGTTGCCCGTTGTCGAAATATCAATATTGTATGAATATAGTGGCGTTTGATATTCAAATATCTTTCTGTATTAAATGCATTTTTGAGAGCGTATAATATAGGCCTAGATCCTATTGATTTATATAAAACCAGCCCGTCTATCTGTTTGTGCGGTGGGCTCTAGATGTCCGCATCAATTTGGACGATTTACATACGTGTATACGTGTTACTTGAGTTTCATAATATGATTTTCATAAATTATATCATACAATCATAGTTGTCAAATATAAAGAAAAAAGCGTACGATATTGTGTAAAGTGCCTACAAATTTTCAGATACCCCTCAATTTTTTCTCAAATCGGCCATTTCTTTGAGAAATGATGTGTAATATTCCCAATAATATAATACTATTCCCAAAAGAACAATATAAATCATCATGATAAATATATAATACCGTGTATAACGCAACTTCGTCTTTCTCTGCTTTAGTCCGAATACCCACAGGTTGATTAAGTGTGGAGGGAGGGGGGATACGTCAAGAAAACAAAAAAGGGGCCCCCTTTCAAACTTTCAACCAAAATATTCTTTGAAATGTGATTTTCCTCTCTTTGCTTGATTGTCAGATATAGGTGTAAAAGTATATAGGCTATAGTGTCAGGTATAGGTGTAAATGAGTTGAGTTGAGTTTATTTTATTTATACACAATGAAAGCCTGAAACAGTTCGAAGACTGGTTTAAATCAGAGCTGTGTTGATAAAAAGCAACAAAACCATGACATATAACAAAAGTAATATAACACTGACAAATTTACAACCATAACGTATTGTATAAAGCAAAACAAGCTAATGTGATCAATTGATAATAAGCATTAAGAGTATAAATATGTGAAGTAGACACAACAATATATAGAAAATAAGCTAAAACACTTAATGAAAACTATATTGATAGGCCTAAAAGATAAACATTAAAATAAGTTATGAACATCAAAATCTGTTGGTAGGCCTATATATAGTTTAAACAAAAGATAATAAATAAGTTAAGAATATACATATATGTTAATGTTAGATATTAAATAAGTGTAAAAAAACATGTAAACTGTGAGTCACATATTACACATATTATACTTTAGGACAAATGCGTATTCTATATTGTGTAGAAGTCAAATGAAGTATGTAATAATAAATAGTTAAGAACATATGAATATGGATAATTTAAATAGATATTTAACAGAAACAGACACCGTATTGCGTAGATGAAAAACTAAGTACATGTATAAACGAGTAATAAGTAGGTTGATGCATATTTATGTGTGTACGAAGTCATATTACACACATTGGACTTTAAAACAAAAAGGGATGTCATAGGAATGTAATGGGCCCGTAAAGGGTCGGTGACGACGAGTTCGGAAACAAAATGAAAACGAAAGAAGCTCGGATATACAGTTGAAGTCCACTTTATTATTAATAAACTCAGCCGAAGCTGCAATAATTCAAACGAAGATCATGTATTTAAGGACATTTTAAAATAGCTTATTTTCTCAGAGTTCTCTCAGAGGCTGGGCGGCCCTATAGATTGAGCGAATTTAGCAGCACATCCTCATACTGAAACAGAACAAACTAAAACTGACTTCCAAAATCTCGCATATGGCGTTTAAATACTCAAGCACCTGACGGGGCTTACAAGTCACATGATCTTATAAGACAATCAGGAGGACCCTTATGAAGACAACCAATTACATGATATGATATATAAAATGACCCTTAAGTCATCCGACCTCGAGACCAGTTCAATCTACCAATCAAGAGGGGAGTTATACCTCCAATTAAATATAACCAATGACAAAGCACCATAAATAGAGTGGTTCAGACTGTTTCTCCGGAGAAAGTAGGAGGAGCCTACAGCCCCGCAAGAATGTAAGGTCCCCGGAAAAACAATAATGTCTAACGTGTTTATCGGAAATAAACACCTGTAAATGTAATGCAGAAATTCAAGTCCAGGGGTTGTTTACCCGTTCCTGGCATACTATCTGGAACGTAATTAATGCTGTTCAACTTTAGATGTATACAAAGTCAAACTAATAACCCTACAAATGATCAAATTAAAGGGCAAGTCCACTCAAAAAATAACTTACTTTCAATAAAAGCAGAAAAATCATACAAACCAATCAAAAAAAGTTTGAGCAAAATCGGATAACTAATAAGAAAGTTATGAATTTTTGAAAAAGTATGTAAAACTATGGAACAATGAGAATCACAACACAAATTGCCAAGATGGTTATCAGTTTGTGACGTCATGTCCTCACAACTTATCAATTGCTTTATATAGTTTAATCCCATTAATTTCCTTTTATCCCCAAAACTTGATTTCCCATGCCTTTGCCCAGGTTATATGATTTGTATCATATTGCGTGCATGACATTTCCCAAAAACTGTTATGAATTTTGAAGAATTTATACTATTTTCTGAATATTGTATTTCATAATTATTGACTATTATATAAATAGTTTATCAAAATTCAAGTTTTCATGATTTAACAGGACAAAAATTACTCTTTATTTGTGCATCCACACAAAAACATATTACTAACAATCTAACTTGGATGCTGGTGTGAAGAAATAAGATTCTTAGGGTGAAAATAGGAAATTTATATTATCAATATAAAGAAAATAATTAGTGGATAGTGAGGACCATACGTCACAGACTCATGAGTGAGTTGCCAATTTGTGTAGTGATTTTCAAAGTTTTTCATGTCATTAAAAATTCATAACTTTCTTATTAGTTATCCGATTTTGCTCAAACTTTTTTTGATCGGTTTGTCTGATTTTTCTGGTTCTATTGAAAGTAAGTTATTTTTGGAGTGGACTTGGGCTTTAACCCAACTCCATTATTGCTATAGCGCCCCCTTTAGGTCAATGTTTTGCCCAAACAGCGTACCACTACAGGAGTAATGTGAAGTATCTGAGAATGTACCTGGTCTTTGCTGGCGTAATAATTTCAGCCCCGAAAAGCATAATTGATGCTGATGAGGATTCCCTGGGTAAACATAATTATCATTATCAACGTAAATGATTATGAATCATTCCACAGCACGACATCATGAAGATACTCATTTTGATCACTGTTGTCGCCATGGCCACCGTGGGCAACGCCGACTACAGCTGCCCTCAGTTCTGGAACTTGTTCGGAGAGAACTGCTACCGTTACCAGGGGGATAGATTGACATGGTCGGCTGCTGAAGCTAGATGCAATGGGTACTTTACCAGTGGTGGAGTGGGACATCTAGCTTCGATCCATAGCCTTGAAGAGAACCGCTTCGTTTATGAGATGTTCAAATCAAGCGTGTCCATAAACGACATTCCAGATTGGGTGGTAAGATTTTACACTTTTTCCCGTTAAAAGTCATGCTATTCCAGATATGAGATTGCCACGTTAAATGTCATGAGATCAAGTGAAGAGTTTAACAAGAGGAAGGAAAGTTGCCTATTAAAATAAAGTTCCTTTGGCAAGACATTAATCCGTATTTGCCACCATTGACCCAGGTGAGGTAAATGGGTACCCGGCAAGAATTAATTAAATGTATGAACTCTGTAAGGAAAGCAGTGCTAAAGCCAGGGTAATACTAACAGAGCGCCAGGAGTGCCAGTGTTCCAGACGTGAGCGCTGTACAGGAATCCAATTTTTTTATTACTATGATCATAATCATCACCATCATCATTATTATTATTATTGATGTTCTTATTGTTGTTTTTATTATTATTGTCATTATTATTATTAATTATTATTATTATTATTATTATTATTTGTATTATCATTATTATTAAAATATAATTATTATTTTTTTATTATTATTTTTGCTTATTATTATTATTATTATTATCATCATTATTATTCTTAATCTTATTCTTTTTCTTATTCTTATTCACACTAGGCCTAGTAGTATTACTATTATTATTATTACTATTATTATTATTTTCATGGGGATAAAATCGCTTGTGCTCTTGGTATCATAAGGCATTAATCCTCAATGACCTGAAATTAAAGGGGATGTGACTTCAAGTCGTAAGTCCCCTATTTTTCCCTTCTATTTTGCCAAGAAAAAAAGTGCTTATAGTTTCTCCAAAGGGCCCCTGCCAATGTTGTGTAATTACCATAAAATAAATCTGCATTGCTGATGTAATTTCTCTTCCTAAACTTCTTCAGTATAACAGAGAAGACCGCAATCCAGTCTACGGGGTATGGATCGGACTTCACCAGACTGTGGCAGACGGGCCATGGAAGAACTCTGACGATACCGACCAGGGCAATTTCTTCAGATGGAGGCCTGTAGAACCCAACAACAGCTACTACCAAGGTGAACAGGTGGAAGACTGCGTCCACATCTGGCGCACTAACGATGGCTCCGATATTCAACAAAAGTGGAATGACATGTACTGCAACGAAGTGATGTCCTTCGTCTGCAAGATGCCAGCGGACGGGGAGTCTTGCGAGTAATAAGTGGCTTCACTTTCCTTTTGCCTCAACGACAGATTGAGGCTATGGACCACTTGTCCGACTAACGTCAACCAATCATCAATATTATCCATTTTGGGTGTTAGTTTATAACTCTCTCTCTCTCTCTATATATATATATATCTACCTGTGCCGTTAGAAAAAAAAAATCAATTTACTACTCTACATTATTTTGGTGGCGGGGTACCGAAAGCTATTATATCATATTCCATGTTAGCTTGAGTTATATGAAAGTAAAATAAACATTTCTCTTCTAAGTTCTATGTCTCTGTTTCATTAAGGTCAAGGCGATTGTGGTGTGACCTAATAAATACTGCTTAAATTTGCATGGATTTTTTACTGAATAATGATGTGAGAAGAGGTTATTCTGAAGTCTTTTACAGGCCTTATTCCTAAACCAGTATATCTTTCTCTCTCTAATACTATAGAATGTAAAAAAAAATTATCGCTGTCATCTTCCCCCGCCTATATTTGTTCTTTTTCGAGACGGCTTTTGTTCAGGACTATAGTCTATTGAATAATTCTCCTTTTTCTTTGACAATTAAAAAACAAAAATTGCGTTTGGGGTAACGCCATTCATAATAACACGAATATATTTACAAGAACGCTGGCTTTATACACCAAAGTGTATGCGTTAATATCCATCCGGCTTTCAGCATTATTGATTAACCAAATGCAATATCCTCAAATATGGATTATTCCAGCATGATCAGTAACATTTATTCCATTTAATGCAACAAAAGCGTCGATAACTTGGATGATTTTTTTATCGATAATAGAACTATCTCTGTAGTCAAGGTAGTAGCAGAAAATCGTGTATTGTTTTACCAATGAATCGTCACTAAACACGATCGCAACTGCTTTCGGAAAATCAACCTAAGGCATTTTTCTCGGCCTGGTACGTCACCTTTTGAAATGTGCTAACATTAAAGGCGTGTATTACGTAATCAGAAAATTCTTTTCTATGGGGCATACAATAGGGTATTGAAATTGCACCTGAGTGATGATCTTGCGAAAGTAGTTGCGATCGTGTTTCGAAAAAATTATTATTTTATTTTTATTTTCAACATGTTAATCCTCAGTTCTTTCTGACACAATTGGCTAATAAAAGTGGGAGAAACTTGAATGACATGGAAAAGACCATTCTTAAATTGATGTCCAGTGCGCCGTGTGATGTAAATCTATAGCAAACGACAAAGTTGAAAGTGAATATAGCAAGAAACGTTTGATTTTGCACAGACCTCTCCGAACAAGACGATGACTATTAAGAAGGGAAATCCATCCTTTATAATAAGTTTATTTGTATGAAAGCAGAAAAAAATAGAGAAACGCCACAGTGACATTAACGATTCACCCAATTTGAAGTTCCTATTTATACTATAGTAATAACAACTTTTAATTCACAATCGTCTTATTTGTTATCCGATTTCGTTCAAATTTTCACCAGTCTGCTTCTCTATTTTCTCCTTTCTTTTAGAGTAATTTGTTATAAAGGTTGGATTTCCCTTTGAGGGCAATAGGATATATTTGAAATTACTAGCATCTTCATGGCCATTTAAGCGCACGTGCCGGAAAGTCATTTTGAATAGCAACATCAACAATATAGGGTAAGAATCATTCCATTCGGCCCAATCAGCCAAAGCCAAGGTCGATGAGCAGTCGTGCTATGACGTCACAAGTACAACTTTGTCCGACCCACAGAAAGTTTACCCACGCATTACAGTCGAATATAACTTTTCATTGACAAAGTAGTAATTCATCGAAGGGAGATTTATTTATTTAGGCCTTTTCCAAAGTTGCAGTTGTGTATTAGCATTAAAACCACACCATATTATGATACTTTCAAAGTCCAGTCTGAAATTTATTCTTAGTTACCCGTTGCTGTCCTTTCTTTTGGGATTTTTTTCGAAAAGGTTGGTAATATAAATATATATATATATATATATATATATATATATATACAATTATATATAAAGAGAGGGGAGGAGAGAGAGGGGGAGAATAAGAGAGAGAGAGAGAGAGAGCGATTTTGTCTACATCCAAAGCGATATCAGACGATGAGGCGAACCTTTTGCTAGGTTGATCCTCTATTCCACTAAACATGATAAAGACAGTTTACGGGTTTTAAAGTTCAGTGAATCTAGCCATTATAAATTCCCACCACCTCTCCCCCAACCTCTCTCTCCTTCTCTCAACGATTTCATTCTAAAGTAAACATGAACAATAATTTGTTTAAAAGGTGGTTTTTGGGGTACATCTTATATCATAATTAGACTAATTTTTATATCACTTCTTCTAATTAATCAATCAATCAATCAATCAATCAATCAAAAGATATTTGATATAGCGCCTTTTCCTTGCGGTTACAAAGCACTGCACACACCGCTCCACAATGTTTGGGCCACTTATAAACAAGTTAGTCACTTCTCAGAGATCAGTTAAGTACATGTATGTGAATGCTGGTAAAAAAAGTAAATTTCTAGCAGAATAGATGTGACTTTAGTAATTTCTTGAAGTGGTCAACAGATGAGGCCGTCTGCACAGCAGTAGGTAGCTGGTTCCACAGTTTTGCAGCAACCGATGAGAAAGACAATTCATCAGCAAGTTTCTTAGAAAGACACTGAGCCAGATGGATGATGATGAGCGGGCATTTCGGATTTGACGACAACGAACCAGGCAGTCAGCTATGTACTGGGGACATCGGTGGGTGAGAGACTTGTAGACCAGCAGTAGGATCTTAACCCTAAAAAGGCCGGGCTATTTGAGGTCTTAATACGGCCGGAGGGGGAACCATTATGCCCCCCCTAAGATCTCGGCCGTGAAACGGAAAAAAAAATTTACTAAAATTTTGCATATTTATGGTAAATTATGCAAATAAGGTCCAAAAAAATTCACATTTTTAGCCATAAATCATATATTCTTCATATTTAAGCTTTCTTTTCCACTACATAATATTTGTTAGGCGGGGCGTCATCCGTATGCGTTCCCGAACAATCAATCAAAGTCGAAGAAGTTGTATGTGAGTCCGAAGAGGAGCAGAAAAGACAAGCCTTGCCGCTGAGTTTTGGAGTCTCTGAAGGCGATCAAGCTCCCTCTGGCTAAGAAAACTGAAGAGACTATTGCAGTAGTCTAGTCTGGAAAGGACAAGAGCCCTCACCGCAGCGTGGCATGTTGACTTACTGATAAGGTGGTACTTGGTGCTTTTGCTGAGAAGGGTGACATGAAGGCTCAAGTTCACAGATGGTTCGAATGTTATTGCCATAATGACTTACATGGTTGGAAGGATTTCTCACTAATCATCAGTCTGACATCGCTCATTAGATGATGAGATGATAGATGATCTAAACGAATATACTTTGTTCCATGTTGCACAAAGTATCATTGTACCCCGGCTTTGGCCAATAAGGCACTCAGGCACCTGTACTTAATCGGGTAGGTCATCTGTCATATTTATTTTAGCTTCATTTTCCCCCCTTTATTTAAAAAAAATAGATTTCATTAACTGGAAGAATAAACCATTCCTTAATTGAGTTGAATTAATAATTTTTCTCGTTCCTGTGTTTGTACTTCCTGCAGAGCTATTTAATTTTTCATCATCAACACCAGAGTCCAGTGTTGTTTTGAATTAGCTTTATGAATACAAATCAGTAGGTTTTATTCACTATATATATATACTATTGGTGTAGATGGCCCCATCTAAATCATGAGTCTCCGCTTTTTGGGACGACGGAGGAACGTCAAACTAAAGTGATGTTGGGGAGTCGCTAGATTATTTTGATTTGGGGTGGTGCATTTAGCTTCAAAGCCGGGTTTAATGGCGCCGAGTCAACATCGCTTACATTTTAACAATGATAACATTTTTTGTTTTTACTGTTCTCCGATTTGCATTTTAAATTATACTTTTAACATAGAAGGGGTTTATCTTCATAAATTTAACCCTTTCTCGCTTTAAATCTAATGAATAATGTAGGTACTAAATGAATAGGATAATTGCTATGACTTGTCGTTACCCATTAAGAAATTGAGGGATAAAAACAAAAGAGCTTTCGATATCTTAAAAAATATCAGAAATAAAGGAACAATCGTTTTTTATTAGTGGGTGTGCGTGTTGGTGAGAGTTTATTTGTGTGGGGGAGAGATCATGGGAAGATAAGTGTGTGTGTGGGTGACTTCCGTTCCCCATTATAATTAAATCCTTTCATCTTGCTCTTTCAATGTTTCTTTCACCCACCCCTTCTCTCTCTCTCTCTCTCTCCCTCACGCACACACACACACACACACACAAATATATCCTCCCCCATTTCTCTCTTACTCTCCCCCACATCAATATCACCTTCACAGGGTAAGGAGAAGGGAAGGTCAAGAAATATACAGGTAGTAATAAACAGGGGCGGATCCAGCCGGCGGCAAGGGGGCCTAAAAAGGGGACCACTTCGTGCGAAAATTTGAAATCGTGCCGGTCGATTTTTCGCTCAGTGGGGGGGTAGTGAGCAAAAAAAAAAAATTTTGGCACCCGAAAATTTTTCCCTCCGGGAAGGGTTATTTTTTCCACCGCCACCCCTTGGGCGCCAGGGGAGGGGGCCCAACTTCTTTTTTTCAAAAAAGGGTGTTTTTACCTGTTTTTTTTCTAGGGGATCCGCCACTGGTAATAAATATCTATGAAAACCCTCTCCCGTCATATTGAAGTGTCATGTGAGATGTATAGGGGAAATTGTGGGTTCGATAAACGATTGTCAAGAGTCTTATATCTGAGGCATACATTTACTATCGTCTGCGTTTTACTCTTTTGTTTGCAGTATTTATTTTCAAAATACACTATGATTTGACTATGACCTGGTTCTTGTCTGTCCCATTTTTCCACCCAAAGATTCGGCTTCTTGAGACTTTTCAGTGCCACCATTTGTACTGTACAATCGCGTTTACGGTTCATGTCTATATTTTGCTCTTGGTTGATGAAAGTGAATCAAGGATGAATACGTTTTTTCGGATGGTAGAATCAGTTCAATGTCAAGTACTTACTGCCGACGTGGATAAAAGCGCATGCGCTATCCGCGACACGTTTTCGTCATCTTTGCCCCTAAATCACCTAAATGCAGAACATATATTATACCTGATCATTTGCATCAAAGCTTCAGTCTTTTCTTATAGTTGACGCCCTAAAGTTCATCTCGACAGTACTTCAAATTTGTTTGACGATCGTTTCAGAAATTTGGCAACTCTTTCACTTCGACAAGATTAAAAGGAGATCGGGTAAGACCAATCAGCCTTTTCAAGAATGCTCAAATTAAATTAATTTAGATCGCAAAGGCAAACATTAAAACGTTGTCGAAATATCAATATTGTATGAATATAGTGGCGTTTGATATTCAAACATCTTTTTGTTTTGAATGCATTTTCGAGAGCGTTTTATATAGGCCTAGATCTTTCTATTGATCAATATAAAACCAATTAGTATCATCCCGTCTATCTATTTGTGCGGTGGGCTCTTGAATGTCCGCACCAATTTTGGACGATTTACATACGTGTATACGTGTTACTCGAGTTTCATAATATGATTTTTATAAACTATATCATACAATTAGTTGTCAAATTTAAAGAAAAGTAGCGCACGGTATTGTGGTAAAATACTTACAGTTTTGTTAGATACCCTCAGATTTTTTCACAAACCGACCATTTCTTTGAGAAATAATGTGTAATATTCCCAATAATATAATACTATTCCCAAAAGAACATTATAAATCATCATGATAAAAATATCATACCGTGTATAACGCAGCTTTGTCTTTCTCTGCTTTAGTCCGAATACCCACAGGTTGATTAAGTGTGGAGGGAGGGGGGATACGTCAAGAAAACAAAAAAGTGGTCCCCTTTTAAACTTTCAACCAAAATATCCTTTGAAATGTGATTTTCCTCTCTTTGCTTGATTGTCAGATATAGGTGTAAAAGTATATAGGCTATACTATCAGATATAGGTGTAAATGAGTTGAGTTGAGTTTATTTTATTTATACACAATAAAAGCCTGAAACAGTTCGAAGACTGGTTTAAATCAGGGCCGTGTTGATAAAAGCAACAAAACCGTGACATATAAACAAAAGAAATATAACACTGACAAATTTACAACCATAACGTATTGTATAAAGCAAAACAAGCTAATGTGATCAATTGATAATAAGCATTAAAGGGATAGTTGAGTTCTTGTTTAAGACCGCAAATGCCTTAAGTTCAAAGTGCATGGTTATTGCTCTAATTCTTATTTATGACATTTTAGTGCCCTTTTAGAGGCTAAAATTGCTATGAAGGTAATTTTAGACCGCAAAATGTGTGAATTTACATTGAATACGAGCATACCAATTCAGCTCAACTTAAACAAAAAATACGGTGACCGTTAATTAATTAATTATTTAATTAATAACAATACACGGGCCGGCTGGTTGTGCGTATTATAATCAACACGAAAAGGCCAACAAAAAGCCAATATTGGCATTGGCTGGAATAAAACGTGTAAGGCGCTATCTCGTTTCTCAACGGCTGGTTCAAAATAACCGAATATTTGTGGGGCACCACAAATATTAGAAATGGTTATATTTATGGATATTTCAGCCGTCTCTGAACCGATTTTGATCAAACAAAGATGATTTTGTCATTCAAATTGTATATTCTTTCAAATTTGACACTCATTTTTTCATTATCTCACAACAAAATTATTTTGTGTAGCGCCCTCTGCAACAAAACTCAACTATCCTTTTATGAGTATAAATATGTGAAGTAGACACAACAATATACCTGTATAGAAAATAAGCTAAAACACTAAACAATAAGTTATGAACATCAAAATCTGTTGGTAGGCCTATATATAGTACGAACAAAATGAAATATACAAAGATAATAAATAATTTAAGAACATATATATATGTTTCTGTTAAATATTAAATAAGTGTAAAAAACATGTATAAGTCACATATTACACATATTATACTTTAGGACAAATGCGTATTCTATATTGTGTAGAAGTAAAATGAAGTACGGAATACTAATACATAGTTAAGAACATATGAATACGAATAAGTTGAATATTACATAAATAAATCTTAAACCAAAAAACAGAAACTGATACCGTATTGCGTAGATCAAAAACCAAGTATAAACGAGTACTAAATAGGTTGAGACATATAAAAGTGTGTACAAAGTCATATTACAAACATTAGACTTTAAAACATAAAGAGATTTCATATTGTGTAGGAGTAATATAGTATCTAAGAATGTTAAATAGGGTACGTGGCCTTTGCTGGCTTAACAATTTCAGCCTCCCCCCCAAGAGCATCATTGATGCTGATGAGGATTCCCTTGGTAAACAAAATATCATTATCAACGTAAATAATTATGAATCATCATTTCGCAGCACGACATCATGAAGATACTCATTTTGATCACTGTTGTCGCCATGGCCACCGTGGGTAACGCCGTCTTCAGCTGCCCTCAGTTCTGGAACTTGTTCGAAGGGAACTGCTACCGTTACCAGGGGGATAGATTGACATGGTCGGCTGCTGAAGCTAGATGCAATGGGTACTCTACCAGTAGTGGAATGGGACATCTAGCTTCGATCCATAACCTTGAAGAGAACCGCCACGTTTATGAGATGTTCAAATCAAGCGTGTCCATAAACGACATTCCAGATTGGGTGGTAAGATTTTACACTTTTTTCCCGTTAAAAGTCATGCTATTCCAAATATGAGATTGCCATGTTAAATTTCATGGGATCACGTGAAGAGTTTAACAAGAGGAAGCAGTGTTGCCAAGTAAAATGTACTTCCTTTGGCAAGACATTAGTCCCTATTTGCCACACTTGACCCAGGTGAGGTAAATGGGTACCAGGCGAGAATTAATTAAATGTATGAACTCTGTAAGGACAGCAGTGCTAAAGCCAGGGTAGTACTAACAGAGCGCCAGGAGTGCCAGTGTTCTAGAAGTGAGCGCTATAAGAATCCAATCTTGTAATACTATCATCATACTCATCCCCATCATCATTTTTGCTGTTGTTATTTTTATTATAATTAACTATTACTATTATTATCATTATTATTATCATTATTATTATCATTAGTAGTAGTAGTAGTATTACTATTATTATTATCATTATAATAATAATTATTATTATTGTTATTATTATTATTAATATTATTATTATTATTATTATAATTATTGTCATGGAGATAAAAGCGCTAGACAAGTGCACGTTGGTATCATTAGACACTTATCCTCAATGACGCCTTCAAGCCGTAGGTCCCCTATTTTCCCCTTCTATTTTGCCAAGAAAAAAAGTGATTGTAGTTTCTCCAAAGGACCCCTGCCAATGTTTTATAATTACCAAAAAATATATATCTGCATTGCTGATGTAATTTTACTTTACTTCTTCAGTATCGCACAGAAGTAGAAAACCGCATTCCATTCTACGGAATATGGATCGGACTTCGCCAGACTGTGGCAGATGGGCCATGGAAGAACTCTGACGATACCGATCAGGGCAATTTCTTCAAATGGAGGAGTACAGAACCCAACAACAACTACTACAGTGAACAGGTGGAAGACTGCGTCCACATCTGGCGCTTTGACGATGCCTCCGACAATGAACAACGTACGTGGAATGACGTGTACTGCAACGAAGTGATGTCCTTCGTCTGCAAGATGCCAGCGGACGAGGAGTCTTGCGAGTAATAAGTGGTCTCCATTTTCGACCACTTACCCGACTAACGTCAACCTTTTGGGTGTTGGTTTATAATTCTCTCTCTCTCTCTCTCTCCCTACCTGTCTCAAAATTAATTTACTATTCTACATTTGGTGGCGGTGTACCGACAACTATTATATTATATTCCATGTTAATTGAGTTGTATGAAAGTAAAATAAACATTTCTCCTATAAGTTCTATGTGTCTCTTTCATTTAGGTCAATACGATTGTGGTGTGACCTAATAAATACTGCTTAAATTCGCATGGATTTTTCTACTGAATAATGATGTGAGAAGAGGTTATTCTTATAATAAGTCTTTTACAAGCCTTATTCCTAAACCTTATTCTCTCTCTAATACTATAGAATTAAAAAATAATAATCGCTGTCATTTTCCCCCGCCTATATTTTTTCTTTTTCGAGAACGGTTTTTCTTCTGGACTTCATTATAGTCTATTGAATAATTCTCTTTTTTCTTTTGACAATTTTTAAAATAAATTGCATTTGGGGGTAGCGCCATAGATAGACACACGAATACACCAGAGTGTATGCGTTAATATCCCTCTGGCTTTCAGTATTATTGATTAACCAAAAGCAATATCCTCAAACATGGATTACATCAGCATGATCAGTAAAATGTATTCCATTTAACGCAACAAAAGCGTCGATAACTTGGATGATTTTTTTATCGATAATAGAACTATCTCTGTAGTCAAGGTAGTAGCAGAAAATCGTGTATTGTTTTACCAATTATTCGTCACTAAACACGATCGCAACTGCTTTCGGAAAATCAACCTAAGGCATTTTTCTCGGCCTGGTACGTCACCTTTTGAAATGTGCGAACATTAAAGACGCATATTACGTAATCAGAACATTATTTTGTATGGGGCATACAATAGGGCATTGAAATAGCACCTGAGTGATGATTTTGCGAAAGTAGTTGCGATCGTGTTTCGAAAGAATGATTATTTTATTTTTTATTTTCAACATTTTTATCCTCTGTTCTTTCTGACACAGTTGGCTAATAAAAGTGGGAGAAACGTGAATAACATGGAAAAGATCATTCTTAAACTTATGTCCATTGCGTTGTGTGATGTAAAACTATAGTGAGCGACAAGGTTAAAAGTGAAGATCACAAGAAACGTTTACAGGCCTGTGTAGACCTCTCTGAACCAGATGATGACTGTTAAGAAAGGCAATCCATCCTTTATAATAAGTTCATTTGTATGAAAGCAGAAAAAAGGGAAACACCACAGTAACATTAACGATTCACTCAATTTGAAGTTCCCGTTACTATAATAGTAATTACAACTTTAACATTTCACAATTCACAATTTGTTTTCCGATTTCGTTCAAATTTTCACCTGGATCTGTTTCTCTTTTTCTCTCCTTTCTTTTAGAGTAATTTGTTATTGAGGTTGGATTTTTCTTTGAGGGCAATAGGATATATTTGAAATTACTTAGGCTACATCTTCATGGCCATTTAACGCGCACGTGCCGAATGGTCATTTGAATAGCAACATCAAAAATATGGGGGTAAGAAACCTTTCATTCGGCCCAATCAGCCAAAGGTCGGTGAGCAGTCGTGCTGACGTCACTAGTACAACTTTGTCCGACCCACAGAAAGGTTACCCACGTATTAACCGCAAGTTGGATATAACTTGTGTTTTCACTGGACAAAAAAATAAGTCAGTAGTTCATTGAAGGAGATCGATTCATGACTGTATGCCTAATCCAAAGTTGCAGTTTTGTATCAGCATTATAACCACCAGTGGCGTAATGAGCAAAAACTTTTTTGGGGTCAGACCCCAAAAGCAAAATCCTTATCACCACCAAGTAGCATTATGCAGAGGCGGCGGAGCGCCTACCAAAATAGGGAGGGGGGGGGGCACCAACAAAAAGGGCATTTTCTGGAAAACCTTCAAAAAGGGGCACCTACAAAGGGAAACATCAACAAAACCTACACCATTTTTAGACATTGGTATATACCCCTACATCGTCATGATTGTGAGTACACTACCAGGGATGATATCAATACAGGTGTATTTGTTTCTTTACGTGGTACAAGATACTGCTTAATTAAGCAACATACTTTGCAATTGGGTACGATGGTCTGAATATTATTTTTCGAGCGAGCGAAACGAGCTAGCAATTTTTTTTAGATTTGTGAGGTCCCAGTACGAAAAATTACATCTTATAAAGAAGACCCCCCCAAAAAAACCCTGATGAGTATAAAGCCAAATCTAATCAAGAAAAACTGAAAAGTTCTTTTATAAGTAACATATTATTATAACATCTATAAATGCGAGCGAGCGTAGCGAGCGAGCGAGCTCTAGGGAAAATTAAAGAAAAAGTGGCTCTACGTCGTCTTGAATTAGGGGTGCATGTTATGGAGAAAGAAAAAGTAGGCACTTATCAAAAGGGAAAAGGACAGTCATTAGAAAAGAAAATGTGCTCGTGTCAAAGTAAAAATGGCAATTATCAGAGCCTTCAGAGGTGAAAATGGCACTTCTTGCACCTGAAAAGGGACACTCAACAGAAATGATAAAAGGCACTTGTGAGAATGGAAATGGGGAATCTGTTAAAGGAGAAGGGCACCTATCAGACTATAATAGGGGCATTTTTGAAAAGGGGGAGGGGCTCATATAAAAAAAGAAAAGGGGCACTTATCCAAAGGAAATATGGTACTTATTAGAAAGGAAAGGAGAGATTATGTTTGAATTCAACGCAATATCTGACGATTGGACGAACTTTTTGCTAGGTCGATCCTCCATTCCACTAAACATGATAAAGACAGTTTACGAGTTTTAAAGTTCAATAAATCTTGCCATTACGAATTCCCGCCCCCTCCCCCATCCCTCTCTCTCTCTCTCTGTAAACGATTTTATTTAAATGTAAGGTGTTCAATAGTTTAAAAAGTTGTTTTCTTTTTATGTTTTATATCATAATTAGACTAATTTGCATATCACTGCTTCTATAAAACGAATATACTTTTTTCGTGTTGCACAAATTATCATTGTACCCCAGCTTTGGCCTAAATACTATGATTAGACACTCAGGCATCTGTCCTTTAAGCGAGTAGGCCATCTATCATATTTATTTTATCTTCACTTTTTATTTTTATTTTTATTTTTATTGTTATAGATTTCATTAATTGGAAGAATAAACCTATTAGTGAACCATTAGTGAATTAATAGTTTTTCTCGTTCCTGGGTACGGTATGTACTTCGTACAGAGATATTTTATTTGTAATCATCAAAACAAGAATCCGATGCTGATTTGAATTCTCTTTCAGAATAAAAATCTGTGGATTTTATTCAACACCATCACATGACATACTTTCGGTGTAGATGGCGCGGTCTAAATCATGAGTCTCCGCTATTTGGAACGACAGAGGAACGTAAAAGTAAAGTGATGCTGGGGAGTCGCTAAATTATTTTGATTTGGGGTGGTGCACTATGTCTTATGCCTGGATTACATTTGACCTGCGATTAGTCTACGGAGCCCGTATCCTGCCCGTATCCCCTTTTCCGTGCGGCCTCCGTACAGAGGCAGGAGGCGGCCGTGAGATTTTCGTACGGATTCACGGGCTCCGCGCGGCTCCGCGGCCTCTACGATTTTGTTTCGAAGAAAGTTATACAAACTTGAAAAATCGTAAGCCCGTAGTCCGTAGACATATCGTAGGTGTCATTGCACAATACCCGCACGGAAATCGCGCGGAGGACTCGCGCTGATCGTGCAGCAAACGCACGATTTTTCGGTGAACATGGAGGCCAAAAACGCTTCAAAACGGCACGGCGACTGCACGGTCACCGCGCCTTCTCCGCGCAACCTTTGCACGGAAGCTGCACGGGCTCCGTACGATTTCCGTGCGGAGGCTGCGGAGACTGCACGGCTACTGCATTGAAATGGCACGATTTCCGTACAATCTCCGAGCAGCCTCTGTACGGATTTACCCCGGCCTGCCCGCAAGGCCAATACAAGAAATGGCACGATGCTCGTAGATAATGTAAACACAAACATCGTAGCCCGTAGCCTCCTACGATGCCCCCAAAATCGCACGAAAAATCGTAGACTAATTTATCGTACGGCGCCCGGGGCAAATGTAATCCAGGCATTAGCTACAAAGCCGGGTTTAATGGTGCCGAGTCAACACCGCTCACGTTTTAACAATGATAACATTTTTTTTTAACTGCTTCTCCGATTTTTTTATTTTAAATTTAAATTTAAACATATAGTTTATCTTTATATATTTAACTCTTTGATGCTTTAATGAATAATGTAGGTAAAATGAATGGGATAAGAGCTATGACTTGTGGATACCCATTAATGCCTGGATTACATTTGCCTCGGGTGCCGTACGATAAATTAGTCTACGATTTTTCGTGCGATTTTAGGGGCATCGTAGGAGGCTACTGGCTACGATGTTTGCGTTTACATTATCTACGAGCATCGTGCCATTTCTTGTATTGGCCCTCGGGGGCAGGCCGGGGCAAATCCGTACAGAGGCTGATCGGAGATTGTACGGAAACCGTGCAATTTCAATGCAGTAGCTGTGCAGTCTCCGCAGCCTCCGCACGGAAATCGTACGGAGCCCGTGCAGCTTCCGTGCAAAGGTTGCGCGGAGAAGGCGCGGTGACCGTGCAGCCGCCGTGCCGTTTTGAAGCGTTTTTTGGCCTCCATGTTCACCGAAAAATCGTGCGTTTGCTGCACGATCAGCGCGAGTCCTCCGCGCGATGCCCGTGCGGGGATTGTGCAATGACACCTACGACATGTCTACGGACTACGGGCTTACGATTTTTCAAATTTGTATAACTTTCTGCGAAACAAAATCGTAGAGGCCGCGGAGCCCGTGAATCCGTACGAAAATCTCACGGCCGCACGGAAAAGGGGGTACGGGCCGGATACGGTCTCCGTAGACTAATCGCAGGCCAAATGTAATCCAGGCATAAGAAATTGAGGCATAAAAAAAACCTTTCGATATCTTATAAAAAAACTATAAGAAATAAAGGATCAATCGTTTTTTATTAGTTGGTGTGCGTGTTTGTGAGAGTGAATTTGTGTGGGGTAGAGATCATGGGCAGATAAGTGTGGGTGATTATGTGTGTGTGTGTGTGTGAATGGGTGTGTGTGGGTGTGTGCGTGTGTGTGTGCTTGCGTGAGGGAGAGAGAGAGAGAGAGAGAAGGGGTGGGTGAAAGAAACATAGAAAGAGCAAAATGAAAGGACGTAATTATAATGGGGAACGGAAGTCATTTCACCTCGAGATATCTTACCCAAATGGTTTCCCCAATAAGCCCAATAGTCCCACCTTTTTCCATTCTTTATAGAAACACTACCAAACTCTATAGGATATTTGTTTTTAAAATTTATCTGATTTAAAAAAAACCTCAAGGGATATACAGACTCTCATATTCAAGCAGACACAACCATATTCAAGCACACACACACACACGCACACACTCACGCACATGCACACACACATACACGCACACACACATACCCTCCCCCATTTCTCTCTTACTCTCCCCCACATCGATCCCAGCTGCACAAGGTACAGGTAGTAATAAATATCTATGAAAAACCTGTTCCGTCACACTGAAGTGTCATGTGAGATGTATGAAGGAAGTTGTAGGTTCGTTAAAATTCGTTAAACGATTTTCAAGAGTCTTATATCTGAGGTATACATTTCCTAGCGTCTGCGTTTTACTCTTTTGTTTTTTGAGTATTTATTTTCATGGCCCGGTCCTTGTCCGACTTATTTCTCCACCTGAAGATTCTGCTTCTTGAGACTTTTCGGTGCCAGCATTTGTACTGTATAATCGTGTTTACGGTTCGTGTCTTTATTTTGCTCTTGGTTTAAATTGAATCAAGGATAAATACGTGTTACGGATGGTAGAATCAGTTCAATGTCAAGTACTTAGTGCCAGGGGCGGCGATCCCGGGGGGACGGGGGAGGACACGTCCCCCTCAATTTTTTTGAAAATGAAAATTTGAAAAGTGCAAAAAATAAATGTATAGCAAATACTGACTAAAGACTGCAACACACTTTTAGGCTCTGGAGGGCCCAAGAGTGCAGCGTTAAGACATATAAAAATGCAAAAATCTTCTCGCTTGGTAGCTACGCTCCCTCGCATAAAATCCTCCAAAATATACAAGTAAATATTGTAAAAAAGTGAAGTGTGAAAGAAGTATATTGCTTGTTTTTATACTAAAGTATTGCTAAGGAATGTAATTTTTTAATACAACAAAACTGCACAAACCTGTGAGGGGGTAGTCACTTCCGTCATCTTCACCCCTCTCGTTCACTATGCTCCCTCGCACTGGCGTACTGATGGGCCACCATGGGCCACTAAACCCCTGAGCTTCCAGGGGCTCTGCCCCCTGGACCCCACTCCAATTAGTGACCTGCATGCCAGTGTCACAAATAAGGTATCAAAATATGCTCATCTGACCATAATTAAATGCCCAAACCCCTGAGCTTCCGGGGGCTCCGCCCCCTGGATGCTCATCTGACCGTTATTAAATGCCTAAAACCCCTTGAGCTTCATGGGGCTCCGCCCTTTGATCCCTGACGGGGCTTTGCGCCTGGACTTGCCTTTTTGCTCATTTTGCTCATTACGCCACTGCTCCCTCGTCCCTCGCATTTCGTTCCCACCGGTCATGAAAAGAAATCGCCTCCCCTGCTTAGTGCCGACGTGGATAAAAGCGCATGCGCTATCCGCGACACGTTTTCGTCACCTTTGCACCTAAATCACCTGAATGCAGAACACAGATATTACACCTGATCATTTGCACCAAAGCTTCAGTCTTTTCTTATAGTTGACGCCTTAAAGTTCATCTCGACAGTA
This sequence comes from Mesocentrotus franciscanus, assembly GCA_037976565.1. NCBI lineage: Eukaryota > Metazoa > Echinodermata > Echinoidea > Camarodonta > Strongylocentrotidae > Mesocentrotus > Mesocentrotus franciscanus. The sequence continues at coordinate 33,195,223 of CP137672.1, read as the reverse complement.
CTTCAAATTTGTTTGACGATCGTTTCAGAAATTTGGCAACTCTTTCACTTCGACAAGATTGAAAGGAGATCGGGTAAGACCAATTAGCCTTTTCAAGAATGATCAAATTAAAATAATTATGATCGCAAGGGCAAACATTAAAAAGCGGTTGCCCGTTGTCGAAATATCAATATTGTATGAATATAGTGGCATTTGATATTCAAATATCTTTCTGTATTGAATACATTTTTGAGAGTATTTTATAGAACCTTCTATTGAGTAATATAAAACCATCCAGTCTATTTATTTGTGCGGTGGGCTCTTGAATATCCGCATCAATTTGGACGATTTACATACGTGTATACGTGTATACGTGTTACTAGAGTTTCATTATATGATTTTCATAAATTATATCATACAATTATTTGTCAAATTTAAAGAAAAATAGCGAACGGCATTGTGTAAAAATGCCTACAGTTTTTTTTTTTTATAGATACTGGCCTCAGAATTTTTCTCAAATCGGCCATTTCTTTGAGAAATAATGTGTATTATTCTCAATAATATAATATTATTCCTAAAAGAATGATATAAATCATCATGATAAATATAAAATACTGTGTATAACGCAAATTCGTCTCTCTCACCCCTAGTCCGTATACCCACAGGTTGATTACGTGTGTGTGGGGGGGGGCGTTAAGAAAACAAAAAGGGGCCCCTTTCAAAATTTCAACCAAAATATCATTTGAAATGTGATTTTTCCTCTCTTTGCTCGATTGTCAGGTATAGGTGTAAATATATATATATTGTCAGATATAGGTGTAAATGAGTTGAGTTGAGTTGAGTCTATTTTATTTATACACGGTAAAAGCCCGAAACAGTTGCCGGAAGACTGGTTTAAACCAGGGCCGTGTTGATAAAAAGCAACAAAATCATGACATATAACAAAAGTAATATAACACTGACATTGTATTGTATAAAGCAAAACAAGCTAATGTGATAAGCATTAAATGTATAAATATGTGAAGAAGACACAACAACATATAGAACATAAGCTAAAACACTTGAGTAATTAAAACTATATTGATAAGCCTAAAAAATAAAAAATAAAATAATTTATGAACATCAAAATCTGTTGGTAGGCCTATATATAGTAGAAACAAAATAAAATATAAAAAGATAATGAATAAGTTAAGCACATATATATATATGTTTATACAACACCTAAGTAAATCCTTGTCATTTGATTGGAGGATTGTTGGTCACATGATATTCAATAGATATACTCTTTGGATATACTATTGCACGCGGGCGTTTTGGTACTATTCGCTTCGTTGAATAGAACGTTAATGTTTCAACTCGTGAAAATATTTGCACTATTGAACTCAATTGAACTAATTAAGCATTCATTATTTGTAAATTATGTTAAATATTAAATAAGCGTAAACAAAACATGTAAAAGTCACATATTACACATATCATACTTTATGACAAATGCGTTTTCCATATTGTGTAGAAGTAAAATGAAGTATGGAATAATAATAAATAGTTAAGAACATATGAATTTGTATAAGTTAAATATTACATAAATAAAACTTTAAAAAACTCAGAAACTGATACCGTAATGCGGAGATGAAAAACGAATTATAAACGAGTAATAAATGGGTTGAGACATGTGTGTGTACAAAGTCATATTACACAAATTATACTTTAAAACAAAAAGGGATTTCATACTGTGTAGAAGTATAGTATGAAGTATCTAAGAATGATAGTTAGGTTACCTGGCCTTTGTTGGCGTAATAATTTCAGCCCCCCCCCCTCCGAAGAGCATCATTGATGCTGATGAGGATTCCCGCGGTAAACAAAATTATCATTATCAACGTAAATAATTGTGAATCATCATTTCACAGCACGACATCATGAAGATACTCATTTTGATCACTGTTGTCGCCATGGCCACCGTGGGCAATGCCGACTACAGCTGCCCTCAGTTCTGGAACTTGTTCGAAGGGAACTGCTACCGTTACCAGGGGGATAGATTGACATGGTCGGCTGCTGAAGCTAGATGCAATGGGTACTTTACCAGTGGTGGAATGGGACATCTAGCTTCGATCCATAACCTTAAAGAGAACCGCCTCGTTTATGAGATGTTCAAATCAAGCGTGTCCATAATCGACTCTATAGATTGGGTGGTAAGATTTTACACTTTTTCCCCGTTAAAAAATAAAAGTCATGCTATTTCAGATATGCGATTGCCATGTTAAATTTCCTGAGATCAAGTGAAGAGTTTAACAAGAGGAAGGACTGTTGCTAATTAAAATGAATTTCCTTTGGCAAGACATTAATCCCTATTTGCCACGCTTGACCCAGGTGAGTTAAATGGGTACCCGGCAAGAATTAATTAAATGTATGAACTCTGTAAGGACAGCAGGGCTAAAGCCAGGGTAATAATAACAGAGCGCCAGGAGTGGCAGTGTTCCAGACGTGAGCGCTTTACAAAAATCCAATATTGTAATTATTACCATCATCAATTTTATTATTATTGTTGTTGATATTATTATAATTTATTATTACTATTAATATCATTGTTATTATTATCATCATTATTATTATTAGTAGTAGTAGCAGTATTACTATTATCATTGTCATGGAGATAAAAGCGCTAGTGCTCTTTGGTATCATAAGGCACTAATCCTCAATGACCTGCAATTCAAGGGGATAGAACTTCAAGCCCTAGGTCCCCTATTTTGCAAAGGAAAAAAGTGCTTGTAGTTTCTCCAAAGGGCCCTTGCCAATGTTGTATAATTACCATGAAATAAATCCGCATTGCTGAAGTAATTTCTCTTCCTTTACTTCTTCAGTACAGCACAGTCGACCGCAATCCAGTCCACGGGATATGGATGGGGCTTCACCAGGCTGTGGCAAACGGGCCCTGGAAGAACTCTGACGATACCGACCAGGGAAATTTCTTCAGATGGATGAGTGGAGAACCCAACAACAGCTACTACTACCAACATGCAGATGTGGAAGACTGCGTCCACATCGATATGCAACAAACATGGAATGACATGTACTGCAACGAAGTGATGTCCTTTGTCTGCAAGATGCCAGCGGACGGGGAGTCTTGCGAGTAATAGTCTCCATTTTCCTTTTGACTCAACGACAGATTGAGGCTATCGACCACTTGCCCGACTAACGTCAACCAATCATCAATATTATCAATTTTGGGTGTTAGTTTATAACTCTCTCTCTCCCTCTTTCTCCCCTCTCTCTCTCTCTCTCTCTGTCCCTGTCTCTCTATCTATCTCTCTAAAATGAATTTACTCCTATATATTTGGTGGCGGGGCATTATATCTTATATTATTATATTCTATGTTAACTTGAGTTGTATGAAAGTTAAATAAATATTTCTCTTCTATGTGTCGCTTTCATTTAGGCCAACATGACAGCACTGCTTAAATTTGCATGATTTTATAAATTACTGAATAATGATGTGAGAATAGGTTAATATAAATAAGCCTTTTACAAGCCTTATTTATAATAATAAATGTCTACTAATAATACGATTTGTTATTATTGCTGTCATCTTCCCCCGCCTTTTTTCAAGACCGGCTTTTCTTCAGGACCTCCTTATAGTCCATTGAATAATTTTCCTTGTTCTTTTGACAATTAAAAAAAAAATGCATTTAGGATTACGCCATTGATAATCACACGAATATCTTTACAAGAACGCTGGCTTTATACACCTGGGCGCTGTCTTACAATAACGAGTTGATATCAATCGCAACTTATTTGCGATTGATATCAATCGCAACTATGTACATAACAGATAGGAGACTGCAAACGTGCGATTGATTGGAGGACTTGCGATTGATTTGGATCAATCGCAACTCTTTGTAAGACGGGGCCCGGAGTGAATGCGTTAATATCCCTCTGGCTTTCAGCATTATTGATTAACCAAGTGAAATATCCTCAAACATGGATTATTTCAGTATGATGAGTAACATTTATTCCATTTAATGCATTAACAAAAGCATCGATAAATTTGATTTTTCTTATCGATAATAGAACCATCTCTGTAGTCAAGATAGTAGCAGAAAATCGTGTATTGATTTACTAATGATTCGTCACTAAACCACGATCGCAACTGCTTTCCGGGAAAATCAAACTAAGGCATTTTTCTTGGCCTGGTACGTCACCTTTTGAAATGCACGAACATTAAAGACGCATATTTAATACGTAATCGGAACATTATTTTCAATGGGGCATACAAAAGGGTATTGAAATTGCACGGTTTTGCACCTGAGTGATGATTTTGCGAAAGTAGTTGCGATCGTGTTTCGAAAGAATTATATTTTATTTTACTTTTCAACATTTTTATCCTCTGTATAGTCTGACACAATAAATTGGCTAATAAAAGTGGTAAAACTTAACGCGAATGACATGGAAAAGACCATTTTTAAAGTGATGTCCATTGCGCTGTGTGATGTAAATGGTTTATTTGAATAGCAACATCAACAATATGGGGTAAGAAACCTTTCATTCGGCCCAATCAGCCAAATGTCGGTAAGCTGTCGTGCTATGACGTCACAACTCTGTCCAACCCACAGAAAGGTTACCCACGCCCGACCTACGCATTTACCGCAGGCTGGATATAACTTTTCATTTGACAAAAACAAAACAAGTCAGTAGTTCATCGAAGAAGATCAGTGATTAATCCAGGCCTAATCCAAAGTTGCAATTTCTTATTAGCATTATATAGAACCGCAACATATAATACATTCAAAGTCCAGTCTGAAATTTATTCTTATAGTAGAGTAGTTGGTCCCCCACTGAGCGAAAAATCGACCGGCACGATTTTCAAATTTTCGCACGAAGTGGGCCCTTTTTTAGGCCCCTCCCTTGCCGCCGGCTGGATCCGCCCTTGGTGGGGACGTGTGTATTTATTCGTACAGAGAGAGAGAAAGAGAGGAAGAAAGAGAGAGAAAGAGAGAGAGAGAGGGGTAGAGTGAGAGAGGGGCAGAGTAAGAGAAAGAGAGAGAGAGAGAGAGAGAGAGAGAGAGAGAGGGGGTGTAAGCGTGAGAGAGAAGGGGAAACGGAAAAAAAGGAGAGAGAGCGAAAAAGGAGAGTGATTTGGGAAGGTGAGAGTGAGGAGAGATACAGAGAAAGAGGAGAGAGAGAGAGAGAGAGAGGGGGGCTTGGTTTTAATTAAAACAAAATTTCTTCTTTTTCTGTTGAACCCGCCTTCTATTTTTATACGTCATGTCATTTAATTGAAAATTCTAGTGATAATTTCCCTTAGATTCAATATCCATTTTAGAAAACAAATATTGTCATCAGCTCATATTTTTTCTTTCCTCTTTTTACTTCCCCCTGGATGCGCCACTGTACTCAAAAATTTTGACGACATTTCACTGAAACGCATGCATTGAAATTGATAAAACGCCTCGACGAGATATGGCGATCTTAATTACACGTTGTGAAACGAGTTTCATTTTACCCTTAACCGGACCCCGATGATATAATTGTCTTAATTATCTTAGAAGTTGGTGCCCTCGATTTTACCTTTCCTCTTCAGACGGCGCTGCTGATCTGATTTAGACCCGATAGTCATTTAAAAAATATAATATCCAGAAGTTATAGTACTACTTAGTCAGTCATTTGACAGCTCTGACTTTATGACAGTGCCAACCGACTATATTATATGAATTTCAAAGGAAAGGCCAGGGGACTCCGAGAAATTTTAGTTTCCCTCGTCGTGGCGGCTGGGACAGTGAAGGGAGGAGTGGATATATATATAAAAGAAAGAAATGTTTTGCTGCGTCGTACGTGGAATGGGGGATTTGTCGAGCGGAGGAGGGGGAGAGAATTAGAGAGACAAAATGGTACATATGAGTGCATGCAGTGGCGTAATGAGCCAAAAGGATTGAGGGGGCTGGCAGAGACAGGGAGAATTTAATTATTTCTTAAGCACCAGAAACGCAAGGCATACGACTCTGTATTCGATCATTCGTTGAATCGAGGTTGGGGGGAATTACTTTCAATTTCAAAACATTGCCTTCATAGCGACATCGTTTGATTAATTTTATAATCTTATTTTGCGTAGTCGCGTGACGACCGAGCTAGACAAATTTTACGTTTATGGTAATTGGATCTTTGCATTTAAGTGCACTTTGATAACACAGGCGAAAAGCTGAGCCCAAAATTCACCCCTATATCTTTCCTGTCTCATGGGAATAGGAAGCGTTAAATCATCATTTTGATATTTTTTTCCTTTAAATTTCAGGGAACAACTCTTCTTCGACGATTTCGTTTCTAAGGTTAACGGATCTCTTTATTTTAAAAGTTAAAGTATATATTCTCCAAGGTAATGTAGCTACTGTGAATGAAGATTTCCAGGGCAATTCCACCTGTCCACTTATAATATAGTGAAATTGAGAGTGAGCACTTTAGAACCTAAATAGTGTGCGAGGCCTTAACTCATTATTCACTATATACTTTTGTCCTCTCTTTTTATTTCCTGCGAACTCCAAAGCGTGAGACTGTATCGTATCCATGATCGTATCCTAATATCTTCCATGTTTTGAATTGCGCATATCCTTGAAACACATTGGTCTCTCTGCCGATCCGCCGGGATCGAGAGGTCCATCCTTAATTTCCAGGGCAGGCCGGGCCCCACTCACAAGCATAGCTTTTGGGGTCCCAATTTAGATCATGTTTGTTCGTCATGATTACTATGTCTGGTGTTTTTTTAAACTGAACTGAACGAACTTAAAGGAACCGGGACCCCCCTCCGTAAAAGAAATGGGGATATTGTCGACATCGCCGCCCGCGGATTTAACGGCCTGCTTGCAATTTGGACTACATACTTTCTGTCAATTTGGTAATAAGGTAGACCCCAAAACAATTAACGTCATAGGCCCTACAAAATGTACTTTAATGGATTGACTACATATATATATATATATATAACTTGCTGGGACCGAATGCCAGCGGTAAACAAAATGATACCTTGTTATTCCATTTCCCCCCTTTCTTTCTTCATTTTTTCTTCTTTAATTGTTGTTAATGGACCTTTTTGTTGTTGTTGTTGAAGGGGGCCCCCACCCAACGCCAACCCTGTGGTACGTGTAGCTGTTTTTTCTCTTTATTATTTGGTTGGGTAAAGACACCATAGATGTTAACGGCGAGTGAATGAATGAATGAATGAACGAATATATGAGCGGCAATTTATGGATCAAGATTCCTGAATAATGGCGTCTTTGGTTACAGAAGTGTTAATGAATACAGGTAAATAAGTGTATTGAAGTATTTCACATAAGCGCCTTATCATCTGTAAGTGGATATATAGAGCAATACAGAATAATAAACCCTCGGCCCTCTGCACTAACGTAGGCTACGTGTTGTTGCGTTGTTGTATTGTTTGTAGGCCCCTACTTGTACTGAGTTGTAACTGTAGTGTAATGACTATGTATAGTAGTAGACTATGTTACAATATTGTGTTTGTAGTACAAAAGTAGTAGATTATCTAGGCCATGTAGTACAGCTAGCTAGCGCTAGCTACATCTACAGACATGACAGAGTACATTACAAATGTCATTTGTCGAGCTAGGGGCAGTATAACTCCAGGAAGCTCCGACGCCGACGCCAAAGGCGTCGGAGCTTCAGCCCAAGAACCCGGAACGCGAAATTCACAGCGATTGGGGTGACATTATGTCAAAATATGCAAAGCGATTCATTACAATTTTGACTTACTAGGTTTCTTGACTTCTCTTGGCTTCTGGCCGACCACTTGAAATTATAATTTGAAGAAGTCTTCGATGGGAAAATGGGGGAGATTCTTTGTCATATATTTTTAAACCCAACGATTCATCCATGTTGTAGCGTCGATTCAACATGGCGAACAGAAAGTACGCATGCGCGGTAGCAATATTCGCTCGAAATTGCTACCGGGTAGTGAGCACAATTTTTTTTTTTCCTACGGGAAGGGGTCCTTTTTTTCCACCGCCACCCCCCCTTCGGCGCCAGAGGTTGTGAGTACAATTTTTTTTTTTGGTACCCGAAAAAAAATTTTCACTACAGGAAGGGTTACTTTTTTTTTCCACCGCCACCCCCCCTTGGGCACCAGGGGAGGGGGCCCATCTTCTTTTTTTTCAAAAAAAGGGTGTTTTTACCTGTTTTTATTGCTAGGGGAGGGGACCCGGGCCCCCCTGGATCTGCCACTGTTTGTACATGCGGCCGAAAACTGCCTCCGAAAAAGTGAACAAGGAAATGAATTGCCATGGCAATATTCATTTTCATGTTCACCTTTTCGGAGGTAAAATATTGCCATGGCAATCATGATTTTTTTCGGGGATTCTCCTCACGTTTAAATAATAATAGTATTGGCTTCATGATTTGAACAAATAATGATAATAAGTAGGAAATAAAGAGTCAAAAAATAGGATTTTGCACTAGGTGGCCGAAAACTCCCTCCTCTACTCTATCATGACTTTGTGTCTTTTAGAGCCGAGGCGCACGGCCAATAATTATCATGAGCATCATGAGCATGGGAGATTTACTTTGACTATTTCCTATTTGGATTTTGACTGTCTCTAAGCTAACGTCTAGTCTGAGACTTTTGTCAAGATTTAGCTATGACTAGCGCTAGCTAATTCCCATTTCAGGTGTTGGATACGTGTACAGCTATCTACAGCCATTAGCCAGTACAGGTCTACCGTCTACGTCTGCTTGTAAAATTTGGTTGTAGTCTAGTTGTATTGTCAGATTGTTGCTCTTCTCCTTTCAGGTTTGTTGGAGAAGGAGGACCTAGCCACTCGCATCGATAAGGTATCAACCCAGATCAGCGAGTTAAAGGCGGAGATAAGCCATGCCCTGAGACAGCGCTATGTGGACTTCATCCCGTCTCAGGACAAGATCGAGAAGATGCACGCCAGGGTCAGGTCCTTGGATACTGAGATGCAAGACCTCGGTGACAAGATACAGGTAGAAAGGAGGTTTACATGCAGTTTACATTATATACCTCACTTAAGAAATCCAGCCATCTGATTGGTCGAAATTGCAGTCGTTGTTTTAACTATTCCCGAAAAATGCCAAAGCCATGTAATAGTTTTAAAAAATAGTTAAAAAATCCCGGCAAAATTCCAATTACCGGAAATTGGTTCAGTCTTGCTGAAATACCCATTGGTTTACGTGTTAAAAACTGGTTTGAGCGCGCGGACACCATAAGTGTGCGAATAATCGGTCGCTAGCTTAATTTATCAATTTTTAACACATCATAGCGCAGACGACCGTACGGCAATCTCGATCGTACTGAATTCCAAACAAGGCAAAAATGGCTGAAGAAACTCTCCCAAGATTTCAACTTCTTAATGATGATCAAATGCAAGACTTGATTAATTCTGCTGACAGCAAGCACACCAATGTAAGCTCTAATAATAGTCAAATCCAGTCAGTGGAGTCCCACACATTAATTGTTGTGTACTAGAGGGGTCTAGAGATCTACTGTCATTGACATTGTACTGAGACTGAGTGAGTATTAAACATTACCGCACCGCGGTAGACGTAGTCTAGACTACTTTACTTGGATGTAGAGACGTAAAGCTTGTAGCTTATTTGCCCCTCGTCACGTTGGGTAGTCTCTGATAGGGTGAAAACTTGAGTGGATGGGTTTTCCAGTGCCTCTCAACAACAGATTTGAATATATTATTAGATCTAACCCTAACTAGATTCTATGTATTTCTGCTCTTCCTGTTCTACCAGTTGATTGGTAAGTTGACTATTTTTCGGCATATAAAAGTATTAATGACTGCTTTAATATTCGAGAAATAGTTGTTTTTATACCCTCTCGGGAAGGTTACAATTGGGCTATTGCCCTCGGCACGCCTCGGGCTATAGCACAATTGTAACGTTCCCTTGAGCGTATAAAAACAACTATTTCTCTCAAAGCAGTCATTAATACTATACCATTACATACAGGTAGAATCATTCAAACTTCTTATTGTAATACCCCTGTCAACATTGATGAGACCAACATGAGACCAACAACAGATGGAGCAAAAAAATGACCAGAGTGTCCAGAATTGATCAGTGATTTAGTTATTTTTGAGTCAGTTTGGCAATGTGAGTGAGGTACATAGATAGTCCTAATGAATATGAACGTGTACCCAGAACTAATTGTTGTGTATCTGAAACAAAATAATTATTTCCTTGACCAGTGACCACTATGTGTAAATGAATTTAAGGATCATTCACATATTTTTTTTTTAATGATGGCTTTGCTAGCAGTAAACCACTTTTATTGCCATGAGTTTCATCACTACATGTATTTAGGGCATTACATATTTGTTACTGCAAGTTGGAGTTGTGTCAACCTCTATGTGATATTATTATTACCTCAAAGTGCATTTAAAAAAACTCCCATGTATGTGGTATTAAGGGACTCAATATATGTGAGTTGCCCTCGTGGCCATGATTTCTAGTATCAGCAGGTCCCTTCACGGCTTCAGTGCACATTCACACTGATATGCTTCATTCAGTCACATGCATTGGTTTCCTCATTCCCACTCCCTAGACTCAGCTCACAGCTTGCATTTGACGGAATGAAGCATGTTAGGCGGGAAAGTTCATAAGCGCCCTCTTCACTATCAGAGTTCCAGACTTCCATTCCAGTACACGTAGGCCTCCAATTTCAACTCGTGACCCCCCCCCCTCCAAAAAAAAAAATGTGAATCGAGGGCACTGGCGTTCAGATCCGATAGATTTCAATGCGGACCCCCTATGAAGAAGATTTTGTATTTAGCGCTTCCTACATGTATATGTGGATTCTTTCGTTCTTGTTTCTTTTTGCTAGGGGGACATTCGTGTAAAGCTGAGAACATCTACCAGTGATGTGGTAGAATTAAGCAAACAGCTTGACCAGTCTAATGCAACCATTGCAGTCCTTACAACACTGTGCAAGGTAGGTCTATGTGATATACTTATGTAATATTGACTGGCCTTGAGGGGTATATAAGAAATATTGACCAAGCTAAGATCATATTGCCCCGAGTCGAAAGACGAGGGCAATATGGTCTTAGCACGGTCAATATTTCTTATATCCCCCGAAAGTAAAGCCAGTCAATATTTTTATTGTCATCCAAATCAGACATCTAGAGCAAATACAGAAATCCACCATGACAATCTCAAAGAACTGAACAAACTTTGTCAGACCAGCACTGTGCATCCAGTGCTTGACAAAATTTTCGATGCACTGCAATTAAACAGTGTGCCTTTGGTGTGATTATTACGTCACAATAGAGTGCGCGCAAAATGCGCAGGTTCTCGTACGCATAATAGATGCGCAATGAAAATGACAAAATACGGCGCGGTCAATATGAGACTATATTTTCACTCGTCTCTACACGCAAAGTCTATACGGGCAGGGAGACCAAGGAAAATACAAAGAATATACCCTTCCGTTCCCACTGCTAATGAAAACTAGGGCAATACGGTTTAGTAAATGACCAGCTCAGATGTTTGATACGGGTGATAATATATTTTGTTCAATTACCATGAATAAGATTAATTAATGCATTATTCACAGCTCTTGAAATGGAGGTGAATTTATAATTTCCATATGAGGATAAGATACCAGATGGCTGGGTGTCATTAGCTTCCTAAAATCCCTTTGGGCAGCCTAAGAATCTTGATATGATGGCCTTGGATGGTATTCTAAAAACTGTCCTAACATGTATGTTAGTCCCAGAGTTAACATATCATTAACATACCGTACCTCTAAATCAGTATTCTAACTATTTTAATGTTATGTTACCTTTTGTAGGTTACATCCCTGACACATCCATATGATCCATTTCTCATTGATTCTCTAATGAGAATCACTGTTAGCATGTACTCTTAGCCAAAAAATGATATGAATATTGCCTTCCTACCATGACAGGCACACAAGGATATAAAGGAGTTCAACACAGGGATACTTTATGAGGAGTATGTACAGGCTGCTGACATCTTACATTCGCTGGTAAGCTATTTTCACGACAATGAACTTCATTTTATTACCTCGTCAAGATTACCAGGAATGAGCCATTTTATAACTAGAACTATGTTGGAAAGGAAACTATGTGAAATGCATACTATAACCATTTGCATCAAGAAACTTATGCAATATTTAAAAAAATAGTGTTGTGTTTCAAAGAAATGAATTCAAATTCAAATTCAATTATTTAGGGGGAGATATAATTTCTGAATTTGTCCCACTCACAAAATTTGGAACATTTTCTTGCAAACAAAATTTCCTGGTTTTACAGTACTGTAACAGTTATATTGCTATCCGTTTTTTGTTTGTTTTGCAACCAGTATATGGTGTAATACAAAGATGATCTGATGTGGGCGCAGGATCATAAAAGGGGAATAACAGTCTTGATTAAGGGTACTAAGTAGTATTATGATACTCTTGTTTTGCTGTGTCTAAACTTGTGACTCATTAACTTATTTTCAAAGATTTATGATTTTGAATGTATGAATTACATGTACAGTTAAACATAGATCTAAAGACTGCTCTTGGGAGGCGAAGAAATCAGTATGTATAGGCAAGGGATCTTTATGTACTGGCTGTTTCATTGAGAAACTCTGCTCATGGGTGACACAAATTGTGGTCTTTAAAGAGAAGGTTGAGTTCTGGGAAGAGGTGAATAAATAATTTGTGAGTGTTATTATTGTATTATGCAAGTGTGGAAGAACATCAGATAAAAAATGTTCCCTGAAAAGCATTGCTCTTCAAATGCCTTAATATTCTAAATATTCTAAATATGGCATGTAACATAAAAAACCGGGACAGATTTTTATGCCACAGGTTCGTGTAGTCCCATATACATCTTTCTGTGTACAATGCTTCTAACTTTACCAAGACTGGGCCAAATTTCTTATCATTTTGATGACTCCAGAACCTTGCAGTCATGCTAGATGATCAACCTTTTCTGATCGATTCCACAACGTTTCTTTCACAATGCAATCGCATGACCAGAACTCAACTTTATCTTTAAAGACCGATTATCTTTCTACACAGGTGGTGGATAATATGACTGAAATAACACTTTATTGCCACACATTTAAAGGTGTATTTTCAAGAAACCTTTTAATATTCTGTTTTGACCCCATTCTTGTTTTGACAGGAGGGCCAGCTCAACATGCTGTATAGATCAGGATACCATGAGATGAAGATAGTACAGTCACTGAAAGTAAGAGTTCTTTGAAATACCATTCACAGAAATCAATCTGTACAGGCTATGACACATATTGAAACGAAAGTATGATTTTAGGAACCATTCACAGTAAATGATATGTCAGGCATTTAACTGTATATGATTTTAGGTATTCTTAATAAATGATATTAAATGCTATGTCAGGCATTGAAAGAGGTTTGCTTGTTTTTAAAGGTACAATTTACAGGAATTGAACTATCTGCCATGTCAGGCACAAGTGCTTTACATAAATAAAATTGTGTGGATATGTTTGAAACCAAGTCAATGTGCATAATGCAATTTGTTTAGATAGAACCTAATGCCATAGGTCCTTTGGTTGCTTGTCTACAAGCCTAAACTTTGTTTATTTACAGTCAGGTGAACTAAATGACAATAACAACTGAAGTTCAGGGTTCATAGCTGCGTTGTGCTCATGGACTGGGTGAACGATATTGTGATTTTAGTATTGTCTGCAACATTTGTTGTGTGGCTCATGATGCAACGTCACTTGAAACCTGTTTTTCAGAGTGAGGAAACCGTTGTGAGGGAAACATTATTCTTCCATCTTGGAGAATCTTGGTCGAAGACTGTTGTGTTTAAACCTGTGGAGCGCGGTAAAGGGAAAGGCACAAAGTCCATTATCAGCCCTCAGCTTGTTGTAGGTAAGTGCATCACAGATTGAAATGATGAAGTCGGGTTATCTGTTCTGTGTATACACCATTTTCTACCACACACATCATTCTGTTTCCCCTTTACCTTCAATGTTTTCCTTGGCAATTTCAAATTATTTTGAGATTTATCAGCATAAATAAATCTGTGAATTGCAAATTCAGGAACTATCTCTTTCATGAGAATCATCTGTAATTAAACACAAGGTATTTATTGGTGAAGGATAAATCGTAAAAGTCAGCACTAGATATGTGATTTCCCCGAAGTGCAGGCATTTTAGAGAGCACTCTTTAGGGTGCTGTATCCTATACCTTCACAGGTTTATTTTATTAAAAAAATGAATAATAAGCAAATAGTATTTTGAGATAAAATCCATTACCAATTCTGAGGATTGCCTTTTGTCTATTGACCTCCTTGTATCTATTTCTGTTCTCTGTCCAATGCAGTTCAAACTGAGAAGTTTCAATGCACTCTCCAGGCCATGGAAACCACAGGCTGTCTTACCAACAAGCTAGAGAGTTTCAGTGAGTAATGTGATACAGACAGAGTGGAAAGAATAGCATGAGCATTTATTCTAGGGTACTAGCCTCATACTGATTGCAACCTTTATACTGTGCCTCAGATGGGAGATACATAAAGAGCAAATTGTGGGATAAATGATACCAGTATAATTAGGGAATGAAATGAATGCAAACACATATCTATTGAACATTAAAGAGTACCAATCACCTCCCGAAAATTTGGTTTGTATGTTAGTAGTTCCATGCCATTGTACTATATTCAAAATATGAGCTTCAAATATTACATCTGTGAAAGAGATTTGCAAGTTTGAATGCACTCTCAATTAAAATAAAATAAACTTGTGTGAGTAGACTACTTGACACACCAGTACGCGCTTCCATAAAATAGGACCCACACTAAACCCGATTCTGGCTTTGGTTTGGCGGGCACCCTTTTATGTTATTCTCTTTTTTTTCATTCTCTTTATCCATTAGCTCATATAATGTCGGATGACGTTTTTAGAGGTTGATTTTATTCATTCTCACAGTTTACAAGTTATTTTTGTAGGTGGTTGCTACACTTTAAAGCCTTGTTCCCATTTGGCACAGTAAACTGCCCCCCCCAAAAAAAATGCAACAAGAACAACTTGTTGCAGCAAAATGAAGTGAAATAATAGTAGTGTGATTTACATTGCTGTAGATTGGTGAGTATGCTTCATAGGGGCCCTTTTTATGTGCAGACTCTCTATTGGTAGACACTCTATTCATATGACATTCATATCCATTGAATCATTATTTGCCTTCATTCAAGCTCCCAGCCATTGTTGTCTACTACTACTAATAATGTAATAATATGACGCTCATGGCACTTTGACATTACTACCTTGGTTTTAACTTGTAACTTGCGCTCAAGCATATCAGGTACCCACTACACCTGGATGGAGACCGGCAAATGTAGATTAACGTCTTGCTAAAGGGGAATACTAGACAAAGTTCTGGAAAGTGAATCAGGACAGGGGGTGAAGGCCTGGGTCATGATTGGGCCATGGGTTAGATGAAGGTTATTAAGGTTAGGGTAGGGTATAGTATTAGGGCCATGGTTGAAGTAAGGAATTTTACTAGTGTGAGAAATTCATTGTGAAGCAACTGTTACTGGAGGGTGTGTCATACCATCTGTAGATCTTTCACCTGTAAGCTATTCATATCCGTGTCCTCCTACTTTTCATTTCAGGTAAGAAGTTACTTGAGCATGTACTCCATCCAATCATAAGGAGATCTGATGTCCTTCCTGTCACGGAATCAAATCCACAGGTGAACATTTCTCATCAGAATATTGCCTTGATACATTTTTTGCTATTTTTTATAGCTGAAACTTGATAATCGGCTTTATATGATTTCATGACTTAATATTAAACCTTTATTCAAACTTTGTTACAGCACAATTAATAAAATTGCCTCACAGAGAACAGCAAAAACTTGCTTTGCCTTAAAAAAAAGGGGGGGGGGAATAGAATTATCATTTACATGTTTGAATGGGTGAATGATTGATTAATTATTGCCCCAAGGTTTTTTTTTTGTGAGGCAATTTATAAATCCCTCCCCCTCCTTCAATGGGAACAAAATGTAGCACACATGATGGATTTTTACCCTTCTATCTTTTTTATTTGTGACACAGAAAGTGACTGTGACCATGGTAAAGTCGAAGGTTGAGCAACTGTCCTCCATCCCGTCTCCAAATGCTGTCTTTGACAGTATCCTCAAGGTCTTTGAAGCCCTTGGTCCGCCTCTCTTGAGCCACATGGTCAAGCGAGGAGATCGTGGCCAGGAGGCACAAGTCATCAGTATCATGAGTATCCTAGGTAAGTTTAAGATGTCATCTAGTTGCAATTCCCATGTAGTTCAGATAGCAGAGAGGACAAGATTTAAATGCTAACATGAATGAAATGAATTGTAAAGATGGTGTTGAGAATGAGACAGTTCATGAGCATTCCATTTGAGGAGATGTTATAGTCGAGTGGTTTAAAATTTGACTGGAAATCCCCAGCACAGCACTTTTGTCTTTCAGAAAGGCATTATGTCTACATTGCCTCTCTCTACTCATGGTTACCTGGTAATATGCGAAAGTTATTGTAGTTTGCTCAGCATTGTGAGCATCTGTAATATGAGACCTGGCTGGAATGCTCCCCAAGGAGTGAAGAACTTACATACATTGTGTGTGGGTAAGCTTGAATCTGATGAGCAGGATAATAATATGTCTGTCAAAGTGCTTAAGAGACATTGTAGATATACCAAGTGCTGTATTTAAACCAAGAACATTGTTGTTATTTTGTAAAGCTTTTAACACCAAGGAAATACATTATCAGGAATTTTGATGAATTTTCTCTCATTTGGAATTACTCTTCTACTCTTTCAGGTTCCTTAATCTGGCCAAGCATGTCTAAAGTCCTCATCAAGGATTGTTTAACTCCCTCTATACCAGTCACTAGTACAGAGGTATGATGTATGATTTTGTTCATTGTAGAAATGTCTATAATTTATTATTGTAGTTTTGCCATGTGCTTGCAGTATTTTGATGTGGCAACATCTGCTCCAGGCTTGATTTCCTCAAGGACATAGGGATAGAGTTACAATTAAGTTTTGGGTTATATTTAGGGTTAGGGCTCGGGCCAGGTGTAGTGTTTGATCTAGAGGGGTTACAGTCTACAAATCGACTAGCGTGAGAAATTTACCACAGAGCCTCAAATATTTTAATCTTTATCAGAACTCGATACTTGCTATCAACAAATTGCTTTAATAGTTTGAAATGAAAGTGTCAACAAATTAATATGTTTGAGAAAGTATAACATTATTTGACTTTTCAAACCTACATGTTTCTCTCTCACAGTCTCTAGAGCTCACTAATCCTTATTTTCTTGTTTCCTCCATTTTTCTCTTTCATTTCCACCATCTATGCCTCTTTTTTGCTTTATTTAGTTGGATGACTACAAATTGATATTCGATGCAACAAGACAGTTTGAAGAGGCACTTCAAGGCTTAGGTAAGTTGATTGAGATGGATTTCTATTGCTCTAAGCCCTGTACTTGATTGCTAATGAAAATGTGAAATAGTCATAATCAAGTTTGTGAATAATCTTAAGAATAGAAAAATAAACATCAACAGGCTTTGTAAGCTTTCAGGTGCTCAGAAAAGCTCTAAATAGCTGTATGTGAGATGCATTTTTGACAGGTCTGCAACACTGCTTCAAAGGAAATTTAGCATTTTCCCTGAATAAAAAGTTATGAGATGCCCCATTTCGTATTTCTAATATTGTATGCCTAAATGCAGTCTAGACTCGACATAGAAGAGCTGTTAATTTTATTTTACATGAACAATATTGATTGCTTGTTTCCTCCAATCCTCATTGTCTCTGAATGGTATAATAGTAGGTACTCCATTCTTATCGATTCTTCCATATGGATTTATGTCACAGTACACATTCCAAACTTGATGCAAGTCCTTTTTGCATTAATTAATTATTATTACTATTTTTTTCTTCAATGTAGGCTTCATTGCACCGGATTCACACCCTCTAACAGACTACGGCAAGAATGTCAACGTCCATTTTGCCAATAAAAGGGTAAGTGATATATACCATAGTCCTCCACCAAGAATTGTTGGTTGAAACTAGGAGACTATTTTACTCACCAACATAAATTGCCAATTTGAAATTCTGGCTTGACAGCCATTTTGGTCACCTCATGTGTGAGTAGATAAGTGGTCTGTCAGACCTGAATTTATTTTATAGATTATTCCTATAAAAGTCAAGTTATTTGAACAGAGATGCAAACTGTCATGGGTATGAGCCCTGGCAATGATGTCCTTTGGCAAATGGCAATACATTATTATTAATTTGCCGCTCCATATCTAGGAGAGAAATGGTGACCTACATGTGGTAGAATTGTAATGCCATATATTGATAATATTTTATAAGAGTTTACAACAATTGTTTCATATTAAACATTATATAATCCAGATTAATTAATATCTTAACCACTGGATATTATCTAATGTAGTGTCAAGCATTACTGGTTGAAGCTAGGAGACTGATGCAGCAGGATCTTCATAACACAGTGGAAGTTGGAGGGATAAAGACAAATGCAGATGAAGAGGTATTTATATTTTTTTCGGTATATCTTCAGTATTTGTATACAGTCAAACCTGCTTTAGTGACCACCTGTCTACAAAGACCACCTGTCTACAAAGACTGCATTTTTTTGTTTGTTTCCCTTGAAAATGGTTTCTCATTGAAACATGTACTATGGGCACCAGTCTACAAAGACCACCTGCCTATAAAGACCACCTGCCTATAAAGACCACTTTTCTTGTCTCCCTTGGGTAGACTTTATAGACAGGTTTCACTGTATGTTGTTGTTGTTATTCTGTCTGTTCATGTATTTTTAGTTCAAAGATATGACTCTTTGTTAGAACAGCATAGCAATAAAAGAATAAATGTTGGTGTTGCCAATTTGAAAACTAATCTGTTTCATCTAGTCTTTCAAATGTGTTTGATTCTGCATTTGTGTATACAGGGGTCCGCTGAAGAGAAGAATCCACTGGGACCAGGGTTGGCAGCCTTCCCACGTTGCCTTATCACTGAGAGTGTGCAGAAACTACTAGACATGTGCCAGCAGACCTTGTATGAGGCTTCTACTAGTCAGGAACAATGGTATGGACTATTGAGAGAGAAGAGAGAAGAGGAGGGAGGGAGGAAGAGAGAAAGAGAGAAAGAGAGAGAGAGAGGGGGAGAGTAAGAGAGAGTCGTGACCTGCAGACATGCACTTTTATTTGTCAATTCATGGAGCTTCAAATCAATCCCTCCCATATAGATATCAATATCACATACGTTGCAGTGAAAAATAGTACAATGGAGTAATTAGCACTTCAGCTCTGGAAAGCACTAAAGGAGTTCTGGTAATGGACTATAAATACATTAAAATCATTGTGATGAAATGCTGTTTGTTTTATAGCCAATCCAGTAAAGAGCTGTAAAGAAGAGAGTATTCTTTACACTGTAATATTGCGTTATCAAAAAAAAAATCCATGCTGGAACAAGAATATGTATCATAATAGTAGCTCAATAGGGGCTCAAGGGGCCTAAAAAGTATTATTATTACCCTGGCATCAATACCTACGTCATTGTTGGTCATGATATCATACTATTATATCATTATTTTCTAATATTGATGATTGTAGTAAAAAACTACATTTAAATCTACCCACAAACATGTACTTAATACATTTTCCCCCATATGCAGTGCAGTTAATCACCTCCAAATTGATAATTTCATTTCTTCCCTGCCCTGCTTGCTCTGTGAAATATAACATCACTCAGAAATTTTGAATCTGTTGGTTTGTACATTGTTACATTGAAATGCAGGGCATGCATTATTGTTATAATTTCAATGGATATTACCCTGTGGCTTTGCATCGCAGTTGCGCAATACATTCAGTTGTTTTTGTATAGAATGGTAGATACAACTCCAGCTTTTAAGGTACATAATTTTATCTGTTTGTTTGTCTCCTTTTGCAGTTTTCAGCTGTTTTTCACTGTGAGGAACATGCTACAGCTCTTCTGTGAGGTGGTACCTCATTATCATAAAGCAAGTCTAGTAAGTATTCAAATAAGCATTACCTAATTCAATCTGCTTTGCTAGAAAAAAGTGGACTAGACATTTTATTTCCATTTATATTTTATCCTCTTTGTAGCTGTCCTTTACCATCTACTTTTGCACAAGTCATGCTATTGTTTGTCGCTCAAGAAGTAGAAGGAAAGGGAAAGGCTATTAAACGAGATGTTGTGCATTAATGGAAATGTAACTCTTAGTTATTCTTCTTTCATTTTCTGCTTCACCTCCACAGCTTTAACTTTTACAAGCAGTTGTCTTCCATCATGATAAATGTTTCTTTATTTTTTCTGCATAGCCCCTGCAGTCTCAACTACATTGAGCAGTTGCCCTTTATCATAATATGTTTCCTTTGTTTTTTTTCTCAAATGTTTCCTTTTTTTGTTTTCTGTGTCACCTCCGCAGTCTCAACTACCTCGAGCAGCTGCCCTTCATCATAATAACTGCATGTACATCAGTCATCATCTTTTGACCTTGGGTCATCGCTATCAGCACACCTTCCCATCTCCGCTGTCGGACGGAGCCTCCATATTTGTTGACCTTGTACCCGTGTTCAGGAAAGAGGCCGTCACACCCTTCCTAGCCCAAATGGTAAGAATATTTATTGTATTACTTGTTCCATTTCCACCTGTCATGTTTTGACTACAAATTCCTTTACCTACAACATTTTTTGCCTGTTAAAATGAGCATTAACAATTCAGTATACACCCTTCCAGCCCAATGATGAGAGTTTACTCATTGAGTAATTAACCTGTTGACTACTGAATTCACATTTTTCTTATAAGTTTAATGAAGGAACCACCCTGTTCTTGAAGGAACCACCCTGTTCTTGAAGGAACCACCCTGTTCTTGAAGGAACCACCCTGTTCTTGAAGGAACCACCCTGTTCTTGAAGGAACCACCCAGTTCTTGAAGGAACCACCCTGTTCTTGAAGGAACCACCCTGTTCTTGAAGGAACCACCCGGTTCTTGAAGGAACCACCCTGTTCTTGAAGGAACCACCCAGTTCTTGAAGGAACCACCCTGTTCTTGAAGGAACCACCCTGTTCTTGGGGGCAATATGTTAACTAACAACATTAATAGAAGTATTCACTACTATGTATCTATAGGAAAAGTGCTTGGTATTAAAATCTGATTATTGCTGTTGTTGTTGTTATTGTTTAAATATTATATGAATTAATCTTATTTTATCATCATCATCATTTTTATCGACAGAGATCTCAACGAGACCTACTTCTTGAGTCTGTTAGGATAGCTGAAGGGTTCCAGAGGGTGGCTGATGCAGAGAATGTGACGTCTGCTAATCGTGCTATCAAACAGGTACGTAAAGGGGAAAATGCAAAGAGGCTTAATAATCTGTTTCATCCTCACTTCGGCGACAGTGTTTTTCTTTCACTCTCACATTCTTAATTCAAAATATAGCTTATGCAATGTTAAACTTTTTGAATTAAAATTACAAAGTGCAAATTAAAAAAAAAAAGAGGGCAATGTGTATAGAAAAGTAGTATTTTGAATTCCATTAAATGTTGCCTATTTAAAGCTGTTAAATTAACTTTCCTGTAGATGATTTTACTTTTGTATTTTATCCACATGCATGTATATATTTTTGATGTTTTTTTTTAAAGAGAGGGGAAAATAAATTTCATTAAGTATAAAATAGGGGAAGATGATTTTTAATCAATCAGATATGCTTTGAAAAAAAATCAATGAAACAAACAAACAAACGAACAGTAAAGACAGGTCATAGGTCAACTGCAGATTCTGTAAAGATGACTGTTGATTCTGTTGTTTTTTTACTTCAAGGTGATTCATCGATGGACCCACCTCAAGGCCGTCTGGGCTGAAGTGCTACCTGACAATGTTTACATAAAGACCATGGCAACGCTGGTCAACACAGTTCTCATGCACATAGTAGAGCAGATCACTAGACTTGAGGTAAGGACACAATATCTATGAAGATATTTATCATTTACCAGGGTCATTGATGGGGAGTTTGATTCTGATTTTAATCTCTATTTTGTTACTCTTTACCAAGGAGATAATGGGTTATTTTGAGAGTTGCAGAGATCTGTTATGATTGCAGAATTGTAAATTGGCAATCATGATGCAATATTGCCAATTTACTATGGCTCCGTAGGCATACATATGTGTGAAAGATGTAAATAATGGTTTGTGGGATACTCCTAAGGGTACAAGGACTGTGTGCAGAACTGTTGTTCTTTGACCCAGTAATATGTGCATATTTTAAATCCATATCATTTCAAGGCTGTCACACCTAGAACATCAAGGGGGAACATCTTTATTGTCTTTATAGATCTTATGATCTTATTAAGATGGTTCCCTTTAACCAGTTGAGTACTGAACTCTCTCATTCTGCACAGCATAATTGCAGGAACTGCCCAAAAGCTTGAAGGAAACAAAATGCAGACTTCAGAGACAGGATCTTTTTTTAGGGTCATCTCAGTAGACCGATGAACATGAGACTGGCGGTTCTAAAAGTTTCATGACACAGTTAGTCCATGATACCGAAAACATAAAAAATGAGAGAACATTGAAAAAAGGGTTCCAAAAGGTTCATGAGCCCCCGAGACTCACAAAACCAAGAAATACGTAGGAGAAGATAGAAAAATTAAGTCTTGTGTGCCGTAGCTGCCTGGCTACCTAGTAAATTATTCTCCTAACCCTTCTTTTCCATTTTCAGGACATCTCAGCTGATGATGCATCTCAGCTCCATCTCATTTTCACCAAACTGAAAGATGAGACACCTGACATTCTTAAGCCATCAGACTCAGAGGTAAGATTGTAGTCAAACCTTACTCCAAACAAGAACACTATCAATGGCAAGTTATATGGTAATTTGGTCAGGTGGTATACCTAACATTACCAAGTATAATTTTCCCATATTTCTTGTTGTTTTAATATTTTTGCTAAGGGGGAAAACAATAAAGTTACTCATCAACTTGTGAAAGAAGAAAGCTAGTGAGAAGTGATATTTCACAGGTAGGGACCATGTTATGAAATTTCTTTGAAGTACTTCCTCTTGTAATGTTTTAATAGTTATTTTTAATGAATAATACATGTAAAATTCTTGTTACTGTAAAACATTAAAAAATTGTGGATTACAATGATTTTCACTACAAGGAACTTTTATGAATTGATAACAATTTAGTGTTGTGTCACTTTTGATTCAATTATTTTGTGATATGAAACCCTCACGAATCTGAATCACTTGCAAAATTCACAAACATATCACACACACGAATATATCTAGTTTTACAGTATTCATTTTCAACATAGACATTTCCTTGACTAAAGATTGGGTTGACTAAACATTAGCCATACTTCTGGAACTTTCAGGGATGCATGTACTTACATTCTAAGCCAAATTAGTGAGCAGTTCAAAGACTTAAGAAAAAATGCCATACTGTTGAGTAATACCTTTATGACAGGGTATGGACACTGGCCTGATCTTAAAAGCAACTCATCTCTCTGTATATACCCTCTGAGATCATATTTTCATATTTTCTTCTCCAGGAACCAGTCATCATGGAGGTGATGGTGAAGGAATGGAGGCAGTTTCTAGAGCTTGGTTTTATTCTTGAGGCTTCAATGCAAGCCATAGTAGACAGATGGGCAGATGGAAAGGTATGATGATAAATGTGCATGTATACACTATACCAGTTTTTTATTATTTTTTTATTTATTTATTTATTTTTTTTTGGGGGGGGGGGGGCAGAAAGATGGTTACCCTTGTTATAAACTGAAAGCAATATGCTTTCAAGCATCCCAGGGGATGATTTGAGAGAACTTAGACAATTTTGGAGGTTGAAAGTGAGCCTTGTTTTATTTGTTGGCCCAAAATGACTGAGTGCATTAGTGCCTTATGGCAGCCAATAGAGGTTGTCTAAGAAGACAAAACAATTTGAATTGCAGTCATGCATTCATCACCCTTATCAGTGGAAGAGAATTCGTTAATGATGTTTCCCCCACATTTCATATTTGTGCTTAATTTGTGTTTAATATGCATGGGTGAAAACACTGCATGTACATGTACATGATAATTGTTTTGATATTGATAATTTTATGGTAACTTATTATACCCACTTACATGAACGAAAATGATGCAAAACTCTTTTCATTCAGGAATGTGGAAAGTGGTCTTCTGTAAAGAAAATTCTTGTCCTCACTTTATCACGTTCAGGGTCCTCTAGCTCTGGCATTCTCAGCCTCCACTGTGAAGGGATTGATCCGAGCGCTTTTCCAGAACACGGACAGAAGAGCCAACGCACTCAGTAAAATCAAGCAAACATCATGAGATCTACTCAGAACATGGACTATTCATGATGGAGTTTTAAGCTTGGGTATGAACATCATTCCAAAACTTGGACAGGAGAGTCGATACACTTGATATTATTCAGATGATGTCACAAATGAGATCTAATCGGAACATGGACATGTCATCTTAGTGAAATGTTGAGCCAGGTTTTGAGATTTTTCCAGAACATGGTTTGGAGAGTCATTGCATTATGGAAAATCAAGCAGAAATAATGAGAACCATCCAGAACATTGACTTTTAATCATGATGTTTGAACCCAAGGCCAGGGTCAAAGGTTGATGCATAGTGGGAGTTCAGATCATGATGATGAAGAATACATGCTATTGGAAATCGTTTTCTTTTTTCAAGATCTCTCTAGTGAATAGGACTAAATTTCAAAGTGTTAATTAAAGGAATACATCATTCCTCAACAGAATTCTGATTTGCAGCTAGTAGAATACTTATATATTGTTGTGAAAGTCTGCAACTCTAAACTTCTTAAGACAGAGTTGTGTATCAAGTTACTATGAAAATCTTGGTGCATGTACAAACTTATATATCATACAAATACATGTACCATCCTTTAATATGAGCCATGAGAAGTAATTTGGTCTGTAGGTTATGTCTGATCCATGCTCTCTTTGGAATCGTAATAAAAGAAGTACTAGTGAAAGTATACCAATTATTAAAGGTATACTCAATCAGTATAGGAATCATCATGAAAAAGAGGGAGGTTTTCAAAAAACTGTCTGTGTTTGAGAGAACAATATTAAATAATGAAATTCTTATTAATCATGGATTTCCTGTAGGTTAACCTAATTAAACTGCATACCTATATTTGCTTTAGATATATTATCAACATTTTGAACTTACAAGTACTTTAATTGGCTCCTCCACCTTCACCCCCTCCCCTTTTCAAAAATATGAGCAACAAGAAATTGATAAGTTTGCCTTTTGCTGCAGTAGAGCTGTATGAAATGCTTTTGTCTTCCATAAAATGTGAATAAAAAATGTGTAATTCATGTTTCAATAAACATGAACAGAATTGATTGTTGCAAATGTTTTAATGAGTATGAACATCTATCTGTCTTTGCAATTGTAACATATGAAACCCTTTAGCTGTTTAAGGTGCAGGATTTTTGCCAATGATGTTGCAAGGTAATGGTGTGCTTAATGTATGTGACCCATCATATAAAATCACCAATAAAATGCAAACCCGATAAGGGGGCAATTGAGGGAAAATAGGAATTGCATTTTCAAACAATCTGTTTTCTGTTTTGTGTGAAAACAGGTAGTTTGAATTATTTTTTAGGTGGTCTGTCATCGATAGACCACCTTTTGATTTCGTCAGAATTTTCTTTCTTTCCTTCTTTATTTCTTTATTTTTATTTCTTTCACCCCCCATTTTTTGTGCAGACGATTACTCAAAATCCATTCAGTCAATTTCTTTTAATGTTAGAACGGTCATAGGTCATCATCACGAGACATGACAGGAACATTTTCAAGTTCATCAAATTATCGCGACGTCATCCAGGCGCCATTTTGTGAAATTTTCTGAAAATCAACTCGTGATCATAACTTAATAACAGAAAGTCATTTCTCATTCATATTTATCATGATTAAGGTCAATATCCGTCCGGTCAATTTCAGGTCAATAGACGCGCGCATACGTGTACGGCCGCAGTACGCGCGCAAAATTTTAAAATGTTCAAAATCATTTTTTAATGAAATTAAAGTACGTTTCAGGCCATTTAAAGCATTTCGCAAAAAATAAATCCTTTTTTTTTTACATGATATTCCCCATTTTTCTCCGAACAATTTGATACCATGTTTTTCTCTTCATGACCACTAATAACGGAATGAGCGCCCGTTCAAGATATATGTCCATGCACGCGAGCTCTTGTAATACATAGCATATTTGTGGAAAAACCAAGCCTACAAAAAAAATCCATTATAGCTCTTTGGGATGCACAGGGACCCCCTATTGTTTTATCATATTTGGATAGAGTATGAGTCTGAGATATGATTTCATGTCTCATTTGGCCATTAAATTTATTGTGACGTCATCATAATGGCCTTGGAACTCAAAATACGAATATTATGACGTCAGCATATTTATAGAAAGTTGAGCATATCTCTGTAAATATTGATTGATTTTCTACCAAATTCTGATATGTTGTAGCTGAGAAAATTCTCTACAAGATCAGTGGTCACCATCTTTCATTTTGATGACGTCATAGTGAAAATTTCGATTAAAGATGACTTGTCAGAATTTTCTTAATTTGCGTGTATGCCTATGGGAGGTGACTTTCTACATGACTTTACCCCGTCTCCCTCTCTCCTTCTCTATATCTATCTACTGCCATATATATATATATATATATATATATATATATATATATATATCTCTCTCTCTTCGTCTCTCGATATGAGATCCTTAAAATAACGTCCAGACCACCTCGTTCGTCTTCAGTGACAAATTCTTATCTTGTTATTTTTTTATTTATTTATTTAATTTTTTTTTTTTTGTTTTTTTGGGGGCTGCGGGGTCAAATATATGGGTCGTGATTCAGGCAGTGAATCTATCATTTAGTATTCTTATTAACAAGCTATCCAACATACCTTGCTTTTGCTGTGACCCCCCATTTGTCAGTGCCATTACCCCATATAATGCAACTGTACGTAATTTTTCAATGGAGTTTGTTTTATTCATGGTCCAAACACCCCCCTCCCCTTTCTCACTCACTGATATACATATACTTCACTTTTTCACATGATTTGTGAATGCTTATTTGAAGTCTTCCATTTACTTTAACCCTCAGGATTTGTTGAATTGACTTTCTTGAAAATGGTTTCTTAATAATATTGTACATGTGTAGAACATCATCAAATCGAATGTCTATTCTTCAACACGTATTGGAATCTCTGCAAGAGTCATGTACAAGGAAAATGAAATATGGTGAGGCAAACATGAACTTAAAGTAATGTAGAGTTACTGTTTATGCCTGCCCATTTCTCCTGTGGAGAAAAGACTTTAATACAAACAGTTATTTTTTAGTGTAAAATGTTGCACTTCTACCCCTCTATGATATACAGATAAAGAGCAATCCAACCCTTCTAATAAATTCATTTGAATGAAAGCAGAAAAATCAGAGAAACAGAATGGCGAAAGTTTGAAATATAAAATTGGACCTGAAATTTGAGATCACTATAGCTATGCGAATCAGTGGATTGTGACGTGACGGATTATACTCTCCGGTTTGTTGTGTAGAAAAATATCTGTTTTGTTTTTCTCCCAAGTTCCTTCACCCTCGGGGCACTACTCAAAATATATCATGGAGAGAACATTATTACATGTCCTCTAAAAAGAACAGACCATCCCAAGTCATACATTTATGAAAAGTTGAAATTTTAGTCCTTTTGTGTATTAGAACAAATGGGAAAGTTGTCCGCCACTGCATCACATAGACATTATCAAGTCGGCCAATTTGAAGGGTCCATACCTAATTTCAAAAATTCATAACTTTCTTTTTTTTTTTTTTGATTTCATTCAAACTTTCATCAATATGCTTCTTTGATTTTTCTGCTTTATTTCAGACAAGTCTGCTATCAAGGTTGGATTTCCCTTTAAGAACTAAATTATTCATACCCCTTGTAAATTTGATGTTTTGTGTTTTGGTAACCGGCTCAAGAATGAAAAGTGGACTGGTTGAATTTACTGAGGCCCTTTGTTCAATACTTTTAAATTTAAGCTTTAATATTTCTCATAAATTGGGACAAATCAATTTTTTCACATACTTACAAAATTACAAAACTTGGTATTTAAAGATAACGACCAGTTCTGGTCATGCGATTGCATTGTGAAAGAAACGTTGTGGAATCGATCAGAAAAGGTTGATCATCTATTGTATTGGTGTACGTGTACTGCAAG
The DNA here is from genome assembly GCA_037976565.1 of Mesocentrotus franciscanus. NCBI lineage: Eukaryota > Metazoa > Echinodermata > Echinoidea > Camarodonta > Strongylocentrotidae > Mesocentrotus > Mesocentrotus franciscanus. The sequence goes on along the minus strand of CP137672.1, from coordinate 33,166,931 downwards.
GTTCTGGAATCGTCAAAATGATAAAAAATTTGGCCCACTCTTGGTAAAGTTAAAAGCACTGTACACAGAAAGATGTATATGGGACTACGCGACCACGTGCGCGATATCTATTTGGTCCCAATAAATATAATAATTTACCAAATATATCAATTAGTATAGGCCTAGGCGGTTTCCCGACTTTCCCCGCAAAATTTGTATCATCACGTATTAGTCAAAACATATTCCTCCACATGATTGGTAATGAGAGCTTCCATTTCTTTTTTTTTTGAGAGAGGGGCGTTTCCAAAACTGGTCTTTACCTTTAAAAGGGTATGAATAATTTAGTTGTTAACTGTAAGTGTACCATGGAAAATTATATACATGTAAATGGAGTGTTATTCAATTTTTGCTCACACTTACTACCTAAGTATTATATTTTGAAATTTGTTTACGTTAGGCACTTGATATGGAGATAGAGAGTAACAAATCAGAATTTCTTGTTCAATAGTATCTCATGTAAATGCCTTTCTTTTTATGATAGTTTGATTATTTTTGCTCTGTCAATATATGTATTGCCATTTTGATTAGAAAAATATATAAATATGCTTTTACATCATGGGGCTTTGAGTAGACCATTGCATGTATTTAGAGAGAGGGGAGAATGAGATCGAGAGAGAAGGGGGAAGAGAAAGAATGAGGGGAGAAAAGAGAGGGTGTGGTAAAGAGAGGTAGAGAACAGAGAGAGACAAAGAAAGAGACATTTACAACAAAAAAGTTGAGAACGAGGCAAATCCAAAAAAGAAAATTGCTCTCTGCACTGCCTATCCTTGAACACTGTGACGGCCGGTTAATTCACTGTAATGTTCTTGACACGAGATGGCGTGCATGAAATCCATGTAAGATGTCTGCTCTTCACGATTTATCTTTGAAATATGGACAAACTGCGAATTTACTTGCCATTTACATCAGATAAATAACCTTATATGCATGCGCTAAGAGATAAGGCACCGGAAACAGTCATATTTAAGGTAAATTTCTTCTTTTTTGTCGAAACTGAACGTTATCTAAATATAGGTCTCTCTAATGTTGTCCCATGTATGAACTTTTGTGTTAGTTGAAAAAGATGAATCGATGAATGTTCTCCATAGACCATATATCGTCACGTCACTGTCTGTAGACTGTAGACCATGCATACTCACCATAGTATATCTTTGGGTTTTTATGACTTTGGGCCTATTAGTGCCGCATGCACATCCATTAATTACACTGAGCATGGACAGTGCCATAGGGTTATACTTAGTTTGTGGTTAAAAAAGGAAAGAAAGAGTTGCTTATGTTATGACTGCATAGAGAGTCAATACTGCGTATGGACCTCTAGCGCTGTATCATGTGCTAATAGGCAGCAATTTCATACGTGAATAGTCAATACACTTATAACACACAAATGTACACAATCATGCCGATAAAACTGTAGGCAATTAAGTTTGACAGTGGACTCATGATTTTAATTTTTAAATTATTCTTTCTAACATCGCAGTGAGTTGAAAAAATTGTATTTTACTGCTATTTAGGTGTTATCAATTGTCACTAAAGTACTGATTTTTAGCGAAATCAGTTTAGTTGTGCACAGTGGTGTTTGAAATGTTGAGATCAATAAAACAGGTTTTAATACACAGCCAGGATAGCGATGCAGCTATGTGTGTGTGAGCATGCATGGTGAGAGGAAAAAAACACATTACAGTCTTTACTAGTTTGGAGAATCATGTTCTTGTCTATGTCTATAGACTATGGTTAAACTGATAAGCACCATCTACATTCACTTTTAGGAGAGGTATTAATGGCTAGACAATCACCTGACCCCATCTTTGTTCTGAGAGGATCGAACCATCCAGTCAGCTGTGTCAAGTTTGCTCAGGACCCATCTACACACAGAGAACACTTCCTTCTCTCAGGGTAAGTAAAGGTAGTGTGGTCCAATGGATAAGTCACTAGACAGTAGATCACAAGGTACAGGGTTCAAATCCCTGTACCTTGTGATCTCTAACATCCTTTAGTAAGCATCAATCTAAATTTGCATCCTCTTATTAACCCAGATGTATTCCTTGAAATGCAGTATTATGCTCTTTAGAAACGCACAGCGACTTTATATCATGATATGGTATACACATTACAAGAGTTAATTATTAGTATTAAATGACTCCAGCAAATTTTCAAGCTTTGAATTCAGAGTCCTTCCTCTCATTACTTCATGCAAGCCATAAGCCCTAGCTAGCTGAGCAAGGTTTCCTCTAAAATTAAGTATTATAAATGTAATGATTTCAGTCTTAAAATTTCTGATACACTATCTCTGACTTGTGCAGTAGGTCCGTAGCCTTATACTTGACACCATGTTTCTCTCTTTTATAATCTTGCATATGCAGTTGCACTAATGGTCAAGTGAAGATATGGGACCTGTCCACCAGGAGATTTACTTCATCACTAGATGGTCATCATGGCCAGGGTATCTTGACCGTTGAAGGACTGCCCGATGGTCAAATCATCAGGTCTGATGTTCAAGTTTTTGTAGCTTGTACAAAGTAGCCTAGGCTCTTAGCTCTTTATTTGCCTCATTGTCTTTCTGAAAGAACAATTCCAACACATACCGGTATCCAAAATGTGGGAGCTCATATGGATTGAGATGTTCAATATAATTGAACACTGTTTACATCAAGGTGAAGTAGGAAATATGAACCAGGATTAAGAACTTGTCTCATGAAGTTGTTTTTATGACACATTTCTGTTGTAGCACTGTAAACCCGCATTCAGATACAACACAAAATACTGCAGTGGTTCATTTATATGATGATGCAAGTGTAATATGCTTCACATTGTCTGTATCTATAACACTGGGCTCAGTTAATACGTGTAGGACCCTTGTTTCGCACAGTTGCCATTTATTTCCCTTTAAAAAATTGATGTGGTTTACAGCTTCATATCTGAATGAGCTTTAAGGGTTAATTATAGATATAATGCCTTGTAAGTTAATTGTCTGTGAAAAATATGTTTTATTTTGTTGTATAGAGTTTGCTGCAACTGGTATGTAAAACTACATCAAACATTCCAACATATATTTTACATGGTGGGACTATAGAGAGGGAAATTTGTTTCATTTCATGATTTAGCTATGTAAGAGTTCAGTGAAAAATATTTGACCTTATAATTGCTTTTCCTCTACATATTATCATTGTAGTCATGGACGTGATGGCTGTGTTCACATATGGGAGATAGCAGATGGGAGATATAACATCAAGACCTCATTCACATCAGCTACAACCAACTTCTGCCCGTGTGTTCTATGGCATCAGCATGGTATGAACTAGCAAATACTCATCTACACAGCACACAGATTACAGAACATTAGTTATTATGCTTTGTCGTGGTATAATAAGAAAAATGATGATGATGACGAAGACAACGACGACAACGATGGCGACGACGATAATGATGACGATGATGAGACAATAGTGGGTTCCTGTATACCATTCATGTCTGTCACACTTGACACTCCTGGCACTCCAATATTATTACCCCATCTTTAGCATGGCTGCTATTATGGCATACTAGAATCTCAAGGAATTATTTCCTGCCTGGTATGGTTTAGTGTGGTAAAATGTAGACTTGCCAAAGGATGTTAGTGAGGTGGCAGGGACTCGAATCCCTTCCACTGGATCACAACTCCAAAACTTTGAATTAACAAAGGTACTTACCTTTTTTTAAAAATTTCACATGTCAACAGGTGCAGGCTTTCTTGCCGTGTCTGGAGGTCAAATGTCAGAGGTCAGGGTCATCTCTCTGAAGGATCATCAGAGGATAGCTAAACTGCTGCCACCAGATGACCACAAATCTCTAGGTAGGGACAGACTTTATTCAATCATTTCTTCATCAACAACCATGAAAATAGAAATTGATAGAATCTTCAGTACAAAGCAAATGGGAGAGATTCTCAAAACATAGCTGTCAGTCTTGCCTATTTTATTATGCCTCCGCTACAAAGTAGCCGGAGGCATTATGTTTTCTGGTTGTCCGTCCGTCCGTACGTACGTATGTACGTACGTCCCGTTCTCGTGATCGCGTTATCTCAAGAACCCATTGATGGATTACCGCCAAACTCGGGTCATGTATGTATCTTGCAGAGCTAATGAAGTGATTAGATTTTGGGGTCACGAGGTCCAAGGTCAAAGGTCACAGGGCCCATTATGTATGCAAAAATAGCTCGTGATCGCGTTATCTCAAGAACCGATTGATGGATTACCGCCAAACTTGGGTCATGTATGTATCTTGCAGAGCTAATGAACTGATTAGATTTTGGGGTCACGAGGTCAAAGGTCAAAGGTCACAGGGCTCATTATGTATGCAAAAATAGCTCGTGATCGCGTTATCTCAAGAACCGATTGATGGATTACCGCCAAACTTGGGTCATGTATGTATCTTGCAGAGCTAATGAACTGATTAGATTTTTGGGTCACGAGGTCAAAGGTCACAGGGCTCATTATGTATGCAAAAATAGCTCGTGATCACTTTATCTCAAGAACCGATTGATGGATTACCGCCAAACTTGGGTCATGTATGTATCTTGCAGAGTCAATGAACTGATTAGATTTTGGGGTCACGAGGTCAAAGGTCTAAGGTCACAGGGCTCATTATGTATGCAAAATAGCTTGTGATCACGTTATCTCAAGAACCGATTGATGGATTACCGCCAAACTTGGGTCATGTATGTATCTTGCAGAGTCAATGAACTGAAAAGATTTGGGGGTCACAAGGTCAAAGGTCACAGGGCTCATTATGTATCTCAAAATAGCTCGTGATCGTGTTACCATTAGAACCAACAGATGGATTACAATCAAACTTGAATTTTGCTCTATGGCGGAGGCATCATTTTCGACTGCGCGCAGTTGAAGTTCCATCTAGTTTAGGAATGATTCCAATTTTTTGGCATTCAGACCAGACTAATGTGTTCAGAACCTTGAGCTGAGTTCCTCCATGTTTTTGTAAAATGCTTAGGGGGTATGCTATATTCCTCAGATTCCTCAAGATAATTTATTCCCAATTTGTCTTGAGAAATTCCTATTTTTGGCTTTGAAAGGTTGGCAGATATGTCAAAAGGTACTTGACAGCATTGCCAAATTGTGATTGATTACACTTTTAAAAATCGATGAAGTTCTTGCTTTTTCGTGGGTTCCTTCAAACTTTCACTCTTCTGTTTTTTTCTCTTTCCTGCTTTTAATAAAACCACCTTGTTTTCAGTTGATGTCAACTAAATAGCTACAACTTTATTTTGTTTCACACAGGTATGCCGATGTGCATGAAGTTTATTGATGAGAAGCAACTCGTAATTGGTTATGAAGATGGAACTGTAGCCCTTTGGGATGTGTCTTCTTGCTGTATAGTGAGTGAGAGCAAAGTTCATCAAGAACCAGGTTGGTCGGTCATTTTCCTCTCTTCATTAGTCTTTAATCTCACTTTGAAAAGAACTTGTTATTATCATTTCAAAAATGAAAAAGATGCTAAGTCAGTGACTAATCATAAGCTTTAGGGACTTTTCCCAGCAATGTTCATGCACCCCTTATAGCTGCGCAGGGCCAGCTGATCATGCATTTACTACCGGTATGCACAATACCAGCAACTCCAGGCATTGTGCATGGCGAATACATACAAGCTGGTCCTGCGCAGCTAAGGTGTGCAGGAACATTACTGCAGAACGTCCTTAATTGAATGAATAAATGAAATGCAGAATCAATGTAGACAATTTTTTTTCTTACAAAGCATCAACCTCAAAGTTTCGAAACTACTATAAATGTTTCTCTTCTAACTTGTCCATTGGTATGTATGATGTTCTAAAATGACTTTATGAAATCGATAACATGGGAGGGGGTAAATCACATTGGTCTTTCTGCGTATGTTTTGAACCTGCTTAATTAAATATGTAGCACATGTTTTTGTCATTGTTTTTTTCTCAGTGATGTGTCTGGAGTATAGTTCAGAGTCCAATCGAGGTATTTCAGGCTCCTCCACAGATCAGCTCGTTTCATGGTCCATCACACATCAGGTAATTGGAATCCTAGACAACCCGACCCAATACCCAACTCGACCCCCAACTCGACCAGGTCGAGTTGTTCAGGGTGGGGTGCTTCGGCAGACAGCTCGACCCACTTTTGGAAAGACTTCCTTTTGCGACAGCCACCTAAAGCTAACCCTAAACCTTACCCTTTCTTATGTTTTATATATCATATTATTATTAGATATATCATTCTAAGCTGTACCCATATTTTTTTTGAGGGGAAAAAAGTGGGTCGAGCTTTCCGCGAAGCACCCCACCCTGGTTGAGTTGTCCGGTAGTCGAGCTGTCTGGACCCCGGTAATTGGAGTAGAAACTTAAACCTACACGTGACCTTGAACATGATATTGAAACTGAACTGAGCTTTACTTTCCACTTTCAATGGAGCAACTTTAAAATTAATGGAGAAAAGGCTTAGCAACACCATAAAATTGGTGCTCTACTAATCAGGTCATCTTATTGTTTTGTCATAGTCTGTCATAGTCGAGTGGATACAACTCTAGATTGTGGATCAAATGGTTAAAAGTAATAAAACCTGGCTGTGGGTCTAGCGTTCTTTAGCAAGACAAAAGACACACTAATGCCAGCATGGTGGACTTCATAAAGAAACTAGCAATCCAAGAGTATATTCTCCCTGACAAGGGTGCCTACCAAGAATTCTAGTAAATATGTCAGTGTTTACTCTGGCAAGACAAAAGACACACTCATATGAAGCATGAAACCGGCAAAATTGCTGAAGTTTGGTCCTCCTTAACTATTCCATAGGATGCTGTATAAAAGGCAATCTTTCGCGTAATTTTGACCAGAAGTAAACAAATCTGCTGAACATGCCAATTATGACCAACCTCTTTGTTTTTTTATCCAGGGTGAGATATCCTTGGATAAAGAGATGGCCCTAACAAACCCAGGAGTAGCAGCTCTGTCATTACGAGACGACAGCAAGATCTTAGCATCAGGTGGATGGGATTCAAGGTATGATTTTCCTTTGCCACGATTTTTATGAGCCATGGATCAAAATCTTGGACTGCCACATTGTTTGGAGTATACTAAACATACAAACAATATGTGTGAAAAATGTTAGCTGTGGCTGTTCAATGTTTATTGTTAGTGGACTAAAGCGGGTAAAGTGTTAAATATTGTTCGATGCACCTTAAAAATAAAACAAAAACTGACAACCTGCACTGGCAAATACAGATTGCAGAGAACGCATACAGGGGCCTTTGTTACCTTTTTTGCTAAATTATAATCTCAATTGCCATTGATGCACTAGGAAAGTGGTTTCTATTGTGCAGTGTAGTATTGTTGTAAGGGAGTTTCCTGCATCATGTCAGAACAAGCTTTAAAACTTGGAAAGGTTAAATCTGGTTTTATGAAATGGAAATAATCAACATATTTATTCTTCGTTCTCCACATTCTGCAACGATCATACTTTTCCCACTTTTACTTACCAATCTCCTCATGTTTTTTCTCTCACTCTCTACCGTATTCTATTTTTTTTAAAGAAACCTTTAAAGAAATTTTATTCCCTACTTTTTCCTATTTGTTGTTGGTGTAATTGCCACTTATTAAATATAGGCTTAATTTATATAAGTGGATATTTTCTTACAATGTTCAACAGAAGAATGAACCTCAGTAAATCGATTTTTTAGTATTACCTTTGATCAGAAACTGCTTGCTAAGTTCAGTGCAAGTAGACTACTTCATGGGCTCAATCTTTCCCACTACCTTTTCTATTCTTCTCTTTTAAGTATTTTTCTTCTGTTTGTGTTTCTAGAATTCGTGTGTGGAGCTGGAAAAAGCTCAAGCCACTGGCAGTTCTGACCTACCACACTGAAACAGTCAACTCGCTTGGTTTCTCTCCATGGATAGAGGGCAAAGGTCATTTGATGGCTGCAGGAAGCAAGGACACTCACATCAGTGTTTGGTCACTTTACAATGACCCAAAGACTTGACAATGTAACAACAATGGATGCTATTGCACCACACTTGTAAGCTCATTTGGTAGAGGTGTTTTGCTCAAGTGGATAAGTTAGACTGTGAGTTACGAGGTACAAGATTTGCATATCTGCCACATCATTGATGTCCTTTGACAAGACATCAGTCTACCTTTGCCACACTCGACCCAGATGAGGGAGATGGTTACCAGATATATTTCCTCGGACATGCATAGGGCGGAGATGCCAACCTCTTGACACAAAAAAACAGACTGAATATCCTAAAAAATCAGATTTTGGAGAGAAAAATCAGATTTTCACGAAAACTCGACACTACCACTGGCCCGTTAGCCCCGAGCTAGTATAATTTCAGAAAAATGTGTTACTCGTAAGAACGGTCAAGTAAAAATGTTTGATCTTTCATTAAAATTTAATGAGAAAATTGTAAAGCAAAGTTTTTTGTTGGGGTTCCGGGGTTTTCTTGTACATGTTTCTATGCGATTCCGCGGTTTTTAGGGTTTAAAAAAAAAAAAAAAAAAAAAAAATTGAAAAATCGTATTTTAAGAGGTGAAATCGTATTATCGTATTTCACTCTTAATATCGTACTAAATACGATTTAATCGTACTGGTTGGCATCTCTGATAGGGTCATTGTATCATCATTTGGTGTATACCCTACAAGAACAAGAAATATTTTTCTTCTTCTCATGATGGTGAAAAAACGTTTACTCGTTATTCCATTGCTGACCCGCCATCAACTGTTAATAGGAAAACGAGGGTGAAGCAGGCTAGCATTCGATGATGCTCATTGATGCGAGATGTTGTCAGGGCCTGAACAAAATTTGCAACATTTTTAAATAGATGTACAAAATTATGTCCAAAAAAAATAATTAAAACAAAACGAATGAAATGACTAAAGGAGAAGTTGTGCATAACGCCGTCATTATTCTATTCTATTCTCCTTTCCATCATATGACGTATGAAAGAAGTATGCAAGGCCTTTTATAAGCCTTCAATATACTAACAAAAATAAAATACACAAAAGCATGATGCAAAACTAAAAGTTATCTCCAAAAGGTGCCTTTATTGTCACACCAAATAGATTTACAAGAAATGCTTTAGAGGGAAATCCAACCTTGATAGCAAACTATTATAGAAGAAAGCAGAACAATCAGAGAAGCAGACTGGTGAAAGTTTGAATGAAATTGTACAAATAATGAGAAAGCTATGAGTTTTTGAAAGTTGTATTAAATCACAATAGGTATGGGCTTCAAATTGGCTTGATCGGTGATGTAGTGGCGTACAACTTTTCCACTTGTTCTACACAAAATGACTTAAATTTCAATTTTTCAATGGTATGACTTGGGAGTGTCTTTTCTCTTTAGAAGACCATTAATAATTTGCTATCCATACTAGATTTTGATTAGTGCCCCAAAGGAGAAGGCACTTCGCAAAAAATACAGATATTAATGATATCCTTGTACATAACAGGAGAGTTGTCCTTGTTACAATTCGCAGAGAAAATTATCAATTTGAGATTCACAATCATTTAGTGATATATTTCTCATAATTCACTCATTATTGGTCCAATTTATTTCACACATTCACCGATTTATTCATCTTATTTTTCTGCTTTTATTCAAATGAACTTATTAGAAGGGTTGGATTGCCCTTTAAGAGTGAAAACATTTTTTTATCTCAATCTGAAATTGCACTTCAGCAAGAAATGATTTATGAATGTCATTTGCTTAGAGCTAAACAGGGCACAAATCATATCCTTGGACTAAGTGTTAAAGCCCTTCTAGCTCCCAGCAGATGATATATTCAGAGTAAGAAAGTAATTGTAATAGCAAAACTTTCATGAATATTCATGAAAGATCAATGTGAATGAAAGATATAATTGAATGTGACCATAGAACATACAGTAACTGTAACTGTGTCATGCAAAAGGAAAAAAAAAATACAAGAACACAGAATGTCGCATCATATCTAACTTAATTAAACATAACCAAATACAGATACAATTCTTCAGTGATCTACAAAAGAAATAAATGTACACATGTACAAGGAATAATACATGTGAAAACATAATATGTACTTAAGACACTCAAAAGTCAAAATTCTATCCCAAATCTTCCCCATATGACAAACATATTTAGACATAACTAATATTTGCTTATGCATATCTCTCTCAATGCTAAACGCATATATATGCGATCAATAAGTTTTCAATGATATCATTCTATAGTTCTAAACTTAAACTTAAACTCTGCAACAAACAAAAATTTACTTTTTTTATGATTTCAGCAATACTAAATTTACAGTGTAATTCTACATTTCTACACATGAGACTTATTGTCCTTCTAAAAGAATATAAAAAGGCTTAAATTAAAAAATAAATCTTCTGGAAATGATCTTGCTTTGTCTTATACTGTACATAAATCTTTAGTATATGTACATGAACAATATAGAGACAGAACTACATGAAATATAAAATACTGTAATATAGTCTATACAAAATAGGTGTATTTGTGACATCTATAAACTTTGAATAATAGACCTACAGTACATGTGTATGCATCTACAAAAACAGAAAAGATAGTACTTTCAATTTCCACAAAATCTAACATCTAAATTGAACATCATAGCAGAATTACAGAGAAGTATGTGAAGTCATAAACAATGATGCACCACAAGCCAATGACAAACCTATTGGTAGATTTATTACAATTGAAATATTTTTCCCTCTAAAAATTAACAATATTCAAAATACCTCCCCAGGGTTTTAACTCGGCCCATGGACATGCATCAAACACAAGTGAGGAGGCTAGTGTTTCATAGGATTCTTGAAGTAGTATGGTAATTGTAACAAGTTCAAGGTTGTCAAGGACTTCGTTAACCCTTTGCCCCTAGGAACCGGGTGGTCCCTGTACCAAGCCTATGAGAATGACAGAATACAGTAGTTAACGGGTTAATGCACATAACTCAGAAATTTATTAAAAAAAGAAAGAAAAAGAAACAAGGATGGCAATACAGGTGTATATTACACCATCTCCTTTCATAATCCCTCCCCATAAAAAGGGGAGGAGAAATGCTGATTGAAGCATTGTATATTTATACAGAATCATAAATGAGAATCCTTCATTGATTGTACAGTCAAACCTGTCTATAGCGACCACCCAAGGGAAACACAAAAAGTGGTCTTTGTAGACAGGTGGTCTTTGTAGACAGGTTCCTTTAGTACATGTTTCAATGAGAAACCATTTTCAAGGGAAACAAGAAATGTGGTCTTTGTAGACAGGTGGTCACTAAAGCAGGTTTGACTGTATAACAAAATACACTTAAAGAACATGTACATCAACTTGAATCTAATCTTCCATCAATATTACACATACATCCACAAAGGCCCTGTTTCATGAAACATATTATCAACAACAAAATTACAGTGATTGATATAAGCTCCTGAAATCAATGCATTTGATTGACCATGACAAGAGAAAAATCATAGATCTCTGGATGTTGTTATTTACAAAAAGTGTTATGAAACAGGGCCAAAATGTATGCATGTGTACTTCATGTATCGGCTAATGGATAATTTTTACATTGTTTAAAATCTAAAATCTAAAACTCATATATAGCCTGTGCAAGTAAGAAACACATATTAATAGAACTCTTTAAGATTCTGAGGCACTGTATGTGCTTGTATAGACATATATGAATGCTGACATTATAAGTGATAGAATTCTTTACCTTAGTGTATTAAATAGGCAATCAACACAGAATACATGTATAACAATTTTGCTTTAAAGTGAATACAAGTCATTGGTCCAATGTTTTACAATGTGCTTGATATGAAAGCTCACAGTGCAACCTCATTAAAACAAACATCTTGTGACTAATTAAATTATTGTGTCATATTGAAATGTTGTTTACATGAGGGCTGAAAAATAAAGAGAATATAAAGACATGAGACCGGCAAAATTTACGTATGATCGATAATGAGTTAATAGTTTTAACGGTGTTCCTATTTCTTTTTGTACACACTTGAAACTAATACAGAAATCCAGAAACACCATATCAAAGGTCATCAAGTAATTTTTAGGATGAATACACATTAAATACTCATAATTAATTCATGATTAGATATGCATTGTAGAGGCTGTTTCATATGTTACGGAAGGTATAGTTCCAGGGCCTTGTAACAATGGTACATCCTTCATGGTGATATTACATTGAGAAATGCTGTATTGAAGAGATACAATCAATCAATTGTTCTGCCATTCCATTGCAAAGCTTTGTGTTATAAAGTCCTGCACTACTTTTGTTTTAATGAAAGGAACAGATTTACCATTACCCCATAATTGTAATAATACAAGAGCGATATATCAATAAAACATACCAAAAAATATTTTCTCTAGAATATAATTCAATATATTTGATATACACATGTTGTATTTTTCAATGACATTGGAAGCTGCATTGATTTCCTTTCTGATCAGTTATGTACAACATTTAAACAATTTCCTATCATGATTGGAGCTTCAATGTTGTTTGACAAATTGGACCAAACTGAAATATGTCATCAAAAATTTGCATCTAACAGTAACAGAGATAAAAAAAACAACAACAAACAAACAAAACAAATGAAACACTGTCACTAACAATTGTCACAGGAAATGATAGGATCTTAGGATCATTTTTTATAGTGTCATAATAGAAACAGACCACAGTTCAAGAATTATGCTTAATGACTCAACACTCAAAACTCTCAAAGTGATAGCGTTCAAACACCACAGAATTTTCCTGCAAGAATGTAAAATCTATAGAATAATCACTATTTCTCAAAATAAAATTCTAAAAGAAGAGGCAAAATAGTGTTTATGTCAATTCTTGTGAAGAAGAGAGAATAAATAGACCCCCTAAAAATAAAAATAAAATGTTTTCTTTTATTTGCTGAAAATGACTGAATGAAACAGGAAAATAGCACTGTCAGATAAAAATCACTTCAGGAGACTTGCCTCAACCAAATATTAAAATCTGCAATCAAAATATCTGTTTTATTTGCATTTTCTTTAAATCTTTTTTTTAATGAATAACCCACCCTGTGCACTGATAACCATGATACAATATGGAGTATTCACGATGCAATGTCACCTTCTTGAAGTTCTCTTTCTACATAGGAAAGAATCAATACCATCATCAAAACCTCCTAAAAAGTCTGAGTATCTCGCTCCTATCACGCCTTGAAAATGTGCACCGCCCTCACAACGTACTGCCTGCAGATGGGGCACTCATTCATACGCTTGCCACAGTTTGTACACGTGACCATGTGACCACATTCGAGTAGGATGCAGTCAATCTCAGCATCCATACAGATCTTACATATGGTGCTCTCATCATCATCATCAACGGTTGCCACTTCACCTGGATAGTAGAAGAAAATGCAAAATAAACATTCATTACTAATACCCCTCCAAAAAGATACAACACAAAACAATAGAATGAAAATAATAAAAATACCAATGTATTGTATTCTAGCATTAAATGTGGAGTTTATAAGTACATGCTCATGTATGACATCATCTTTTTATACTACCAATATATCAAACTGAAATGAGAAAAAGAAAGAAGAAGAAGAAGAAGGAATTAAGGCCTTGTCTAGTATCTGGTGAGCTCTCTAACAAAAAAACAAGTGAAACGCTCTCGGCGGTCTCGCCTGCATTACGCAATTCGGCATTACGCAATTCGATATGATGAAAAATTGAGGTTGGGACATTATTTTTATAGGCAGGGTGGCCCATTTGCAGACCCCCGAAAATGAAATCCTCTGAATATAATAAGCATTTTGAAGTGAATATTGATTATGAATCATCAGAATAATTATTTACTGTATCATAAGAATACAATATAATGAGATTTAGTGTATGGGTAAGACTATAAATGTTTCAATGCTTGTCAGTAATTTACAAATAAAGTTATCTAATAAACTTTTTAAGAAAAGAGGATTTTTCAGCATTTTGTGTAAAAACAATTGGAAGGTAGAGCCCATCTACATCACATCACGTCTCATTAGCATAATGAGAACATTATTATGAGATATACTCCAATATATATTATCGAAACATCAATATTGTCACCTAGCTGTAACTGATCATGTACATACTAGGCCTGGGATCGAATACTAAAATTACTATTAGAATATTCATGGGAAAGTACTGAATGATTCGAATATTTACTTTCATGAAATATGAACAAATAACAATTTATTTATTAATTCTCATATTAAATTTTGAGAACATAATCCAAGTCTACTGACCTAAAATGACCTTTGACCTTGACTTTGTGACCTGGAATTTGTGTCACATGATTTGTGATACTTGATAGCCCTTGGGTACAAGTTTCATGGAATTTGAACAAACACTTTTGAAATTATGCTAAAATTTCAAAATCTTGATGTTGATGCCACAACAAAGTCTAAGTTTCCAGACCTGAAATGACATTTGACCTTTACTTTGTCACCTAAAAGACTAATAACATGATTGGTGATACTTGATAACCCTTATGTTCAAGTTTCATGGAATAGGAATGTATACTTTCAAAATTATGATAACAATTTAAAAAATCTTAGCCTGATGCCACAACATAGTTAAGTTTGTTGACCTGAAATGACCTTTGACCTTGACCTAGTGGGCTGAAATTCTACTCACATGATTGGGGATACTTGATAACCCTTTAGTCTAAGTTTCATTGAATAAGAACTTATACTTTCAAAATTATATTACAAATTCAAAAACTTAACCTCAGGTTAAGTTTTTGATGATGATGCCACAACATAGTCTAAGTTTGTTGACCTGAAATGACCTTTGACCTTGACTTTGTGACCTGAAATTTTCCTCACATGATTGGGGATACTTGATAACCCTTTAGTCCAAGTTTCATTTAATAGGACCTTATACTTTCAAAATTATATTAACAATTCAAAAACTTAACCTTAGGTTAAGTTTTGATGTTGACGCCGTCGCCGCCGCCGCCGTCGCCGCCGCCGCCGTCGCCGCCGTCGCCGCCGTCACCGGAAAAGCGGCGCCTATGTCTCGCTTTTTTGCTACGCAGGCGAGACAAAAATCATGTTTTTCTTGAAATGCAATTACGTTATTAGAATTCAAGATTAGCTTTAATTTCAATGCATTGTACATGATAGGGCAAATAATTGGGATTTAATACATACCCTCTTTTGCTGTCCCCGCATCTTTTTTCTCTTCTGTAAGAGGAAGAAAACAAAAAATTGAGTAATACTACTGGTAACATAACTACAAATTACACCCTTTAGGTCAACAAAATATATATTGTTGTACAACTTTGCATGTCAAGTACAAGCAAGGACATGAAATCGTTTCTGTTTTTACCATCAAACATCATTAAAACTGACTATGACTAAATTTGAACGAAACTGAAATAGGACTAGATATGGAATTTCAAAAATATAAATTCTAGACTGAATCCCAAACCGTCATAAGTATAGCAATTTATAAAAAATCGCAGGATGTCGAGTGCCTCCCAGTTAGTTGGAGAAAAGGCCTGATCAATTGTGAATTGTAGTGACATCATCATGACTGGCCACTGACTCCAGGGTCCTGTTTCATAAAACTCTTTAGTCAATAAGAAGAAAGGAATAACTTCAATGAAAACAGGGAGAGGGGGAAGAGAGTGAGCGAGAGGGAGAAGAGAGTGAGGGAGAGAGAGAGAGAGAGAGAGAGAAGGTGAAAGAGAGAGACAAAGAGAGAGAGAGAGAGAAAGAGAGAGTTAAAAGAACTAATCAATGCATGCAATGAGTGCCTACATGTAATTATAGTTGGATGTTACATCATGACATGTAGTATATCAGGGACAGAGTGACAATATAGACACAGCAGGCCAAAACCACATTAATTGGATGATGTCAACCTCTTTCCTCGCAAACAAGCATTTCAACCTATTACAATACCATGTGTGGAGCATTTGACAAATGTAGGGCTGTATGCACAGGCATTTCGTTGTTGTGTTTTCATAGTAATCCTTAAAGCCTCACCAAAACATGGCCTCAAATAAGAAATAAATAAAAGTGGAAATTTATATAAATGTATAAGCTGTCAAATTATGAGTATCAGGTACAATAAAATGGTTGTATGAGTGTCAATTGTACTGGAAAATCAAGGATTATTTCCAACTCCCATATATCTTACAATAATTTGTACTACTTTTAATTATTTTCCCCCATTTGAATGTTATGTTTGATCGATCAATCTATCTGTATGTTCACAGATGGACTTTGTGCTCCTGAAGAACATAATATTTGAAGTGTCAAATCTACTTTATCCCATGACCATAAATACATGTATTATTTGTATTTTATATGACATTCTTCATAATTTCATATTTATCTCTGGGTCACAACCACACAATTAGAGCATTATACATTTGACCTTTAGAAACCGGAATCTCTGCCAAGCTGAATAATGTTTTCACACTGACATGTACATGGATGTGTCACTGTTATGTGTTGTTTTGATCAAAGAGCATTAAGCTTGATAAAGTCAAAAATGAATGCCAGAAAGCCACAATCAGCACCAAATTGGGATCGATTTACAATATAGATTTCCAGGATCAGTAAATGAATAACAGGGGTTGTAGTCTATTACTTTGCCTGTTTGTGAAATGGCAGAAATATCAAATCTTGTACTTTAATTGCTCTTTTCATGAATGCCTACATGCAGTCTAAATATAGTCCATCCTACATGAACAATGGATACATGTATATATGCTGATGTCATAGTACCATGGCAGAATTGTTTCTTTTTCAATCTAAGTACAGTATCTCCATTGGACACTCTAACATGTAAATCTGTACATTACCAACAAAAGTTATACCTCATTCACACGAACAAGATCAACACCAGACCGAGAACAGATCGAACAAACAATGACATTACGCCCAATGGCCCAAAATAAGTCAGTTTGATGTCGGTCTCGAGTCGGTCGTGAGTCAGTGTTGCAGTGTGACTGAGGTGTTAATCAGTTACGCATCATGCCTTTTTCTGCATTGCCTTCTTTTAGTCGTATAGCAGCATTTTATTATATCACTCTTCCTTCAAACCCAAGGCACAATTGTGATTTGTAATTAGAAATTGCACTAAATTCATTTTTATACCTATACATATATTTCTCACTTCAATTAGATCTATATATATATCATTATATTTTTACCCAACTCCCCAATTTATTATTTCATTTCATATGTTCTTCTATTATCATTTGTGTACCTACATCATACATGTATATGTTATGATTGCTATGATTATATATATTTTGTATTTTCATCTGTTAAAAAAATAAATCGCAATTCGGCCTTTGACCGCAATAAAATTTTCATTGATAAACATTTCAATTCAACAACAACAACAACAAAAAGGGGGAAGTGAGCAAAATCTACATTTATGATACACTGTTTATCTATTTCACTTGGGCATTAGGTAGGGAGAAAATGTAAGTGTACTAGTTCAAATACACTGGAAATGGCAATTTGGGTCTGTCCAATTATTAGTTTAACTCACTGACCAAAAGTAGCCATAATCGCTACTTCCTCCCTTGGAGATGGTGAATTTCCTAAACCACTATCCTTCCCTGAACTGCATGATACATTTATGTACGTTTTACATGTCCAGGTATTGAAGGGAATTCCCCCAAGAAGTGCTCCTCCTGTACCATACACGCACACCGATTGCGTGCATTGAAGCAAGAGTCATATCACAAAGAGATGTTTCCTGTCACAATGCACCGTCTGGTTTTAGATGAAGTATACATGTACATGTATGGCTTGAAATCACACTGAGACAGACATTGAAGGTTACCATGTACAACTACAACGTCTAAAGTACATTTTCATTGATGTTTCTTCAGAGAACCCTTTGAAACCCTAACTAACCGACTATTTAATTCACTTCATAATCATATGCAATACATTGAATACTAAATGCAAATGGACTTTACATTCGTTATTGTTATAATTATTAGGCACACCTTAGCAAGCTTTGGGGCATGAAACATAATTTTTGTTTTTTCAACAACAAAAAAATGACAATACATGAAAATATTTAGATTTCAGCATATCAATGGAACCAATGAAGATTTCTTGTGCCTTTCCAAAAGTGTTAATTTCATTTTTCTATATTTATCATTCAGATTCAACTTTCCTTTTGTCAATATGGAATACATGTACTATAATAGATTTTCATAACATATGTGTACATGTATGTATATATTCTCATTACACCTGGGTTTTATATTACCGGTAATCATATGTAACATTTTTAACTATTTACATCATTTTCACATTAAACTCAGAATCATCTTCCTTTTTTTTAATTGATATCAAAGTACATTGTTATGTTCCCATTATGCATATATATATGTACAGTATTCTCCTTACAACAAACAAAAACAATAGACAAACAAACAAACCCACCAAAACCGATCTTTAAAGATAAAGTTGAGTTCTGGTCATGCGATTGCATTGTGAAAGAAACGGTGTGGAATCGATCAGAAAAGGTTGATCATCTAGCATATAAGTATTGGTGTGTACTGCAAGGTTCTGGAATCATCAAAATGATAAGAAATTTGGTAAATTTACAAGCACTGTACACAGAAAGATGTATATGGGAATACATGAACATGTGGCATAAAAATCCATCCTGATTTTTATGCTGTTACATGCTATATTTAGTATATTAAGGCATCTGAAGAGCCATGCTTTTCAGGGAACATTTTTTATCTGATGTTCTTCCACACTTGCATAATAAAATCATAATGCTCACATATTATTTTTCACCTCTTCCCAGACTCAACCTTCTCTTTGAGCAACCCTTACAAAATAAACATATTTCTTACCTTTCATTTTACGCTGCTCCTTCTCTTCATATAACCTCTTCACCCTGTCCTCCAGTTCATATCTCTCTACGCATCCCTTGTAGTTGACAAAGTTGGCCGTCAGTATTTCTTTGAGTTGCTTGACGGAGAGTGATTCAATGCCTTCTACAGTTTCCAAATCACTCAGAGATGCTCGTTTTCGTATGGGCTGGACAGGCGTTTGCTAATGAGGAAAAATTGCAATGTTTTTAAATTTAGAAAACATAATACATGTAGATCAAGTGGGATTTGAAATGGCATAAAAGTATGTCATGGGCAGTTCTATAGAGACTAGAACTCTCTTGCAGGATGAATAGGCATATATGTGCTTAGGAGGAACAGTTACATTGTTTCCATAAAACTACGTCTTTGTAGATTTGAAGGCCAGTACACTGCATTTATCATCCGCGGTCTAGAGAGACCAACATTCTACTATTATAAGTTTCCACCTGTCTGTATATTAGAATAAACCCAACAGCATACTTAACACTCTGATAGCAATATAGATTTTAAAAAAAACTAGATGGACCTTCGACTGCGTGCAGTCGAAAATGATGCCTCCGCCATAGAGCGATTTTACAGACCAAAACAGAAGCAAATTTTAAAATTCAAGTTTGATTGTAATCCATTAAACAGGTTCTCAGAATATTGTGATAACAAACTATTTTTCATATGACCCTTTGATCTTTGACCTCATGACCCTCAAATCTAATCAGTTCATTGGCTCTGCAAGATACATACTGTACATGTCCTGAGTTTGATAGTAATCCATCCGTCGGTTCTATTGATAATACATTCACAAGCTATTTTTACATACATAAAGAGCCCTGTGACCTTTGACCTCGTGACCCCAGAATCTAATCAGTTCATTGGCTCTACAAGATACATAAATGACCCAAGTTTGGCAGGAATCCATCAATCGGTTCTTGAGATAACGCGATCACGAGCTATTTTTGCATACATAATGAGCCCTGTGACCTTTGACCTCGTGACCCCAAAATCTAATCAGTTCATTGGCTCTGCAGGAAACATACATGACCCAAGTTTGGCAGGAATCCATCAATCGGTTCTTGAGATAACGCGATCACGAGCTATTTTTGCATACATAATGAGCCCTGTGACCTTGGACTTTGTGACCCAAAAAATCTAATCAGTTCATTGGCTCTGCAAGATACATACACGACCTAAGTTTGGCGGGAATCCATCAATCGGTTCTTGAGATAACGCGATCACGAGAACGGGACGTACAGACGGACGGACGTACGGATGTACGGACGGACGGACGGACAACCCGAAAACATAATGCCTCCGGCTACTTTGTAGCGGAGGCATAAAAAAATTCATAATAGAAACTCAGATATGTAAAATGTTGCAGATTAAGGTTCTGTTGTTTATTGGTCACATGAAAAGAGGGAAAGCACGTCACTGTTGGCCCTCTGAGAAGAAAGGTCAAATCGGCTCTGAACCATGGTTACGTCAGCTCTGATTTGACTTGCATTAAAAATATTTAAAATATCTGCTTTTTTTCACTTGGAAGTTCAGAAGCTCTCATTTATATCATAATGTACACATTAGATCTTATTAAATCTACTATACTATACATTGTGTGCAAAGAGCCCCAATTACATTGTTTCTTTTTCAAATCTCACCTCATTATTCTGGGTGGGTGTTGCTTCACTGTGCTGCTGAGATGGCACGGTTTCTTGAGAAGATGTTGTAGCTGTATTTGTTGTGTTTGACGATGATGCTGGGGTTCCACTCGTCCAAGCTGTTCTTGACTGAGGTCTCTGGTCACTTCCTATAGAATATTAAGAGGACAATTGAGCAACAGTTACTAAGTACTGACCAACCGTTCAAAAGTGCTGGATAATCATTAGTTATGACTGACCATGGTAACATGTCAGTGGGACCAAAAAGACCGTCACCAGACTACAAAGACAGCATATTTTGTTTCTATTAATAAGTGTCTCTAATTTAAACTGTTACTTTAAAGTGAACCGGTAACATTGTTGAAGGTTGATGAAAAAAATGTGTAATTTTTGTATGAAATGATACTTATCATATTCCTCCTACTGTTCTAAACCTCTAACATGCAAAAAATCCTGAAAAAATTCTCAAACCACAAAGATATATATGGTTTTCTTTGAAGGCGTCACTGTGCAACACCCTCTAGTTACAGTAAATTTTCCCAACCATTTTTCCATCAAAAATAAGACATAAAACAGGCTTTTAAAAATCTTTCAATACTTACATGTAAATGTTTGGAATGGTTTATAGAGCCAATTCATTGCTTTGTGACGATTTACATTCATCTAAATCTTGGTTAAATTATAATAATGTAGTTGGGAGAATTAAGGGATCGATCATATCAGTTTTCCCCAATTTTTATCATTAATAACTGTCTGTTTTCACTCAAACTTTCAGATTATCTTTAATTGTTTGTTTTTTTGTTTTTATTTCTGCGTTTTCAAAATAGAACATAATCATATACATAAAGTAACACTTATTTCTCCATTATAAATAATTATAAATGTTTAAGTACATTAAATAAGAAGCATACAAACACAAATATTTTTCAATGAAAAAAGATAAATTACAAACTAGATGGAACTTCAACTGCGCGCAGTCAAAAAATGATGCCTCCGCCATAGAGCAATTTTACAAACCAAAATGGAAGCAATTTTTGAAATTCAAGTTTGATTGTAATCCATCTGTTGGTTCTAATGATAACTCGATCACGAGCTATTTTAGGATACATAATGAGCCCTGTGACCTTTGACCTCGTGACCCCCAAATCTAATCAGTTCATTGGCTCTGCAAGATACATACATGACCCAAGTTTGGCGGTAATCCATCAATCAGTTCTTGAGATAACACGATCACAAGCTATTTTTGCATACATAACGAGCCCTGTGACCTTTGACCTCGTGACCCCAAAATCTAATCAGTTCATTGACTCTGCAAGATACATACATGACCCAAGTTTGGCGGTAATCCATCAATCGGTTCTTGAGATAACGTGATCACAAGCTATTTTTGCATACATAATGAGCCCTGTGACCTTTGACCTTGTGACCCCAAAATCTAATCAGTTCATTAGCTCTGCAAGATACATACATGACCCAAGTTTGGCGGTAATCCATCAATCGGTTCTTGAGATAACGCGATCACCAGCTATTTTTGCATACATAATGAGCCCTGTGACCTTTGACCTTTGACCTCGTGACCCCAAAATCTAATCTGTTCATTAGCTCTGCAAGATACATATATGACCCAAGTTTGGCGGTAATCCATTCATCGGTTCTTGAGATAACGCGTTCACGAGAATGGGACGTACGGACGGACGGACAACCAGAAAACATAATGCCTCCCGCTACTTTGAAGCGGAGGCATAAAAACGCAGGAGACCGCCATCATGAGCGGTAAGCTTGAAAACGATGGCGGCCTCGAGAGAATTAGCGGCGTAACTCTTAAATTATATAATTGTACACACGAAATTGATCAAGTGGGTGCAGTGAAAGTGCATGTGCAGATGCGGATGGGGTTCTGGTACGTAATGTTTTTAATCCAATACTAGTGTATTTTAAGAATTAATAAATTGAAAATATATTCGAATTCAGAGACGAAGTTTAATGAGAAATGATTCTGTATGATGATATAATGTGACGTTTTAGTGTCGCTTTAAAAGAATAAAGGGTCGAGCATGATTTAATTATTTTAGATAAATTGTTTCATAAATCGGGGCCATAATGTCTGATTGATTTATGTGTAATCAGCAATCTGGGGTTAGTTAAATGAAAATTTCAGAAATATGAGTTGGATAAAAATGAATTGTATTATTATGAACAAAAAAATCATGGAATGAAGGTGGCAATTGCTTATTCATGTATTTGAACATAAAAATTGCAACTTGGAGAGTACATGTATGTAAGTCAGTGACTTTTAAGGTTTTTAACTTAAGAAATAATGGGTCTGTATGGGCTAAAAAAAGAGATCCAGTACAAATACGCAGGGCCCTTTTTGTAATAAAAGAATCGAATTAAGTTTGGTTACACCACAAGTTGCCCAAACAATATTACAGTATGTTAAATATGGAAGTACTAGGGTGTTATAGAATAAAAATAACGTAGTATGGGGCAAAAGACATTTTAACTTTTTTATGATTCCAACACTTTTGGATATACACATACATGTAGATACATAATGTAAGTGATCATTCCATGTTAAATTTTCTTCCATGTTAAATTTAATTCATTAAAAATTAATTAATTGTACATCTAGCATTGAAGTCACTACCTTAGCACCATTTTCTCTATCTAAAAATGTTATAGAGTCCCTTTAAGGCTTAAAGGTAGGCCAGGATAGACCATTTGGCAAACTAGAGATATTAAATCATTCTACTGATGAAACATGAAATCATAGCTCTGCAAAGAGCAATATTAGGTTATTGACTATGTGCTGAAGAATTCAAGAATAAATGTTCCAGAATGGTAGGATGCTATGTACAGTACTTAGTGACTAACTACTGTAGAAAGACCAATGTGTAAACTGAATCTAATCACTCTTCCCATTATCAGCAAAGAAGCACAAGCGCATTACACGTAACTCTGTTTTGAGTGATTAATAATGCTGTTATGCATTTAGATTGCAGACAGAATTATTAGTTAATATGGAAAGTAGGGACTTACAGATGTACTAGTACTGTTGAATGTGTTGCTGGTGAACCCTTCCCCAGGCGAACCACTAGACTGAGAGGTGAAAAAGTTGAAGTTGGGTGGATCCACACTGCTCCCTGTTCCCTGTAACCTGGAGAAAATGTCATTGAACACCTCTTCAAACCCCTGGGTCACCCTCTGTCCTTGCTGCTGCTGCTGCTGTTGCTGCTGGGGCTGTGCCTGGGGGTGACTGGCCCTGTTTCCTGGTGTGGTGCTGGTCCTATTGTTAAATGACGTTGACGCTGAGGATCTCGTCGCCCTTCCTACGTTACCCCGCGCCATGGGTTGAGGATGTGTGTGGACATACTCGACCACTAGATCCACAAGATCGTCCTTCTCTGTGCAGGATTGGGTGGACACACTGTGAGTGTTCAGATACAACCTGAGATCCTTGATCTTCAGGGCCATGAGTTCTGCCCGTGTGGGGCTCCGTTGTATTGCACTGCATGCACTGCAGCATTTCCGGGGCTCCTTGATGAAGCAATTGGAGCAGTAGTATTTATCACAGTCTGTACAACGGTACTGAAACACAAAGGATAAAAGATGTGTTAAATATCTCTATTACATATGTGTATAATCCAAAAATTCAGATGATTTAAAGTAAAAACCACATGGAAACCTACTACCTCTTTATGGCATTCCGGACTCACACATTGCAAAACTTCAGAGAATCCAAAACTCTGCTGCCAGGCTTGTAACACGCACACGTTCTTGTGAACACATCACTCCAGTACTTCGCAAATTGCATTGGTTGCCGGTGATGTACCGCATTATGTACAAAATCTTGGTTTTAACTTATTTATGTATTCATGAATCGGCACTAATTATTTGCAAGAACTAATCCAGGAATACAAACCCTCAAGCAATCTACGGTCATCTTCACAATTAAACCTTGTGTCTACTTCGGTGTCATGGCCATCGCTCTTTTTGCAAAGCTTCTGCTGCACTTTGGAAACTTCCTTTACTGGTACATGTCAAAAACTGTCAGACTGTCAACCAATTCAAAACTTGTCTTAAGACACATTTATTCAAAATTGCTTTTGATGATTAACTTACTCTGTTCACATATTTTATATGTATTATAATTCGTAGGTTTATTTGTTTTTGTTTAATATGTAATTGTTTGTCATTGTATTTTGTTTTTTAAAGTGCTTAGAGACTTTGGTGGAAAGTGCTTTATAAGCACCGTTTTTATTATTAATATTACAGAGATTTCAATGAATTTTATAAAATGTATCTGTACAACAGATTTGAGACATAATGTAAACCAGCTAAGAAAATTTAAGCTAAGAAAATTTAAGCTAAGAAAAGTTAAGCTAAGAAAAATGAGCATACGATCTTCACTGTTTGTATACATTTTGCTGGTTCTATAATAGCCTAAAAATATTCCATTTTCAATTCATGTACATGTAAAATAAATTTGATAACTTCTTTTTTAAACAAAATGCACGCACTTAAATATAACTTAATAGTCTGAAAGATTGTTCTTATCCGTGCAGGATTGAGTGGACACTGAAATACAAGAAAAGGTACGTAAAAAAAATGTCCTCACCTTCCTCTTAAAGAGATGGAAGGATGCTGAACAGGCTTCACACACCATATTGCAGTTTTCGTCTACAGGTTCACCGTAGCTACTCTGTCGGCTGGACGGCCTGCCAGGAGTATTATCCCCACCTGGATAGACTGAGGATGATCCCGCTTGCACTCCCACACCCACACCGTCGCCCGCTCCCTGTGGGCTGGCGCCGGCTGAGGGACCAGCAGCACCGGTATAACAGAAAGCGTAGGCTGTTGGACTTACAACAGGCTTGCCTGCACCTGAACCCATGGGGTGCAGGTTTGTGGGTGAATGGTACAGGGTAGATACATGTACTTTGCACAATGTACAGAATGGTGGGATGATGTCAAAGGTGTAGTGATTCTCAATGCTGGTCAGTCATCTGAAAATATGAAAGTAAAAATGTTTCAAAATTTCATAACATGGATAAGTCTACATTTAAAGATTTACATTATACAGTCAAACCTGCTTTAGTGACCACCTGTCTACAAAGACCACCTGTCTACAAGGACCACTTTTTTTGTTTCTGTACTAGAACAAAACATTGTTGTCCATTGTCTGTGTACTGGGTCATTATTATTATCAGAAGTTTAGAACCGCGATACATAATTCATTATAAATCTTGGTACAAATCCGTACAGATAAGAAATCCTATTTTACAATTTATAACATAACATGAGAGCCACCTCTCATCACTTTGTTGTTGGGTTTAACTTGCATTTGGCTTTGCAGATAATGTGCAGAGTAAATCTGTCACTCTAATAATATTGAATGGTGATTTAGATTTATGTCTGTTTCAAGATACTATGCAAAGTTCCTGGTTCCAGAGGGGAAATTATGTTGTATTATAAATAACTTTAAACCCACTTCCGAGGCATGAAGATTAGATCAAACAGACCTAATAAATTATCATAGACTCTATTCTATTTTGTTTTCTCTATTGGCATGCATGAAGTTTGCAACATGCAACAGGAACACTGAACTTAAAGGTACCACATGTACATGTATGTCCCATTTGCAGGTCAAAAAATTGAAAAGTTTAAATTCCAACGGCATTTGAAAGACTATACTTATTTAGAACTTCCCTCAAAACGAAGGGTTTGAATATGGCTTTTTGTGGGAAAATAACGATCATTAGTGGTCGATTCGACATTATAAGTGATTGCAATCACCTACAACTGTAAATAATAGTCTGATTTTCAGACCCTTGTACCGAATGGTCGTACATTTTGTGCTGCACAATGATTCAATCAATTTAATTTTGGCCATTACAAGTAGTGGGTTATTGATAATATAGACAAATGCTCATGTACCTGTTACAGCTCATTTTATGTATGTTACCGGTATTACCAAAGAAAAAGAAATGTCAGTATGTCACTCAATAGTGTCTGACAGGGAAGTCTAGCGAGTAAACAGGTTTCCTTGCATAATTTCAGTACTAGGACACTGCTAACGTTCACAGATAGGACATACATGAACATGACATATTCATAATTCATGCAAAGTTCTACAGAATTTGATGTTGGCTCACTTGGCTGCAAAAGGGACAGTACATGTATCTTTAACACCCTTCATTTTCAAAATAATCTGCAATTAAAAAGCAGTCATATTACAAGTATGACAAGAAAGAAGAAGAAGGTGGGGGGAGGTAGTCCAGATTCTGTCCATTTTTATGTATTTGCTATTCATCAAAAGACATCAATCATCTATGTCCTCCTCCCATACACGCATCCCACACAGATCGCACGATCTATTTTCATTTTTAAATTTTTTTTAGTACTATTCATCCTACAAATTTCGCAGTATGATGGGGGGTTGGGTGTCCGGACACTTAACAAACATAAAGACTTCTCTTTTGCCCTTGCCAGGGGCGGATCCAGGGTGGAGCGTGGCGTGGGGGCGCACGCCCCCCCTTTTTTTCCTTCCGAAAAAAAAATAGCAGGAAAAAGCTAAGAAATATTCACATAAATGTTCAGTTTACGCATTCAGAAATGCCTCAGAATGTACCATAGTCATAGATAGAGCATCTTAAGGTTTACCATTTTCTGGGGCCCTTAATTTGGCCCAGGACCCCACGCCGTAAAGGTTACGCGCTTACAATTTCGTACATTTCACGCCCCCACCCCTTTTGGAAAATCCTGGATCCACCCATTTGCCTTTAGATTACAACAGAAAATATTTTTTTATGCAATAGCAGTTATAGCACTAACCATCATGAATATTTGTCCTTTAATATTGTCCAACATACATGTAAGTCTTAGATGATTTATGAAATATTGCTTATAAAATATAACTTCTTAAAATTGCTGTTCTAATAAACTGTCCGGATTATCAATTTATTACACAACCTGTCCGGACCCACAATGCGCACGTCTGGGTATACTTCTTCAACATGTTCAGTGTAGGGTCTAGGTTACACACACGTTAATTGTAATTGTTATGCAGAATCTGACACTTCCGAATTTGAAAGTATTATTGACTAGATCCGAGACTGTCAATATTGGAAGACTCTCTGGATTCTGAGTTATACCTTGATCAATCTGGGGATCTTCTTCTTCTTCTTCGTCTTAATCTGCCTCCTTCACTCCTGAAAGCTGAGCCCGAAGATTCTTGGGCTTGCAGAACTAATTTGATAGTACGAAGCTCCTTCTAAGGAGTAAGGCCTACGGCTACACCACTCCAGCAAAGCATAGAGAGTCAATACTGCGTACGTTGTATGGACCTCTAGCGCTGTACCATGTCCTCATAGGCAGCGATTTCACACATGAATAGTCAATACACTTATAACACACAAATGCACACAATCATGCCGATAAAACTGTAAGCAATTTAGTTTGACAGTGGACTCACGATTTTAATTTTTAAATTATTCTTTCTAACATTGGTGAGTTGAAAAAATTGTATTTTACTGCTATTTAGGTGTCATCAATTGTCACTAAAGTACCGATTTTGAGTGAAATCAGTTTACTTTTGGACAGTGGTGTTTGAAATGTTGAGATCAATAAAACAGGTTTTAATACACAGCCAGGATAGGGATGCAGCTATGTGTGGCCTATACTGGCTTAGACCGAAAATTTATGTCTCTTTCGTTCGTTAGCCTCTGATTTGGGTAGGGTCGGCTCCTCTCTTTAGAGACAGAAGCCGACCATAGGCGCTCCTGTTCAAACATTTTAGCCATTTATGGCCAAAACTCTTTGCCCAAAATACTACATTTTACCCGATGCATATCCGATGCATTTATTATTGTAAATTAGGCCTAGGCTAAACTACATCAGTTCCACTTACCAGATTGACTGTATGATGCGTTTAAGGGTCTTTTTTCCAGATTTTCATCGCCGAAATTGAGCTCCGTGTTGGAATTCTTGCAGCCGTATTTTAAACTTAATGTCGATGGATGAAGATGACGTCATCCATTGACAGTAACAGCCTATGGTCGGCTTCTGTCTCTAAAGAGAGGAGCCGACCCTACCCAAATCAGAGGCTAACGAACGCGAACGAAAGAGACAGAAATTTTCGGTCTAATATTAATACTGGCTAGAGCTAGGCGCTTTAGTCTTAGATGATGATTCAGGCTTAAAGCCTAATAAAGGTAGGGTCTACACTATAATCATGCATGTATTTATTTAATTAAACAAAAATTTATTAGCAACTGGTTCTGTCATGTCTTTTGTTCGTGATGTTGAACTTGAAGTTGAAGAGCTGTGTCAAGGAGTAACTGTCAATGTGTGAATTTTTTGTGATGATTGATGATGTGATCATTGCATTGGTCGTTGAATGGAACTTGAAAGTTGACTTGTTGATCTTGCGTTGTCACTGACACAATTTTGCGTATGAAATAAAATATAATTTTTCTCACCGTATTGACTAACACCCAATCCTTCTTCTACGGAAGATATTAAATATTTCCACGTTATTTCCACCGACTGGACGTTAGAAGAGTCAAGAATTCCTACAAACCTCACGTATCCGTGCGTGTTACTGTTGGGTCTCCTTTCATCTCTAGCTCTATGCGAGGGTAGCGTACGAAGGTGCTAGGCTGGTAAGGGCTGGCGACCTCATGAATAAACATGACTATATGACGTCACGAACGTCATCGCACTTACTCGTCCGCGCCACGCCTACTACAGATCCTAGCTTGAGGGGGTGCTAGGCTGAATGGAGAGGGTGCTAGGCTGGATGTAGTAGTACAAGTTTAAATGAAATCATGCTCGGAGATAGATGGAGTTAATTAATGTATATTTCGATGGCTCAATGGAGGGGGTGCTAGGCTGGATGTAGTTAGTGCACGTTTAAATGAAATCATATGCTAGGAGATAGATGGAGTTAATATTTCTAAGGCTCAATGAAGGGGGTGCTAGGCTGGATGGAGGGGGTGCTAGGCTGGATGGAGGGGGTGCTAGGCTGGATGTAGTTAGTGCAATTTTATATGAAATCATGCTCGGAGATATATTAGATGGAGTTAATATTTCTGAGGCTCGATGGAGGGGGTGCTAGGCTGGATGTAGTTAGTGCAATTTTATATGAAATCATATGCTAGGAGATAGATGGAGTTAATATTTCTAAGGCTCAATGAAGGGGTGCTAGGCTGGATGGAGGGGGTGCTAGGCTGGATGTAGTTAGTGCAATTTTATATGAAATCATATGCTAGGAGATAGATGGAGTTGATATTTCTAAGGCTCAATGGAGGGGTGCTAGGCTGGATGGAGGGTGCTAGGCTGGATGTAGTTAGTGCAATTTTATATGAAATCATATGCTAGGAGATAGATGGAGTTAATATTTCTAAGGCTCAATGAAGGGGTGCTAGGCTGGATGGAGGGGTGCTAGGCTGGATGTAGTTAGTGCAATTTTATATGAAATCATATGCTAGGAGATAGATGGAGTTAATATTTCTAAGGCTCAATGGAGGGGTGCTAGGCTGGATGGAGGGGTGCTAGGCTGGATGTAGTTAGTGCAATTTTATATGAAATCATATGCTAGGAGATAGATGGAGTTAATATTTCTAAGGCTCAATGAAGGGGTGCTAGGCTGGATGGAGGGGTGCTAGGCTGGATGTAGTTAGTGCAATTTTATATGAAATCATATGCTAGGAGATAGATGGAGTTAATATTTCTAAGGCTCAATGGAGGGTGCTAGGCTGGATGGAGGGGTGCTAGGCTGGATGTAGTTAGTGCAATTTTAAATGAAATCATATGCTAGGAGATAGATGGAGTTAATATTTCTAAGGCTCAATGGAGGGGTGCTAGGCTGGATGGAGGGGTGCTAGGCTGGATGTAGTTAGTGCAATTTTATATGAAATCATATGCTAGGAGATAGATGGAGTTAATATTTCTAAGGCTCAATGGAGGGGTGCTAGGCTGGATGGAGGGGGTGCTAGGCTGGATGTAGTTAGTGCAATTTTATATGAAATCATGCTCGGAGATATATTAGATGGAGTTAATATTTCTAAGGCCCAATGGAGGGGGTGCTAGGCTGGATGTAGTTAGTGCAATTTTATATGAAATCATATGCTAGGAGATAGATGGAGTTAATATTTCTAAGGCTCAATGGAGGGGGTGCTAGGCTGGATGTAGTTAGTGCAAGTTTAAATGAAATCAGAGATAGATGCATGGAGTTGATATTTCTAAGGCTCGATGGAGGGGTGCTAGGCTGGATGGAGGGGGTGCTAGGCTGGATGTAGTTAGTGCAAGTTTATATGAAATCATATGCTAGGAGATAGATGGAGTTAATATTTCTAAGGCTCAATGGAGGGGGTAGGCTGGATGGAGGGGGTGCTAGGCTGGATGTAGTTAATGCAAGTTTAAATGAAATCATATGCTCGGAGATAGATGGAGTTAATTAATGTATTAGAAATATTAACTCCATCTCTCTCCTAGCATATGATTTCATTTAATCTTGCACTAACTACATCCAGCCTAGCACCCCCTCCATTGACGCTGTTTACAATACGGACATAAAGAAAAAATGTGCTATTACTAGGTTGCAGGCCAGGAAGAGTGTGCCTTTGAAACCGAAGTATCTTTGAAGCAAAGTGATTTACTTTCATCTCCTAATGAGCATGACAAGTGTGCTAATAAACTCTCTAAACTCAAAGGTTTAAAAATTGGTCATCTGAATGTTCGAAGTCTTCATGGGAAGATAGATGAAATACGTTTTCTGATCTCTAAGATTAATCTAGATATTTTATGTCTTACGGAGACATGGTTGCATGACATGATAGATGATAGCGTAGTCAAAATTGATGGTTATCATTTAATAAGAAGAGACAGGAATAACAACACTAGAGGAGGTGGCGTCTGTATATATGTTCGTAATACGATAGTTTTTTTTAGAAAGATATAACTTGTTAAGTAACAGTTTAGAGGCTACCTGGATTGAATTATCATTGAAGTCTGATAAACTTATCGTTGGGTGTTTGTATAGACCACCGAATTCTGACTCTTCTTATTTTGATAATATGCTGGATATTTTTGAGAAAGTAGCATCTGAAGACAAGGACCTAGTTATACTGGGTGATCTTAAT
The DNA here is from genome assembly GCA_037976565.1 of Mesocentrotus franciscanus. Lineage (NCBI taxonomy): Eukaryota > Metazoa > Echinodermata > Echinoidea > Camarodonta > Strongylocentrotidae > Mesocentrotus > Mesocentrotus franciscanus. The sequence goes on along the minus strand of CP137672.1, from coordinate 33,135,191 downwards.
TATGATTAAGTTTGATGCAAGTTTTAGTGATAATCCTATTAATATGATTGAAAATCTCTTCTCATTAACGCAATTGATCCATAAACCCACCAGGGTTACAGGCACCTCTTCTAAATGTTTAGACCATATTCTTACTTCTGTACCAGATAAGCATATAATAAATGACGTAGCAAAGATATCCTTAAGTGATCATTACCTTATATACACATGTCTTAATGTCAACAAGACTTCTAAGAATATTCATAATGTAATACGCTTTAGAGACTATAAGAATTTCAATGAGAACGCTTTTATTGATGATTTAATACATTCTGAAATACTCAATAATAACTGTACTTCTTGTATTCCCTACGAGAAAAGTGGGTTGGATGGAAACAGGCTTTTTTGACTTGTTGTAACAAACATGCTCCTGTAAAAGAAAGTCGGGTTAAAACTAGGCACTGTCCATGGATGAATTCTAATATTATCAAACTCATTTATAAAAGAGACTACTTAAAGAGAAAATATGATACTCTAAAATTTCCATATCTATTGACAGAATATCGTAATCTAAGGAATTCCGTCACCAAGCTCATACGAAAAGAGAAGAGAAACTATTTTGATTCAGTATCTGAGAGGTACAGTAATGATAGTAAGAAGCTATGGAAGGAATTAAGTAAAATTACTGGAAGGGGAAAAAAAGACCTTGTTTTACCATCTGATTTAGACAGTAATAAATTGAACGATTATTTTGTAAATATTGGTAAACAGATTTCAGAAACTTTCAATAATCATGATCTATCTTGGAACCACCCCAAAAGTATACACACCTTTGTCTTGAAACCAATCAGTCCCACTAGAACCAAAAATAACTCTCTCTACTGTCGAGAGAGTAGCCTTGATATTTTAGAATTTGATAGAAAATTACTTCAAATCTCAGCTCCTTATATTAATATTTCTCTTAACTGTCTTTTTAATGAAAGTTTAAATTGTGGATTTTTACCTGATGATTGGAAACTAGCTAGAACTACGCCTGTTTATAAAGGTAAAGGTGACAAGAATGATATTTCAAATTATAGACCCATCTCAGTCGTATGTCATATTGCTAAACTGCTTGAAAAGGAAGTTCAGTCTCAGTTTTTATCTTACTTGCAGACCAATCATCTTATTAGTGTTGAACAATATGCCTTCTTGCCAAATCATTCAACTAATACATGTTTACATAGAGTCATTGATGATTGGTATGAATCTTTTAATGAAAAGGAAAAAGTTGGTGCATGTTTTCTTGATATTTCAAAATGTTTTGATTGTATTGACCATGAACTTTTATTGTCCAAACTGAATAAGTATGGTATTTTAAATACTGAACTTCAATGGTTTTCTAGTTTTTTATCTAATAGGAAGCAAGCAGTCTATTGTCATGGTAAACTATCTAAAACAAAGGACATTACTATAGGAATTCCTCAGGGGAGTATTTTAGGCCCCTCCCTCTTTCTTGTTTTTATAAATGATATAACTGATTGTTTACGGTTAAGTACATGTAATATATACGCTGATGATGTTGTCATATATGTTTCTGATATGGATATTAATGTCATTACATCTAAGCTCCAAGCAGATTTAAATGCTATAAATGAATGGTATTGTAAAAATAGATTACGTATTAATACTAATAAGAGTAATGTTATGCTGTTGAGTAGTAACACACGAGGTAACAATAATTTTAGTCTGAAGGTGCATATTAATAATGAAATAATAGAACAAGTAAGAAGTATCAGATATTTAGGGGTTGAAATTGATGATAGATTATTTTGGGATTGCCACATTAAATCTCTTAGCAAATCGTTAAGTTATAAATTTTTACTTTAAGAAAGCTCAGTAAGTTTTTAAGCTCTTCCATTTTGAATAAAATATACAAATGTACCACACAGCCAATCTTTGATTATTCTTGTTCCGTTTGGGGGAACTGTTCTTTACAAAACAGAAATATTCTTTTACGACTACAGAAAAGAGCTGCACGTATTGTTGTAGGGAATTTCGATTATGATGTAAATAGCTTGAATATAATGAATACATTGAAATGGCAATCCATTGACACTAGACGTGACTATTTTTTAGCATGTATTATGTACAACTGTATTCATGGAAAAGCCCCGGTACGATTGTGCAATGAAGTCGAAATGGTTTTTGACAGACATGGTTTTAACACTAGACTTGCCAATACGTTGAATGTTGTTTTACCAAAGCCTACTCTTGAATGTTTTAAGAATTGTTTTAGATACGCTGGTGGCAAAATTTGGAATATTTTACCTTCTACTCTTCAAAATGCTAAATCTATCGATGTCTTTAAAAGATTGTACAAGGACAAATATTTTTAAACCTGTGTGATACAACGCCTATTCATAATTACTGCTCTTGATATGACACATTTCTCTCTCTCTCCCTCTTCCTCTCTCCCTCTCTTTCTTTCGTTCTCTCTTTTCCTTCTCTACTTTCTACCAATTTCCTTATATCTTTTCTCCTCTGCTAATCTTTTTGGTGATATCTTAATGTCTTTTAGGTGATTCGATGTTTTTCCGCTGTCAATTTGAATTATTACATTGTCGTTTTTGTTGCTTTTACTACTTCAAATACGTATTATTCGTATATATTAGTTTTATACTGTTTTTACCTTTGCTTGTGAACTTTGGTGATTTTCATCATTTATATTTCCGTGTATAACATTTTTATTCTGTGCAGGACCATGATGTAAAACAGATTTTGTATCTACAATGTATATCTGATTCTTGTTATCCTGTTTAAATATATTTCAATAAAATAAATAAATAAATAAATAAAATTGATCCTTAGAAATATACATTAATTAACTCCATCTATCTCCGAGCATGATTTCATTTAAACTTGTACTAACTACATCCAGCCTAGCACCCCCTCCATTGAGCCTTAGAAATGTACATCAATTATCTCTTAGCATGTACATGTACTTTTTTCTTCTAAGTGTATTTTCTAATGTGTATTTTTTCTTGTAATTCTATCCTTTCTATTTAAAGCGCATAGGGACATGCTATCTTGTAATGTGTTATGCGCTATAAAAGAACTGAGTATTATTATTATTATTATTATTACATTTAAACTTGCACTAACTACATCCAGCCTAGCACCCTCTCCATTCAGCCTAGCACCCCCTCAAGCTAGGATCAGGAGTAGGCGTGGCGCGGACGAGTAAGTGCGATGACGTTCGTGACGTCATATAGTCATGTTTATTCATGAGGCCGCCAGCCCTTACCAGCCTAGCACCTTCGTACGCTACCCTATGCGAGTGGTGACCAGGAAGTGAAACAACGTCGTTGCTCTGGCGGTCCCGCACACAAAACCTATGAGCGATTGGCATCCAAATTTACAACCTCACGAATCTAAACGAGTTTAAATGGTGCGAACCCTTTTAGTGCTATCAAATTGATGATAGGGAGCACCACCTGTTTTCGTTTTTGATTCCGGATGGGATTGAAACTGGTTTTACAATTTTTCCTCGTTTTTTAGTATTTTCCTTCATTTTTTTGTTTTAAATTAGAGTGTCGTATTACAGCATCGGATGCTATTTAATTTCCATTATACCTATTAATTATACAAATAGTTTTAAAAGAATAAATCTAATTAATTACAGTCGGCAGAGGTTTTTTTAATTAAAGTAGTTTAGTTTTGTTTCTCTTATATCTGTATGTGGAAAAAGAGAGGGCCAATTGGGTTCAAAGTGTGAGTCATTTGTGAGAAAAATATTTCCATTTTTACTCTTTGATTAATATGGCCCCGTTGCATAAAACTTACCATAGATGGTGACTTTGCCATCAATGGCAACTACCATGGTAACAGGGCTCAACAACCAATCAAAATCAAGATTTCCATGGTAGTTACCATTGATGGCAAAGTTACCATCAATGGTAAGTTTTATGCAACGGGGCCTATATAAGCCTTGATCTGCTTAGATTCTGCGTTGCTGCCTTTCATATACATTATCTATGGTAACATTGCTTTGAGCTTAATTTCATGACATATGCAATTTGATTCCATTCCCTTCTTATCTCATTGCTTCGGGCCTCAAATCATCAGTCGTCTCGTTTATCTTTAAATAATGTCATCTCAGAATCCTTCTTCTTTAGCGTAGTCTGCTTCTAGCTTCAACCCGGTGGAGATTCGTGCAGAACTCGATCTGAGATAGTGTGTGTCGTATTAGTAAGCTATATAGCTAGGGTACAAATCCCTTGTACTTGATTAAGCTCATCTCTTGTATTCAGGCCTGCTTGTATATTCTCTATTTTAAAGGGAAAATGCGGTAGGCTGGAGCCTAGTATATAGCCTATAATTATATATTTTTTTAAAATATTGTGTGGCAAAAATAGTCAATTCTTAGTAATTGCCGAAATAAAACCAAACGAAGAAGAATTGAGAAGGCATTTAGCATACAATGATGACAAAGCGCCAAAATCATATCTTTGGTGGCAACCCACAGTATATAATGTCGGGTCATGATTGCATGCGGCAGTCCCAAATTTGATGAATTGTTGATATCCTTGCGTGTAGAGCAATAAATAGTTCTTTACAATGATCGAATATCACTCACCCCTTGCCATTGAATTAAATAATTAAAATTGTTGTTTAAAAAAAAAGTGGATTTCTTTTGCACCTGACTGGCCTATCACAAACGCTAGTACGGCTAAGACAATCGATGCGCGCAAGGTGTGGATGCGCGCGCGCGTGCGCGTGAGAAGAAAAACGTCTAGACGTATTGTGACGTCACACTTCTGACCTAATCAAATTTGACCTAATTAAAAAGTGCGCGTCATCCTAAATACAGCGTTGCCATGCGTGTAATGCGCAGTGAGTTTGCATGGAAATCTTTGTAAACAAAAATGACAAAAAACGTTTTGTTGTTTCTAGAAGTCTAGATCTACTGTGGATCTGGAATGGGCCCTTTCTGCCACTTCCTTGGAAGAAAGAATAGTCTACGTGTTGATAAATAAAAATGGACGATCAGGTGAGTCGCTATTTTGTTTTCCCAACAGGAAATAAGAATTAAAATGTTTACTGCCATCTACCTGATGAGCATCTCGAATGATGATGATGAAGGTGATTCATAACTATGGTGGTGGTGATGATGATGTTGATTGTCATGTTTTGTGCCGGGATTTGGTGATGATGGTGATCCATGATGATAATGGTGATAGTGATGATGATGAAGATGATGATTGATGGTATGATGAGGAGAATAATCATGATAATGATTATTCCTAAAAACGGGGATATAGGGGGGGGGGGTGGATATCGTTGGATTCCGGACAGGTTGTGTATCCGGACAGTTGGTATAGGCCTAGATCTAGGTCTAAAACATCAATTTGAAGAATTTTACAAGCAATATATTTCATAAATCTTATATATCACAAAGGACAAATATTTACGATGGTTAGAGCTATTTGATGAATATTTTTCGTTAAAATTCGAAGGCAAAAGACACCCGTTGTACCTCCGATATCGTTCACAAAGCCAAAGGGAGCTCCCTTGATGAAAATACTGTTCTCGTCTGACCATTAATGATGGGGAGGGGGGGGGCACAAACCAGCCACAAATGACGTTCCTAGACTACATCTCTTTTTTTTTTTTAGACATGAATTAAAATTATATTATTGAAAAACAATTGAACCTCTTTTTTGTTTAAACCGCCGCACAGTGGGCCAGGGAGGAGCAAGAGTGCGCAAAAACTCATTTTTTTTGGTGATCATTTTTTTCTTCTTTTTTTCCTTCTTGCCCAGTTGAAAGATAATACATTGAAGAATACCTCAGTAAAATATTTAATTCCGGTGAAGAAAAATACTCCTTCAAACAGCAAAATCTTACATAGACTAGACCCTATTCACAGTTTTAGTGCAAAAGTGACTTATCTTATAAATCTTTCAATTTAACATGGAGTTTTTAAGTTATTGATATGAAATTGCTCTCACATATTCCTGATAGTTCATTACACTGCATGAATGGTTTAAAATGGATAGAAACACAATCTCCATAATATATTATAGGGTAATTCACTGAAAAATGGACTAATTTTTTTTATCCATGTTTTTTTTATAAATCCAGACAGCTTGTTAAGATTTCCAGGGATGTCCAATTTAATTTTATTACCAACTTTTTTTCTGATGTCTATAAGCTTTAAGTTCATACCAGATTTGGCTGCCCTCTTCAGCCAGTTTCTATGTTAAAGCTGATGTTCCTTGCCACATTGCCCTGAAAAATGTGTTTATTTTGGTCCGCGGTGTCAGTACAAGTGTCACGCGCCCCCACGCGCCGTAATTTATGACCGCGAATCCGTCATGATTCAGCCGCGGACCAAAATAAACACATTTTTCGGGCAATGTTGCAAGGAAAATCGGCTCTAACATAATAACGGGCAGAATCGGGCAGCCAAATCTGGTATCAAATTAAAGCTTAGACATCAGAGAAGATGTTGGTAATAAGATTAAAGCGGAAATTCCTGGAAATCTAAACATTTCCTCTGGATTTATTTAAAAAAACATGGATAATATAGTCCATTTTTCAGTGAATTACCCTATAATATATTATGAAGATTGTGTTTCTATCCATTTTTGACCCATTCATGCAGTGAAATGATCTATCAGGAATATGTGAGAGCAATTTCATATCAATAACTTAAAAAATTCATGTTAAATTAAAAGATTTATCAAATAAGTCACTTTTGCACTAGAACTGTGAATATGTAAGATTTTGTATAGTTTGAAGGCGTAAATTTATACCCTTATTGTGCATACCGGAATTAAATATTTTACTGAGGTATTCTTCAATGTATTATCTTTCAACTGGGCAAGAAAAAAAGAAGAAAAAAAAAACAAATCACTAAAAATGAGTTTTGGTGCACTTTTGTTCCTCCCTGGCCCACTGTGCGCCGTTATAAATGTTAAATGGGGTACTGTCCACACCTCTAAAGGACAATCTAGAGTCTACTATTTTTATTCAATGAATGGGGAATCAGTGACCGTCCTTTGAAAAGTTTGATATTTATTTTAAAGATGGATGAAAATCGACCTGTATCAACCTTTGAGGTTGGTGAGAAGAAAGCACTGCCGCCCATTCCTGGCACTCCACCACCCAATCAAGTAAAAAGACGCCATCATCGTGACAAAGTTGAACAGGTGAATATATCTCGTCCTATCTTCATGAGTTAATTACTACAGTCTTGGTTTACCGGCACAACATTGCCAGGTGCTGCAGCATCTTGCCTAATATAAGATTTCCATTGTTTTAAAACACATTCCGTCATCAGTGTTATAAAAAGAAAATGCAAACATGTATTCGGGAACCTCGTTGCCCAAATAAGAGGTGATGTTTTCCTAATAATGATAATTTGATATTCTCTAATAGGGGGAGCTCGGAAGCTGACAGCCCCAGCTCCACCCAAACTCTATTTTACTCCTATGAGTACCTTTCTGCTTAGATTGCGTCAATGCAGTACTACTTTGATAACAAAATGCCTCTCAGTATAATTCAGGTATAACAAATAGAGGAAGGAAAAATAATAAAGGGGCAAAAGGGATGTAAAAACTTTTAAAATTCGACAACTTTCTCAGACGCCGATGATAACAGCCACGAAAATCACGAAAACATAATCATGTTCTAGCACCTTCCTAAAAGAATCCTACTATTAAGAGACAACAACGGTTGGTGTGTAGTACGAACCTCCAACATAATAAAGCCTTAACTACGACACCATACATACATGTATATGATTTTTCATTCTAGAATACTCAAACCGAGCTGAACGAATTCAATGTGATCGGATCATCTAATAACATCACAGAGAGAAGGAATTATCGTGGCAATCGGAAAGATGCTCCGAATCCGTTGACAGGAAGGACTTCACCTCGAAAGAAGAGGACCGGCATCAGGGTTGAACCCAACAAGAAGAAGCACCATTGTGGCTTGTTCGACGCGCCACCTCCCAAACCTGAACGCAGGCAACCAACAGGATTCTTCCACCCGGGCTTGGCCAGTATCCAAGGAAAAGGTAATACATTCCAACCTCATGTTTCCAGAGTTCCACAGAGCGCGAAGAAGTTCATGGCAAAGGATACAAAGTACAAGGTCGATACCGTACATGGACACCGTGTACCAGTGGCCCAAGAGCTTGAGTTCAACCCAAGTCATGTACAGAAGCAAAAGTGGAAACGTCGATTGTCCCCAATCAAACGCAGGGTAGAGCAAAGTGACGAACATGTCAAGAAGGACGACGAAGTAAAAACAGAGGAGGAAGCTCATAAAAGTGAAGAAGATGATAAAGGCGTCCCAAAAGATAATTGTGAAAAGACTGTTGATGTATCAGAAGATATTCCAAAAGTAAATTGCGAAGATATTCTTGATGACTCAGAAGATAAGCAGTCAGCAAATGAAGGACGGGATGAGATGAAGGTTATCAGTAAACCGAAAGCAGTCGAGGACATTGTTGATGTGCACAAGAATGAGAACGTCGTTGAAGATTTACGAGTTGCAGGCAGCCTTGAAGAGGAGGCCTTGGCGGTACAATATTCCGAAGAAGAACCTGACAGCATGATAATTTCTCGGCAAGATGGTGACGATTGTACAATAACTCCTCCTGAATCTAACAATTCTGATACTGTAAGGGAGAATCCAGGTCTATTTCGACAAGAACAATTATCATCAACGATGCAGTTCGAAAACTAGTGGAATCCATGGTTTCTCGCATTTCACCTGAGTTGTGCGGTAACGCCGAACCGTATTCTTCCTTATTTCCTTCTTCAAATGAGTCATCTGCTGACAACAAGCAACTCGTCTCCATTGGAATTCAGACGGATTGGAAGGAACTAGAATCTGTAGATGGGCTGAACATCTCTCTTCTTGATGATGGTTGTAGTAGCTGTGACAAAAATGGCATGATAGGGCGACGTGTATACGAAGAGCAATCCACTACACAGAGAGGCTCCATATCATGTACACCACAAACCGACGAACGCCAACAACTTGGCTACGTCGATAGTTATTCAAGCGACAAATTTGATACTGACAATAGCGATGGGGTGATTCAGAACGCGGATGATAATATGGTTCATGTTACGATAAGTAAAGGAACCATGACTCCAACCATACAGGGGTGGAAATCACTTGAAAACACTAACCACCAGGAGCACGAAAGTCCTGTCGCTGATGGACCCACCACCCCGTCAGCGGACCTTCCATCGGTGGCAGCCCAGCATATTCTAGAAGTCCCGGGGTTAGGACAAATGAACATAACACTTCAAGCCCAGCATGCAGTTCAACCTGAGATCAGTGACATGGACGTGGTGGCTGAATCTGTATCAGACAGTGACGAACAGCTTCAAGGGATCTTGATAGAGGATAGCGGTGGGGACTACACGCCGGCGGCTCGGGATCGTACAGAGTCTCGGGTGTCAATCTTCACTCTTGGTCATGGTGATCAGCGAATGGCGACTTCATCATCGCTCGGCAACATTCCTTCGCCGCAACAAGATGTCGGCAACATACTGGCAAATGAGTCGAGATCGAGAGAAAGTCGGGCATCTGATGTTGATCCTGCGGAAGAGAGAGCCCAAGATTCCCGACTCTCAAGTAGGGATAGGCCACAGACGGGTGATGTCCAAGAACTGATCGACAACCTGATAGCCGAGCGTCTCAATGGTGTACCTGAACGGGAAACTCAGAAGAATGAATCAGTGACGGTTGAGGAGAGTGAGAGTCCGCTGGCTGACGTTATCCAGTTATTCTCCTCGAAAAAAGACGAAGTTACAGATCATCAGTGCAACGTGTTTGGAAATGACACCCATTCGAACGAAGATCATCATGATGTACGTCTCACTGAAGAAACGCCTTCTACGGATTCTCAACCTAATGATGCCGACGTCAAAACTGTAACCCCGACGGGAGAAACGAATATGTCGATAAAATCAGATGAGTGTTTTGAGAGGGAGAGTGGAAAGTGCATACGGAAATGCGCAGATCACGAGCTACAGGATGCATTTCTTGCAATGGACGATGCCGTCGCTGCCGCCAAGTTGATCATCCGCTACTTGGGTCGAACTGACGCACGGCTGAGGGCGGCGTTGCATAGGTCAGGACCGTGTGACGACGTCGTCGTCAACTGCCCCGCGGCCGAGCGCGTAGCACAAGAAGCGCATGCGTTCGCTGTCAGAACGCAGTCCGTGTTCATGACGTACTTCAGGCTGGCCGAAGCGGAGGACACTTTCAGGGAGTTTGTCCTGAAGGAAGTTCCCGGACAGAGAAGGAAAGAAGACAACTCAGAAGATGGTGGACTATCAACCAACCCGTCATTGATGATATTCCCGACGACGATAGTGACATACTGGAAAGCGAGCCAGAACCGTAGGTGGATTAGAATAGACTTTTTAATGATTTAGTAAACTTTCGAGTTATTCATATAGCAGAAGTCATATGAAAGAAAGGAAGTATTCACATAGAATTCATGCCTCGATGTTAGAAAAGAGCAGATGGAAATGTTCCAATAATAATATTTGGAAGAAAATTATAGATTGTAAGATGTTTATACGAACACTATACCTTTGCATGCATTATGCTCAAATACATTTTCTCTTTTCCCCCCTTATCGCTACTTGGGGGTGTTTCACAAAGACTAAGATCGAATTTAAGTAGGACTTAAGTATAACAGGCCGTTCGTGCCATTGTTTGCTCTCACCATTATGATCTTTAGATAATATTTTTTCCTTCAATAATGAATTATCAAAAAATGTAAGTTTTATAGATTTTTACCATGATTTGTACGTCCCGTGAGAGAGACCAATGCCAGTAAATGATGAGAGAAAACAATAGCACGAGCGGCCTGTTATACTTAAGTCCAACTTAAAGTTGATCTTAGTCTTTGTGAAACACCCCCCTTATATTATTTCATGCATTTTCCGTCATAAATGTCATATTAAGAAGGAATGCATTTGTTATATTCAACCATAGTCGTTTTTCACTGTGTCCATTATGTTTTTGTTACTTTTGATTTTATTTAAAATTCTTTATTCCTTTGATTTTATAACTTGTATAGGGGCGTATCCAGCAGTAGTTGAAGAAGTTGAAGAAGTTGAAGTAGTTGAATCATCAAATCAATGCAACTTGCAATGTTTATAGTTTATAGGGGTCTTTCCGACACACTATGACCCCGATGGTGATCAATTTCTGTAGACGCCACTGTGCTTATATATGAGCAGTAATTGTGGCTGTATTATTATACAAATGATGCATGCGCATGAGTTCATTATACGATCTATCCGCACTCGAGTTGAGGCTGTGTGTATCTATTGCACGAAGCCGTTAGGCTGAGTGCGATAGATACACACAGCATCAACGAGGGCGGATAGATCGTATAATGAACGAATGAAAACATGCATCATTTGTTTTATACAACGAAACTCCTAGATCCTTGTTATTTGATGTAAAAATAATTAATTCAACTGATTGACCAATAAATCTCAAGTTTTAATAAGTCTCAATAATTAGTGCGTACACATAAGTATAGATATAGCAAGCGCACCTCTATCTATACCCATTTACGCATAGTGGTGCGCAAGAATAGGCCCATGTGTACACGCAGTATTAAGCGCTCTAACCTCTACGCGCACTACTGCGCGTCACTGAAAAATCGTTGGATAGTACTGGAAAATATTGCACGCTTTTTCATGTAAAAGCGTGCAATAGGCTCAGTAAATGAATCACACGTGACCGCGCATGACCAATCATTTGATTAGGATCTGGGAGTGAGTTGTATATTGGAAAATAAGTCTCGATAGAGATGTGACCAATGCAGAATAAAACAGAAACAAAATTAGGTCTCCTAAAGTTTCTATGCGATGTACAAAGACTAATGTGAAATTGAATATTGCAATTGTTATGATCTATGGTAATGGTAACAAAAATAATAATGTGTCGATAATGTATAATTCTCATTAATTTGGTCTTTCTTGTTTTCTTTTCTTTTTTAATTTCTGACCGTTGATTTTGATTTTTTTCCATGAATATTATCATAAACAGTTTACTGTCACCGTGGACTTCTACTCTGTAATTAAAATACCCTCTTCCTTTATCCCTGCTTCGGGTTACTCCTCTCTCTTCTTCTTCTTCTATTCCTCCAAGAGCTTTCTTACCCATTGAAAGTATGCCACACACACTCTCTCTCTCCCTCTCCCCTCTCTCTGTGTCTATATAATTATCTTAGTCTCTCATTCATCCTCGGTCGTCAATATGCTACACACATTCTCTTCAGTTCAAAACAAGCCCTGGGGCTATATTTGTAAGTCTTTGATTGATTAACATTTATGACTGTTATCCAATTGTATCTCTGTCTACTTTTGATTACGAAATAAATACTTTGAAGAATGATATGGAATTCATTATTATTTTTGTGTTGAGATTGAGCCTGTGTAAGTACTGTACTATAACGCATGAGATGGACATAATGGATAGATGATTTGTTTTTGTTTAGTTTTCTAATTGGTGACGTCTCTTTATCGTTTATCGCTTTATCTCCCTTACTCTCTCTCTCTCTCTCTCTCCATCTTTTCTTTCTCTTCCACTCCCTCCTCAATTTTACTCCTGAGCCCATCTCGATCCTCCGCTCTTTACCTTTATACTTTTTTTTCTTCCCTTCCCCTTTATACCTCTTTTCTTCCCATGCCCACCACCTCTCTCTGCCTCATTCTCTCTTTCTCACTCTCTCTCTCTCCCTCTCTCTCTCTCACTCTCTCTCTCTCTCTCTAACTCTCTCTCTGTCTCCGGCTCTCTTTCTCATCACTGGATCCTGCCATTTCTTCTACCCTCCCTCCATTTGTGTTTGTACTCTATATATTGCGTATATTAAAAAAAATAAAAAGTACACACTAGGAAAATATCATCCAAAATTATAATTTTTCGACATCTGCTTGATTTTTCCTTATGGCCTCATGGGTGAAGGTCCGTTCCATTGCACTATATAAAAGTATTGACAAAATTTTACGCTTGAGTGAGCACTAGCTATTTCGAAAAATTCTCGAATATTAGTTTGCGCGAAAATTGTGCTGGTTTATGGTTTATGTGTTTGTATGTAATGGTTTATGCGCGCGTTCTCACACACGTACATAACAATGCAGATTATATTGTCTTTAAGTTTCTGCACTGGATTTCCACTTTTGTATTAAACATTTTGATGTACACGATGTACAAGAATTGTTCAACTTTCATCTAAAAGAGACATAAACGCTATAATTTGTAAACATGTAATTTGTTTCCTTTGTCCAGGGAGGTGGGAGCCTTCCTGGTTTGTCACATCTCTTCAAGACAGGGGCGGCGGAGCGACTTTGGAAGTGGGAGGGTATATACCCCTACATTGTGATTACATTATCAGGGATGATTTCCATATTTGTTTCTCTATATAGACCATACAAGATATAGCTTTAGCACCATACTTTGCAGTTGGGTGTGATGATCTGAAAATTCATTTGCGAGCGAGCAAAGCGAGTGAGCAACATTTTTAAAGATCTGTGAGGTCGCAGTGCGTAAAATTATATAAAGAGGAAAATACCCAATACTGAACAGACCAGTGATAAGTATAATAACTATATCATCTATAAATGCGGGGAAATTGCTCCTAGTCGCTTTAAATTAGGGCACGTTTAATGATGAGAGGGAAAGGGGACACTTATTAGAAGAAAAAAGGAGCACGTGTCATAGTACAAAGGGTAATTATCAGAGGTGAAAATGGGGCACTTCTTACACCTGAAAAGAGGTACTCACCAGGAAAAAAGGGGCACTTATTAGGGTGGGAAATAGGCATTTGTCGACGGAAAAGGGGCATTTATGAAAAAGGGATAGGTTCCTTATTAGAAAGGAAAAGGTGCACGTCTCATTGTTAAAGGGAATTTATCAGAGGTGAAAAGGGGCACTGACCAGATGTGAAAAGGGGCACTTATGAGAATGAAAAAGGGGCAGTTATAATAAAGGAAAAATGTGCTTTGTTGAAAGAAAAGGGGGACCGATCAGATTTTAATAGGGGCAATTTTCGGAGGTAAAAGGGAGCTTTATAAGAAGGGGGAAGTGGCTCTTCTTAAAAAGAAAAAGAGGCACATGTTAAAAATAAACGGGGCCCTTATCAGAGATGAAAAGGGGTAATTATTAGTAGGGGAAGGGGCACTTATAAGAAGGAAAAAGAGCTTTTATTAGAAAGAAAAAGGGGCACGTGTGAAAATAAAAGGTGCATGCGCTTATCCGAGTTAAATAGGGGTAGGCCTAATTATTAAAATGGAAAGGGACACTTCTTACAAAGGAAAAGAGGCACCTCTCAGATTTGAATAGGGCAATTATGAGAGGGGGCACTTATCAAAAGTGAAAAGGGGCACTTCTTGTACCTGAAAAGGGGCAATTATTAGATATTAAAAAGGGAACTTGTGCGAATGGAAAATGGACACTTTGTCTTATTGCAAAGGAAAATGGGAGCATGCATGTCGAAGGAGCACGGCGTGTCAAAAATTTCTGATGGGGTTGAGCCAGTAAGGATTGGAATATATTTCTCGAGCACAACTCAGGTATCACCCCTTCCTCCCTGCTCCGATCGAAGATAAAATTGCAAAGGCTTGGCTCGACATTATATTGCCCCAAGACAGAACAAAAACACCTCTGTCTGGCTGCTCAGTGGAGGATTAGTGGAAGCCAGAAATAGTCTAAGCGGAACATTAAGGTTCAAGGTTCAAGGTTCATTTTATTTCTTTCTTTCACAACATTTTTACATATAATAATATAACAAAAAACAGCATAAGAAAAAAACAATTTAAGTGCAATTTTAAGTCGATATATAATCCAAATGAAAGAAAGTGGAGACCTTAGAAAAGCTGGCCTTGTAAGAGCAAGGTCCCCATATAACATAAACCATCAATGTTTCATCAATGTTTCATCAAGTGTTTCATCAATGTTTCACTTAATATATACCCGAACAAAATACAAATCATGTAGTCAGTCTACATGCATGAATTGTATATTTATAGATATTTCGGTATATAGGCCTCGATCCATGCAGTCCGACGCAGTCGTATAAATTTACGTTTAGAAGTAATTGGAACTTTGCATTTTAGAGCACTCTTGATCAATGACAGGCAAACCAAAGTCCATCTTTTTATTCTCTTATCATAATGGGCATATAGGCAGTTCCAAAATTTAAATCATCTTTTGGCCAACTTTGGGAGACTTTCAAAATTTCGGGTGAGAGCTAGGACTCTGCCGCCGCGCCTCGATCTCCAGTATTTCGTACACAAGGAGCCCCGTTGCCTCGCTCGCTATCATTTTTGAAAACGTACAATGGAAAACTTTGACAAAACTTTGAAGAAGCCAAGAAAAAGAAGTAAGAACATTATATTCGCGTAGATCTATATAGTCTAGGCCTTATACAATAGGCCCGCTAAGCCACCTTCCTTAGATCTACAATTCGAAGAGTATACTACGGTATGCAGCATGCAGCGCAGAGATCTACATGTAGATCTGCAGAGTACGACATCTCTGATTTTAATGTCTCTCATCTGAATGACTGAATTTGTATCATTTCGACTAAATCTTCTCGACGACGCCGACGTTGCGTTATCTTCTCGACGTTGCGTAATCAAAGATTGTGATAGAGCCTTGTCTGTAAGTTGTCCTTGACTTTGTAGTGATGTGTTGGGTGATTGTGTTTTTTTTACAACGGTTTCTAACCTATTACACGAATTAGGATTGTTTTTGTCATGGATGCAGCTTGGAATGCAAACACACTATACCGAACGGGCTATGGCGGCCGCGGCCGGTGATCGGTAAGGGGAACAGTGCCAGCGCGCAGCGGACAGCGGAGAAGCTGCTAAGCTTAGAAGATAAATCAGGGGTTCTCAAACTTTCTCCTTGACGGTCCAGGGTCTTGTTCCATAAAACTTGTTATCAATAACAACTGCCACAGATCTATGACAAATCTTCTCACAGCCAATCAAATGCAAGGATTTCAGTAGCTTATAAAAATTATTGTAACTTGTTATTGATAACATTAATTAACAAGTTTGATGAAACTGATGATAGCTGATCATGTGATTTGTATGAAATGAAAGCTATTATAAAATTTAAAGTTTAGGGAGGCGAGTTGGCTCAGTACGTCGGTACAGCGACGCTTAGCTGTTTATGATGGCAGGGGCGTACCTGGGTTGGGGGTCCCATGACAAGCAAAATTGGGGAAAATCAGGAAGAAAAGTTAATAATCTGGCAATATGAGAACAAACAGTTTGGCAAAATCAAGAAGGAAATAGGAAGAATCGGTTAGAAAAAATGGACAATTAGAAGTCCATGGCTTGCCCCGGCTGAAAGGTAGGGTGCCTACGCGTAGCACGTACGCCACTAGATGATGGGCAGCGCAGTACGAACACTCTAACCCAGGGTTTTTCAAACTTTTTCTGTGACGATACGGTCCAGATATGATTTCTATGAAAGCTGTAAGTGTAAGGTCCGAAACATGGGATGCCATTCGCCTGAAAATTCTTACAGTCGATCGTATACTTCAACTTATATTGAAGTAGAACAATGTACAATATGATTGCTGGAAAGCCGGGCACGCCTCAAACATTGCACAATTTTGTTTCAGACTTGGACAATCTACTCCTAAATTTTACAGTAATGACATTTGTATACTGAAGATAATGAGGCTTGTTTTAGGTCTATATCTGATCCAAAGAAAACTGTTACAGTGAAAAAAAACAGAGCCACCAGTGCTTCCACTCGTTTAAATAGAGTTTCCTGAAAAAGAACACCAAATTTCCTGGAATTTGATGGGATTTTCTTAATTAGGAAGAATCTACATGTACAGTGTACATGTAGATAGCCGTCCTGAGCGATAAAAACTCTAACCCATCCCTTGAAATTTCAATTGCACTGCCCCTATTATGTGCTCTTTTTAAACAGCACAAAAAAGCCCTCAGATCAGGCATTCCATCTCATTCAGTAGTAGCAGAGTTTTAAACGCACCTCTAGTCAAGAATGGTAGAAGAATCCATTTGGATAAAAAGGATTAATCTTTCGCTTGCTTTACATTGTTACCTTTCTTCACATTGTTAGCTTTCTTCGTTCCAGTGATCTCGAAGCAGCAGCCGGCAAGAAATTGTGTAAATAATAAAAAGTCCACGGTTGTTAGAAGCTTAAACTACATGTACCTGTACATAAAGCTCACACTCTCTCCAATTTTATACAATAAAAGGTTGTCTTGGGAACCACTTCTATCTTTACGGATGGGGTGCAGGGGCAGAGCCTTTGCCGTGATTCTAGGGCGGAACCCCAGGAAGTTCTTAAATTAAATTATTTTTAGAGAAATAGTCGTCACGAGCGATTGAAATTGTAATTTCCTCCTTTCATTTCATTTTAGAAAATAACCTCTCTTTCTCTCTTAAAGACAATTTTATAGAACTTTTTTTTCTTTGTATTGTACTTTCGTCCGCAGTCTTCTTAGGCACATGTCGAACCAACTCATCGGAAATGTAATCTCTATACATGTGTAAATTTAAGTTTTATGTTCTTTTTTTCTTTCTCTCTCCTTTTCCTCTACCCTCTATCTTCTCTTTTTTTATTATTTTCTCTTTCTTTTCTCATTTTCTTTCGTCATTCTCTCTATTTCCCATTTCCATTTTATTAGGCCACCAGAAAGGGAGGGCCGTGGCCAATAAGTTGATGCAGACTATACGCATAACTTGCTGTAGGATTAGGTTTCCATCCTATCTAATATGTTGCTGACCCGTTACTTAGAGAAGTAATTTTTTATCTTATAATAATAATAATAAAAATGGTGGCTTCTTATACATGTATAGCGCACATGTCCGTCACGTTGTGACGCTTCCTTGCGCTGCCCGATTATTACCCGGGCTTTAGCAAGGCGGCCATAACGGTGCTCTAGCATTTCAAGGAATTAATACCTGCCAGGTACCCATTTACATCACCTCGGTTGAGTGTGGCAAATGTAGATCAATGTCTTGCCAAAGGACATTTATAGTGCCGCGGCGGGACTCGAATTCGGACCTTGTGATCGACAGTCGGGTGACGTATCCACTCTACCACGACACCTCTACATCAGTATATTTCTTGAATTTTTCTTCTTTTTTTCTCTCTTTCCTTTTCCTGTCTTCTTCTCTTTTACCTTCTCTTTTGGCTTTCTATTCTCCTTTTACTTCTGTCGCTCTGTCTTCCCCTTTAATTTTTTTAGGCCGCCATAAAAAGGGGGCCACGGCCGCTTCGGCCCTCGCCTGGATCTGCCACTGTTTCTAAAGCTAAACAAATGATAAAGAGAGAACATGTTTAGTGTTCTTGCATTCATTTATAATGACTTTTCTTTTTCCTCTAATTTCCTTTAAAAATTCCTTGACACTTTCAAAATTCCGGGCACTCCGGATTGGCATCAATAGGCTAAAATTCTTCATTGTGATTAGCAAAAAAGAAATTGCCTGTACAATGGTACCAGTTGTCATACGTGGATATTTCCTAAGATCCCACTCAAGGGAGATGGTGAGAGCAATCTTTAATATGGCAGCATGTGGATATACATGTATATATATATGTTTACATATATACTTTACATGTAATACAGTAAAATGAAACACTCTTTACAGGAAGCCACCACCCCCTCCTCCCTCCAAAAAGAGAAATAAAGAAAATTGAGATAAGAAAGAAAATGTAAAGAAAAACAGATGAGAAAAGAAAATGTGATTTTATCAAGAAATGGTCTTTCTATAGATATACAAATCTTCAAAACAGGTTTCAGTGTTATTAACACACTGTAGATTCTACATGCAGATCCACTCTAAGACATCTGTAGACATACATGTATTCTGTATACAAGTGCTACAAAATGACACCTTTACATTCAGATGATTCTAATTTTTAAAGAAAAATCTACTTACCCCAAAAAAATTGCCCCCAAATTCTGGACAAAATAATAATGTTCATTTTCATATGGCCTAACTAATATGCCCCCTTGTTATTAACTCATAATAAAAACAAACACAAAACAGACTTTGTATGATTGTTTTACACGTGTGCAAATAGAGGGAACCAGCTATTCCATAAAATCCCCTTATAAATCTTTTCTCAGAAATGTAGGATTCCCCATATTCTATGAATCAATAGATCAAATACTTACAATACAATGTTTATCTTCTTTGGTATAGCATTCTTGTTTGCACATGTATAGTCAACATTCATGATACATACATGTAATTCCATACATTTTACTTAGATTGCTAGTCTCAACCTGTCTTTCGCATGCACTGATTATCCATAAATCAATGAAAAGGGGGCCTGCATGCATGTATTTTAAACAACAAGAACATGTACTTGATGTTAAAATGATGTTGGATGTTTTGTTTATGTTTTTATGACAACATGCATACATGTTTACACGTACCATTCTGCGACTCTAAAATCATGCAGATTCATGCAATCCATGTTCATGAACATTACGTTGTATTTGCAGAACCTGGTAATTCCATGAAACCTTATCCAATCCTGTCTCGATCTGAATGATGGATTCCTGTAGTGCTATTAAGCAATGTATTTCATACAAGATTTGATAGGGGTGCAATTTGGACTGGCATATTTGTATGTGCACATTTGCAACATTCAACCTACAATCCTACATACTTACATACATTTTCACTGTAATTATACTAGTCTGTGCATGTAAAAAGTCATGTGTTTTTACAGTGTTCGTCTCTAGTACAATGGATATATCCGTAATGAATCAATTAAAACCAAACCTCTTCCTCTTTGCTGACCACATATTTACTGGATTAAAAAAAGTACATGTACATGTATGTACACAGTATGTAGGCCTACAGGAGTAGATGCCTATTGCACAAATGAATTACAAGTGATATTTGATAGAGAATCTGTTCTGTAGTACTGTTAGTTGATGGTTGTTTTGATGATAATTAAAGCATTTGTGCATGCCATTCTGAAAATTTTAAAGGTAAAGACCAGTTTTGGAAACGCCCCTCTCTCAAAAAAATGAAATGGAAGCTCTCATTACCAATCATGTGAAAGAATATGTTTTGACTAATACATGATGATACAAATTTTGCCGGGAAAGTCGGGAAACCGCCTACTCATTGATATATTTGGTAAATTATTATATCTATTGGGACCAAATAGATATCGCGCACGTGGTCGCGTAGTCCCATATACATCTTTCTGTGTACAGTGCTTGTATCTTTACCAAGACTGGGCCAAATTTCTAATCATTTTGATGATTCCAGAACCTTGCAGTACACACCAATACTTATATGCTAGATGATCAACCTTTTCTGATCGATTTCACAACGTTTCTTTCACAATTAATGCAATCGCATGACAAGAACTGGTCTTTCTCTTTAAATCATGAAAAGTTATGCAATGTTGTGCTATATAATTT
The DNA here is from genome assembly GCA_037976565.1 of Mesocentrotus franciscanus. Classification (NCBI taxonomy): domain Eukaryota; kingdom Metazoa; phylum Echinodermata; class Echinoidea; order Camarodonta; family Strongylocentrotidae; genus Mesocentrotus; species Mesocentrotus franciscanus. The sequence goes on along the minus strand of CP137672.1, from coordinate 33,114,730 downwards.
TTTCATTGAACATACATGTATGTAATATACATGTACATCTATGTCTTCAAAATTAGTCATTTTTTTGTTGTATATCTACATGTGTATGTCAGAAAAGTATTTTATGTGTAAATTTTCTTGCTCTCACATTAAATGTTCAAATTTGAAGTCTATGAAAAGAGACTACTGTGTACATGTACCTACCAAGTGAAAGATAAATTATTTTTGTCTAGTACTATGAGCATGGATCCATGGTGTGAGCAATTTGGTTTCAATGACAGCCAAATCTTGTTGCACACTTGTAGTTCACTTTTGGTCCAAGTACGTTAAAACTATGTCACCCCGGCCCCCATGATGTGAGATTCAGTTTTCTGTTATCATTTTCCTATTAAAGCAATTTTGGTTCAACAGACTATACATACAGTACATGAACATGTACATTAAAACTGTGTCACCCACCCCAGGTGCAGGATGTGAGATTCAGTTTTCTTGTTAGTATCATTTTCCTATATAGAAGCAAAACAATGATAGGAGAAATTGCAGGATGAGCTCAGTGATATCACAACATGTGAAAGTGATTAATATAGAAACTACAGCGTATGACTCTAAAGGTGCAACTGCAATGTACACTGTCTGAAACCCCCTTTTTTTTGGGGGGGGGGAGGGGTGGCTGTGATGAAGTATTAGTTCAAATAGTTACAGTAATCAAGATACCCCCCCCCCTCCTCCTCACACACATGCTTACCATAAGAAAGGGAACAAATGGATATATAAATTCTTGTAAACAATCAAATTTTTAGATATTATTATATCATGTTTTGAAATACATCTAGTTTTGAAATACATCTAGAAAACAAATTTCAGTATTTAATTAGAATCGTAGAATAAAAAAATTCTAGTATCTGTGTTGATTATTAAGACAATCCTTTTATTTAATTTTTTTTTCTTCAACATATAGATCCTACTACAGTTTAGAAATAAAGATAAATAAATAAGTGTATTCCTTAATAAGTACATGTAATACGATCTTGATGAACTTTATTTTGATAATCATTGTTCTATTCTGAACCAGATGTGAGAGTATAATGTCTGCACATCATTTCCTCAGCAGTATTCTAATTACCCTATATTTTTCTTTTGTTTATGATCAGTAGCTCTTTACACGTACATGTACATGAAGATGATGTTGCAGTAATTGGCCAATCACAAAGGAAGGTTACAGAAGAGGATAGTTCAAGAATCAACAGTGTCCAGTGAAAGTATTTTGTTGTCGAAGCACTCTCATTCATCATCATCATTGTGGATAAAAAGGATACACCTGAATTGAGTGACACGTTCTTATACCGGTATAGGTGTAATTTATTTATTGTTCAAACCTCTACCTCTTGCAGGAAGTGTTAGAAAATGACAAGGATTGCTGACTAGCTGTCAGTCATGTGCTGTGGTGCAAAGTCCTTGTAGAATAAGTAAATAGAAGACACCTCCAGGACCAACCGATCATTCCAGCTCCTAACCTCTTGGAGACATCAAACTTAGAAGTCATCGTCCGCGAGTCTTGACGAAACAGTTTTCGGAAGAAACAAAACAAAATGGCTTCACCCACCCTCGATTTACTCTGCTGCTCGTTCTTCGGCATTGCCAATTCAACAAACGCATCGCTTATCGTGCCAACACACGAATACCTTCATAGAGTGAAGAAGTACTTCTACCTGTACAACTCGACCGTCATTGTAATGTCCACCTTCAGTGTGCTCGGGACCCTGTACATGCTGTTTCCGAGGAGGAAAGATACTTCCAACTTGGACAGTGTTATCAGGCCTAGATTGATGGAGATCAGACAGAGATGGATTCTCTTCTGGTTGTCCTTTGCAGATATCATGGCTTGTCTAGGTAGGAAATCTCTGTTTCTTTTCTTTTAATGGCTTTGCTTTCCCTTTCTTTCCTTTACACTTTCTTTTATGCTGTCATCACTGGCCACCTAATTGGACCATTAGGCTTTCCTTTCTTTCTTTTCTTTCTTTTCTCCCTTTATTTGTATGCCTTTGCTGGTCACCAAAGTACATGTAGACCCAAAGTGGTTGTCCTGTTGTTTGAATAATTGTTTACTCGTAATTAATATTTTAAAGAAGTGTATATCCTAAAAATCAAAATTGTAATTTATTAGTTTATTTATTTGTTGTGCAGAACATGAGCTACATCTACGTGTACATGTATATTGCATAAATGTGATTCGCTCTGGCAGCATTAACTCTGATAAATATTTACCAAAAGATGAGAAAGTTGGCAAAATGCATGCTAATGAATTCAGTTGGCATAATATTATGCATTATAATTTCATATTAGCATGAAGCCATAGTAGATTAATATGTATAAGGCTCATTCACATGCACTGTAGTTTATAGCAGCAGCTTGTTTGTGTCGTGAATGAATGGCAAGTAGGACGCTGAAAGTACATGTAGCTGCAGACAACAAAGGTATTAAATATACTATGTCCCTTTTGCAGCCAACATCAAATTCTGTACAACTTTGCAGGAATTATGAATATGTCATGTATGTCCTATCTGTGAAATTTAAACGTTAGCAGTGTCCTAATATTCAAATTATGCAAGGAAACCCGTTTACTTCCTCAGTAGACTTCACTGTCAGACACTATTGAGTGACTGACTGACTTCTTTTCATCTTTGGTAATAACATACATAAAATGAGCTGTAAAGGGTACATGAGCATTTGTCTACATCAATAACCCACTTCTTGTAATGGCCAAAATTAAACTGATTGAATCTTTGCGCAGCATAAAACGTACGACCATTCGGTACAATGGTCTGAAAAATCAGACTATTACTTACTGGCTCTATAGCTCCTAAGTCGATTCGACAACTAATAGTCGTTATTTTCCCACTTAAAGACATTTTCAAGCCCCCTTTTTTAGGGAAGTTCTAAATTAGTATTGTCTTTCAAATGCTGTTGGAATTTAACCTTTTCATTTTGTTGGCCTGCAAATGGGACATACCGGTAGTACCTTTAAACGTATTAAACTTATCAGTGTGTGTGAAGATATGAAAATGTAAAGAACCATACGCTAAAAATACCTACGGTTAACCGCAGCACATACACAAAGCTTTATGTGTATAAGATGAAAATATTACTGCCCTTTAAAGATGAAATGAATTGTTCACATTTGTATGTATTTAAATTTTGTTCATGGTATTTCCGTATTTGTTTGGCTGTTTCAGGTCTGATAGTACTTTCCAGTGAATCTATCCATATCCTGAGAAAGTCAGGTGACAGCTTTACAAACAAACTAGCCAGCAAGTCATGGGTATGGCTCTGTATGCTAGCAACGGTGAGGAGACTACAGTATCGGATTCTATGCTAATAATAAGTAGATGCTGTTTTTAAAGGGAAATCCAACCCTTGTAATCAGTTCATTTGTATGGAAGCAAAAAAATAAGATAAATAGAATGACAGAAGTTTGATATAAATTGGACCAATATTAAGAAAGTTATGAATGTTTGAAATATGAGATCACTATTAGGTCTATGCAAGTCTCATATTGGCAGTTTGGTCAGTGGATTGTGACAAGTCGCGGATAACCCTCCCATTTTTTTTGTACAAAAATATCATTAATTTTTTTTCTTTCTCTGAAACGCCTCCTCCCTTGGTGCAGAAATTTGCAAGACAAATTTGACTCTATAAGGCCAAATAACAAAAATGAAGTGTTTCTCTTCCCTGCCCACCTCCTGTTTGGCCGCCACCTCCTTTTTTTTTTTACTATTTACTATTCAGGAAAAAATAAAGCCCCCAAAAAAACCAAAAGCCCACCCTCCCCCAAAAAAAAAAGGGGCCTGTGATATACATTTTGTTTAAATAGCTTCTAAAGTGATACAAATCATTTGTTTTGTCATACATTGCATCAGTATACTCACATAGCACAATATCTGTGAATAAATAGGCTTGGCCAGCTATAATTAGCATGGCAGCCATCTTGGAAAAAAATAGCTAAAAATTGCAAAATAGTAAATAGTAATGCCCTGCCTCCTCCTTTTTTTTTTAAAGTACGGACGAGAAACACGTTATTTTTGTTATTTGGCCTAAACTGTCAACATGACATTTACAAGTATGCTCATGCTCATATTATACAGTATACTAGGATATTTTACAAAAATGTTTTGAAGCTTGTAAAAATTGAGTGTGTTTTGCTCTTACAGGCCTGGATTCATTTTTTCTTCTTTGCTACGTACGTGTGGATAACTTGTTACACGATTGATGTCTATCTCTTCCTCCAGAAGACCACAGTGTAAGCCAATATTAGTTGAAATTAAAATTAGAAGGACAATTCTTCCTGTTTCCTGTTTAAGGGTTTTAACCCATTGACAGTTAATAAAGGCCCCAGGCCGACACATCCCTATGTAAATATAATAATAATATTGTTTATGCAGAGAAGCCTCAACAGCATCAATGGTGTTCTTCCCGAGGGCCCTGCAATTATTGCCAGGTACCCATTTACAATGTTCACCTAGGTGGAAAGTGGCAGATGTGGATTAAGGTCTTGTCAAAGGATGTTAGTGCCGGATTGTGATTTGAACCCGCAGCCCTAGGATTGTGAGTCAAGTGAATGAACTACTATACCAAGATACTTCCAGGGGTCTATGACTCTATGGAAAATAACAACAAAATCAAAGCATACTCAATGTTTGCACATTTGCCATTGCTTCAAAATGGAGGGTCAACTTCAATGACATCAGGTTTTAATGATTTCATAAACAGTGATAAATAATTCAGAATTTTAATTAGTTATGGATTAGGATGCATCAGTATCTAAAAACACAATCCTTCTGCCTCTATGTGAGTTGATACATGTAACTCTTAAATGGCCTTTATAATAAGGGGAATTGTAAGTACATGTAATTCTGAAACTGAAACTTTAATTTCAAAAGTCATAACACCCTGAGGAGAGGTCACTGTCGGCCTTTTGTACATGTAGGTTGCTTGATATAATCTGTTTGGAGCCAGAAGGACGTTTAATGATACAGAGAGTTAACACATTTGTAGCTATGAACAGATGATAACAGTATCAGGACAATTACCCCCCGGAAAACTGCCCCCAAGAACAATAAACCCCTCCCCCCGGAAAATTAACCCCCTAGGATGATTACCCCCCACCAGGACAATTATGCCCCTGTTTATTAAAGGGGAAGTCCACCCTGATGATAAGTTGGTTTTAATAAAAGCCATTTTTCTTTTTTTTGAGGGGTAGTTTGTCCAAGGGGTAATTTTCGGGAGTAATTTTCCAGGGGGTAATTGTCCTAGAACTGATATTTACACATGTGTGTAATGACTATTCCAAAATGACAGTTTTTTTTAATTGTTTAGAAGTAAACTAAATTGCATTATAAACATGATATATTTTGGTATTATGCTGTTGATTTGCAGGAAACACATCTTGCTAGTTTACTTTGTCATCAGTTGGTTACTTCCTATCGCCTTTGTTGCCTTTGGGCTATGGGCTCTCTATGAGACAACTGAACCACAGTAAGTGTGACCAGGGTTTTTCGTAGACTTTTGAATTGGAGGGAAGGGAATATGGATTTTGTTCTCATTAAAGAAAAAATTATTTCCTGAAAGCACGTTGAGGTATTACCAAATTTCAAAGGAACATCTCAAAATATATGTTTCAAAAGCAAGATATGCTGATGTTTTATAAGTTTTCTCTGTCATATTCTAAAAGTTATTTTGTTCTCTTTACTCTTTGTTGTTGTTGTAATTACAAACTTTGTTTTTAAATCGTATATTTGTTCCCATTTTCCAATTCGATTAAAGAGAAATGACCTCAGTCCAACTTTCCAGCTCTGTATATTTGTTCACGCAAAATATACATGCATATGGTAACATAACATTTCATTGTGTATATCAGTATGATTTATTAAAAGGGATTTAAATGGATTAGCAATATTGTCATTTTACCCTCTACCCATTATTTGTTGTACCCCCCTCTCCATTCTTAATTTTTCTTAATTTTTTCTCTATTGTTTTCTGTCTATCTTCTTCTGTCTATCTTCTTCTGTCTAATCTCGATAATGCTCCATCTATCTCATTTAATATGCTCTTCTTCCCCTTCTCTTCTTTGTTACTGTCTCTGTCTGTGTGTCTGTGTGTCTGACTGTCTCTCTCTCTATATCTCTCTTATCTTTGTCTGTCTCTCTCTCTGTGTGTCTCTCTCTCACTTCCTCCCTTTCACTTCCTCCCTTTCTCTTTCTGTAATTATTTCTCTGTCTCTGTGTGTTGGAAACCAGGATGGCCTGTTCAGCAAGTGCAGGAGATGAAAAACTCTTATCAGCCTACTACCTGTGCTTGTTCATACCGATGGTACTTGTGCTTATCCTCAATCCCATTCTATACATTCTGGCAGGAAGGAAAGGTATTGTATTCAACAGCTCATTTATTTCCAAAGGATCACTTTTTCAAAGGTCTATGAATAACAGGCTTCTTAGGTGGAATTTGTTTACCCTTGGTCCAAGTTCAGAGAAATACAGTCTTTCATCATTGATTTTGGAGGATCATAGCAATTTTGCCTGTTGAAAGTATAAATTAATATACATTCATTAATTATGGTTGCCGGTGCCTTTGTTGGGGGAGAAATCACATTTAGTTATTTTTCTTGAAATCCCCACCCTTAGAATTTGCACCAAGGGTAATATGCACTGGTGAGAACCCTGGATGACATGAATCTTTTAAATAATTAGCCTTTGGACATGTAATAACAAACATTTGAATTGGATTATGGATCGAGTCATATTTTATTTTCGCTTTCATGAACAACCTTGTGTTGGAAATGAGTTACCAACCTTTGGATTAATAAATATTTTGACTAACAAAGGGAGGGGGGCAAGGGGTTTCAGCACCTTCACTTTAACACTCCCACCTGTAATATCCCTTGGTAGGTGTATGCTGTACTGATGACATGGGGGGCAAGGGGGTTTCAGCACATTCACTTTTACACGCCCACCTGTAATATCCCTTGTTAGGTGTATGCTGTACTGATGACAGGGAGGGGGGATGGCGATGGCAAGGGGGTTTCAACACCTTCACTTTGACACTTCTACATAAATATCCCTTGTTGTGTGTATGCTATACTGATGACGGTCATTGATCTAGTGCCCTAGACCTAGATTGCTTGGTTATTGTGAACAATTCCTGTAATGGCAATAAAGCGATAGCGGTTTACATGTTCATCAAGGTTTCATTTCAAATGGAAGTGTAGGCCTATTTCTTGGTACAAATGTGACTGTGTGAGGCTGAATTATGATCTAAATTAGATCAAAGTATATCAAAATACTTACCAATGATGGCTTAAAATTAAAGCTAATCTCAAGCTCTGGTAAAGTATGGGAATCTTACGTCGAGAGAACATGACTATAATCCATTCTGGATTGATTATCCTGCAGTAGATTGATTGTTTGAACCAGTAAAATAAAAACAAACTCACAAAAACTTGCTGGAAATCATCTTCAATTAAAAACAACACCTCTCATTTGCACATAGTGACATGTGTTAAAGCGTGGTATCGGGCCTACTTAACTTGATTTCCTTATCTTTCTATGCTCATTACTCAGCCACTTGATCTTTTTCTACCAAAATATTGTGGCACGTGTCATTTATTTGTAATTTTAAACTTTCAGTGTAAGTTTTGTGGGATTCTGTGAGAATTTATTTGTTATCATTACCAGAACTCTAGCTTATCTTTAGACATTATTATTATAAAACTTCTAAAAGAGCAGAACATTGTATCTTAAGGCAGAGGATATGAACTTCAGAACCTACCGGTATGTGTATACCACTCTTAAAGGGATAGTTGAGTTCTTGTTTAAGACCACAAATGCCTTCAAAGGGCATGGTTATTGCTCTTATTCTTATTTATGACATTTCTAGTGCCCTTTTAGAACCTAAAATTGCTATGAAGGTAATTTTAGACCCCAAAATTTGTGAATTTAGATTGAATACTATCATACCAATTCAGCTCCACTTTCAAAAGAATATGGTGACCATTAATTAGTTAATTAATTAATAATATCAATTCACGGGCCAGCTGGTTGTGCGTATTATAACCAACACTAAAAAGCCAACAAAAAGCCAATATTGGCATTGGCTGGAATAAAACGTATAAGGCGCTATCTCGTTTTTCAACGGCTGGTTCAAAATTACCGAATATTTGTGGGGCACCACAAATATTAGAAATGGTTATATTTATGGATATTTCAGCCGTCTCTGAACCGATTTTGATCAAACAAAGATGATTTTGTCATTTAAATTGTATGCTCTTTCAAATTTGACACTCAGTTTTTCATTACCTCACAAAAAATTATTTTGTGTAGTGCCCTCTGCAACAAAACTCGACTATCCCTTAAAGGTTACAATAGCTGGCCTTTTGGAAAGTCGAATCAGTCTTTCTTACAATTCGTCGCCTGGGTGGCAGAAGGGCGTTAGCACTGACTAAATCGCCTCAAACTTTTATAAAACTGAATTATTTCCGAAAAATTTTTGGGGTCGTGTTCTACTATAACATTTCTATTAGTTTTTTAAATTTAAAACCAATTTTCGGGACGGAAAGCAGTTTAAATATAAAACAAACCTTTAAATGCGAATAATTTGAAAAGAAGTTTTTGAGTCGCTCGCGTAACGCCCTTCTGCCACCCGCGAATTGACAAGAATCATGAAATGAGACTGAGATTTTAAAGTGAATGAGATTGTATTTGTTCTCAATTCTTTATTTAGTGTCACCCCTGTTGAGAGGCAGGGGGATGTATACAGACAGGGAGAGAGAGGTTGAAAAACAAGTCAAGAACAAATTCCTCAAGATCGTGATTGTTCTAGAGATTTGGTGAGTAGTTCTGTATGTCATAAGGTGTCAGTTAAAGTGACAGTTCAGTCTTACCTCTCTCTTGCTCGTCAACATTGCCATGCATTGTAATGCTCATTTCCCTGACAATAGCATTTTTGGTGGATAACCTTGTACTGTTTCTTGCAGTTCATCAGACCAACGTTTTCACAAAGAGATTAACGGCATAGCATTTTCATACTTTTACTTTTACTTGAATTAAAATTTTACTCGTAGTAATTGAGGCTCAATGATTTGAACAACAATTCAACTAGTGCTCATGCCAGTCAAGATATATTGTTTCTCTCCTTTTCAGCTGTACGTGCTAAAGCAAAGTATAATGATAATATAATAATAATAATCATAATCCACTTGAAAAAAAAAAAGAAAAAAAAAAGAGATCACTTAAAAGCATCTGCATTCTAAACAAAGGAACAGAAGTAAGATAGAAAATAAAAAATGACAGAACAATTAATTATATGCCTATAGATACTAAATCATGTTTTTCCTGTAGCTGTATGTCTGAAATGTCGAAAATCGGATGTAGCTAACCGAACACCTAACCGCATTCATCAAAATTATGAAAATGAAAGCCAGTGTACTGTTCCTAGCTCAATATATGAGCAAAAAAAAAGAAAGGATCTTGACTTGGCTTTAAGGGGATATCCTGTGAAATCCATAGAATAACCTGTTTGGCAAATTCCTCACAAAATACAATGTACCTGTATTTAAACTTGAACTCAATCCTGGCTATTATCCAGTCATTGTATTCACATTAATACAGTATCCTCCTGAGGGTCAAAGATCTATAAATGGTTTAGTTTCGATTGCAGAATTAGTCAATATGACAGTTGCCAGTTTGGATATTGTATTGACTGAAATATACATGTAGATGTACATTTTGTAGTCAAAGAAAGGGCACAACTTTTAAAATGTTTACTGCTAGAAAAAAGAAATGTGCAACCATTGTCCGCTTATTTGTTCGTTTTCTTCTGCCTGGCTAGTGATGGTACATTGTATATAGAACTACAAGTGTTACATATCATTGAAAGCTTGGCACCTTTAATTGTAGATAATACAGACAAGTAAGAAATAAATTACAGCAACTTTTAATTCTGTTTCTGAGCTGACAGGTTACAAATTTTAACATTTGTATCTATTTTTATGCTTCCGCTACAAAGTAGCCGGAGGCATTATGTTTTCTGGTTGTCCGTCCGTCCGTCCGTCCGTACGTCCCGTTCTCGTGATCGCGTTATCTCAAGAACCGATTGATGGATTACCGTCAAACTTAAGTCATGTATGTATCTTGCAGAGCCAATGAAGTGATTAGATTTTGGTGTCACGAGGTCAAAGGTCAAAGGTCACAGGGCTCATTATGTATGCAAAAATAGCTCGTGATCGCGTTATCTCAATAACCGATTGATGGATTCCCGCCAAACTTAGGGCATGTATGTATCTTGCAAAGCCAATGAACTGATTAGATTTTGGGGTCACGAGGTTAAAGGTCAAAGGTCACAGGGCTCATTATGTATGCAAAAACAGCTTGTGATCACACTATCATTAGAACCGGTGGACGGATAACCATCAAACTCAAGACATGTATGTATCTTGCAGAGCCAATGAACTGATTAAATTTTAGGGTCATGAGGTCAAAGGTCAAAAGTCATGGGGCTTATTATGTATTAAAAAATAGCTTGTGATCGCATTATCTTGAGAACCGATACACAGATTACCATCAAACTCAAGACATGTTTATGTATCTTGCAGAGCCAATGAACTGATTAGATTTTAGGGTAATGAGATCAAAGGTCAAAGGTCATGGGGCTCATTATGTATGCATATAAATAGCTTTTGAACGCATTATAATTAGAACCGACAGATGGATAACTATCAAACTCAGGAATTTATCTTGCAGAGCCATGTATATGAAAAATAGCTTGTAATCACAATATTATTCTGAGAACCCGTTGATGGATTACTATCCATCTCTATGGCGGAGGCATCATTTTCGACTGCGCGCAGTCAAAGTTCCATCTAGTTATTGACCAGTATTCATAAAAACATACCAACTTTCGTCCCAGTTTACAGTTAGTCCACAAATTTTCAAGAGTGCCAAAAGTCAACCTCATCCCCCCAAAAAATTACCATGTAACTACATATACATGTACATAAAATTATCATACTGATATAAAGTCAGTGTTCGTGTTTATTTTGTGACTGCGTTAATGAGCACAATGTACAGTACCATTTTTACCCAGATGACACTCAATTGTACTTAAGGTTAAAAACATCCCAATGTAATGTTGATATCTAGGTATAGAAACTCTTGAATCATGCCTTAGGTCGGTTAGTCAGTGGATGAATGATAACTTTCTGAAGTTAAATGAAGATAAAACCGAGTACATGTTGATTGGATCTTCCAGGCAGTTGAGTAAATTTTCTGCACAAAAGATCATCATTGGCAATTTAGAAATAAAATGTGTTAATCAGGTTCGTAATCTTGGAGTTGTTAGTTCAGCATCATTCCATGATATTCACAATATTTGGAGGATCAGAAAATATCTGAATCAGAAAGCCACTGAGCAGATTGTTCATTCTTTTATTACACGTCGTTTGGATATGTGTAATTCTCGTAAAGAATCATGTATAAGCTGTTACTCATTACTTACAAAACACTTCTTCATTCTTCACCCCATTACTTGTATCAGATTTTGAAAGCGTACAGTACACCCCACAGCGGAATTTACGTTCAGGTTCACAGCTCCAGTTATGTACACCCAAAACCAATAACAAATGGGGGGACAGGGCTTTTGCTATTAAACGTTGAACCCAGATTATAGAATACTTTACCATTAGAAATAAGACAATCATCATCAATTGAAGTATTTAAGAACAAGCTTAAGCACCATTTGTTTATGTCGTAGTTTTAATATTGTATACTTATTTTGATGTTGTACAGAGCGCCTTGAGCAGTCTTTTAGAATGGATATGTGCGCTTTATAAGTTGACATTATTACATTATTATTATTACTTTGTTATTAATTTTGTTACACTATTACTGTATGACAGTAAATTTGTACTGTATGAATAGCTTGACACTTGGCATTCCCATAAATCACTGCACTAAGTTGAAGTTAAGCTATCACAGTAAATTTATACTGAATGAATATAGCTTGATACTTTCATATGTTTAATGATTTACCTTGTTAGGCACCTTGAGCATCTCTTGGGTGGATATGTGCACATTATAAATTTTGTTATTTTTATTTTATTATTATAAATATTGACACTTGGCATTCCCATAAATCACTGCACTAAGTTAAAGTTAAGCTATTACAGTAAATGTGTATGGAATGAATAACTTGACACTTGGCATTCCATAAATCAGTGCACCAAGTTAAACCTGGTTCATCTTGGTCTACGTGTATGAATTTTATTTTTCCTTCTCTCTTGCAGTTGGTTACCCAACGTAATCAATGGCATCATGTTACTGAGTGGAGTAAATTCGGGGTCGAAATTCTACCCTATCATATGGATACTCATGGTAAGATTTAATGGCATTTTATGCTCCCTCCAAGAAATACAATCAAATTGCAACAAAAGTGTGTAGGAGATTACACATGGCATGAGTTTGAGAAGACTAGAATTGTATGTTGGAGTTTCAGAATGGTCTTGTTAGTATTTAGAGCATAAACTCTGTGTGTCAGAAATCTCTCAGATTGAAGAAGAGAGGCAGAAATGTTCAGGGACCCGTTTCACTAAGCCTTTTTTCAATGACAAATGACAAAAATCAGTGACAAATCTGCTGATAACCAATCAGAAGCAAGGATTTCACTAGCTTATAACAAAAACTGTCATTTGTCACTGATGACAAATTGAAATGGGGCCCTGATTTGTGACATATTTGACATGTTTTACCATTGGAAAGTCTGATTGGTTCTAGTTTGAAAAGGATAATGAACAATTATAACCTTGATTGGATTTCACTGTTTCAATTGTCATAACTAGAAAGTCATAACGTTCTGCTTCTTTCCACTTGGCATTGTCCCAAAATGTCAATGTTATTAATCAGTGTAACTGTCAGAAAACACAAGTGAAGACTTCTATCTGAGAATGATATAGATAATATAGAAAATGAAACTCAAAAGCATGGGAATTAATGTACGCATCAACTTAAAGACAACATTGTTATGTCAAATTTAAAAAGAATGACAGAAGATGATTTTATGTATATTGAATTAAAAAGTTGAACATTTACTGGTATACAAATTTCAATGTCCATCCCTTTAGGCTGTATTGCTGACCATAACACCTTCTGCTGATTAAAAATGCCTTAATATATGGTGTAAATTTGCATTTGTCTAGGCAATCCTGAACCCTCTGCAAGCCTTCTTGAACACCCTTGTGTATTGGGGACCAACGGGATGCTCCTTCCTGACTTTCCCTACCCGCAGACCAGAGCTAGAGGAGGAGGACTCACCATCAGCAGAATACCTCCGCTCCCATCCTCCTTGGACTAATGCAGCAGTTCCCTCAGATACGGAGACCACGCCCTTGATGAGAGGAAGGGCCAAAGATGCTCTCAACTGAAGAAAAAAAGTACAGTTGCCTTGGACACAGAGACTACACCCCTCATGAGATGGAGGGCCAAAGATGCTTTCAACTGAAATTTTGCAGTTGCCTTGAATACACCCCTCTGACAAAAATCGCTATAAATAGTGCTCATTGATTAAATCTGTGGTTATTTTGTATAGATATATTATACTCTTTGTAAGAGATAGAGCACAAGAGAGATGCTCTCAACTAAGATTTTTGCAGTTGCCTTGGATATAGGAAGACCATACCCCCTTCTGAAAAACGAATTTTATTGACCCCATCAAATGAAATTGTGTAGGTACTTTGCATACACAAACTACACCCCTTATAAGAGGGAGGGCAAGAGATCTTGAATTAAAAATTTGCAGTTGCCATGAATACTGTGACCACACCCCGTTCATACATTTCATTGATAGATTACAACTCTTTCATGAGAGAGAGGACAAGAGATGCTCTCAACTAAATTCAAGTCCCCGAGTCAACTGAGCAAATTGTAGTTCCCATGGTCACAGATACCACACCCTTCTATTTTAAAGGTTAGCGATGTTTTCGTCTAGATTAGAAGACTGCTGCATTTCCTTCAGCCACAGACAGTAAACAAGTAAAAATGTTTTTGTTTTTGTTTTGTTTTTCGAAAAGTAGATTCACTTTAAATGCCTAAGGAGGGGGGTATACCAATAGATGAAATATGTATAAATTTGTGAGATTTATTCAATTGCATTGAGTGTAAGATAAAACCAACTGGTTATTATTTTCTTTTATAGTCTTAGAACAGTATCAATGCTCCACTCTTTAAGGTACATGTAGTCCTTTTGATAACTCATATATTATTCTTCATTATTTTTCATTAGTTAACATGACATATTTCCTAATGTTGACATTTCTCAATTAATATTTTAAAATTTTGTTTAAAAATGATATATCAGACATGGACAAAATTTATGTTACTTTTAGATTGTGCAGTGCAAACCATGAAATAACTAACTTGAAGTTGAAAGGGTTCTTTTCAAGAATGAAATGGTTTATATCCATTATTTTTGTATAAATTTGTATCATATTTATTTAAAAAGTGTTTATTAAAAAAAAAAATAGTAAAGAAAAACAATTTTTATTTATATATTTTTTTTAAAGTGCTATTTACTTTACTGTTCATGAATATCATGTACATGTATTTAATTTCTTTAATTTTTAGGCACTGAAATACCTCAAGTTACCTCCAAACAAGTAGAGTTTTATGTTTGTAGTGCAATAGAGTTTGAGTGCTGCTCAGGTTAGTGATTGATGAAAGCCCATGTAATACTTGTTTGCATGCACAAACCCTTATCAGTTATAGAGCATAACAGTGTCTGAACTAAAAAGACTACAAGCCTAGTGCACAGCCTAGTACACCCTATAGGCTCTGTATTTCACACAGCCAGAGACTGATAGAGCTAGGCTCTCCTCAAGACTTTATGGAATTGTGTTGGAAGTGTCAGTTTAGAGTCTGTGCTGGCAGACTAATGTAATAATTGCAAGGGTCGCAAATACCAGGAGATGGAATGTAATCTTGTTCATAGTTTGGATACAGACATCTTCATAAAAGCTGTTTACTTGAAATCAATCAACATTATAACTAAATTTAGAAAACAAAGGAAAACATAAGGGATGTTAATTTGAATGTTTAACCATAATGACCAATGATTGAAATCTAAAGTTTTCACTGGTTATTCTTTTACTCGAGGTGAAATGTGTTCACACTAGCATAGAATTGTGAGTATCGTGCTCAACACAAATTTTTCAAGGGGGGGGGCACAGGGTTTTACTGTCGGTACTTACTCAATTTTATGTGATCCTCTTATACATACATGTACACATTGTACATGTTTATTTGGCATTGTTTAAAAAAAAATAGAAATAAAAATCCCTATGTGCCAAGCAATCAACAGTATGTCTTCCTATGTTGTATCCAGAGCTTCCAGAATAAATCTCTCTTGTCACCATCATGGACATCAATTGGGGGGAGGGGGCATAATCCTCCAATCAAACCAGAGTGCCCCTCTGCTCCTCCCCCACCCTGCGCCATACATCAATCTATTTGGGACTACATACTTTACTGTCTTCCATACTTTTAGGGAACATTTCCCCTTCAAATCACACCGTTATGGGCCTATGCTAGCTCCCCACATGTTCATGCATTTATCTGTAGGTACAAAAGTTGAGTTTGGCAGATAAATTTTTTAATGGAAAGACTGCAATAATATTACAATTCCTTTAGAATACTTATTTGAAATATGGATAAGTATTTTCATTTTTGACCAACAACAGACACGGATTGGAGATAGTAAATCATGATATTTAAATTTATTTTGATCTTTCATTCAATTTAATTTTCACTCAAATTAATTTTATAGTTGAACTGTAATACTTTCCACAATCCTACAGAAATCAGTTACTCTTTGGATAAATTGAATAGAGTGATTACTGTGGTATTCATTTGTATTTGTTAGGCAACTGAGGTTAAAGACTCTATAACCGAATGGTGGTGCAGTTCACTTTAAGAAATTCACCGTGACACATGTTACCATTGATCCGACTGGAACACCAATCAGTTTGAGCTTGACGTTAAAGAGAAGGTTGAGTTCTGGGAAGAGGTGAAAAATAATTTGTGAGCGTTATCATTGTTATTATGCAAGTGTGGAAGAACATCAGATAAAAAATGATCCCTGAAAAGCATGGCTCTTCAAATGCCTTTTTATTGTAAATATGGCATGTAACAGCATAAAAATCGGGACGGATCTTTTTGCCACGTGTTTGTGTAGTCCCATATACATCTTTCTGTGTACAGTGCTTGTAACTTTACCAAGACTGGGCCAAATTTCTTATCATTTTGATGATTCCAGAACCTTGCAGTACACACCAATACTTATATGCTAGATGATCAACCTTCTCTGATCAATTCCACACCGTTTCTTTCACAATGCAATCGCATGACCAGAACTCAACTTTATCTTTAATCACAACCCCTGGTGATGGTATGATAATATTTTGTGATTGATGAGAGGACTTTCACACAATTCTCAATAATTGCAACTCCTTCTGGAGGAGTGAGGGCCTTGAAAAGTAAATTTTGCCCTAGTAATTCTTTTTCCTCCAGAAGTATGTAGGAAAGGTAGAATGATAAAGTAATAATCATTATTTAGAAACATAACTTTGTCTTGAACTTCTAGTTCTATTTATATTTTTTTCCATTCATATTTGATCATGTAATACCAAAATCGATTGCTTTATTCCCTTTTCTTATTACATGTAATAGGTAGTGAATGGTTTCAATGTTGGTCTGATTGAGCAAATTTATTATGTAGTTTTTTTTTTTCTTGTATTCTCTGACAAATGATTTGATTATCCAGCTGTTTAATTTATATACATGTCTTTAGAGAGCCACAATCACTGCCTGCTGATTAGGCGATGTAGACACGGCTCAATATATCTTCACATTTTTGTAGTGTAAAATTGCAAGTCTGTGTTGTAGACTAGTCAAACAATACATAGCAATATTTTGGATAATGATGCACTATTTTACCTCTATCCTGGCATTTTCCAGTGGATTCAGAAATTATTTAAAATCTGAGCAAATGTGACTTAAACTAAGTGTAGATGTGTGATTACAATTATTAGAAATATTTACATTTAAAAAAATAAAATCAGTGTTAACTAGCTAGAATGTCTAGTTTGAATGTACTTTTCTGAATACAGCATAAAAAGAAAAGATTAAATATTGATGATATTAATAGACAAAGACTGTAAGTATTAAGATATTGGTTAAAAGAGAAGGAGAAAGAATGTTGAAAATATTACAGGCATATATGCTCTTTAATTTGATTCATGATACCTGCTAGCAGCTTAGATTTGTTTATGTTGTATCAACTGTTTGGGGGCTCATTCTTACCTTTGAATTATCTGCAGCTCATTTCCAGATGATTGTATTATCATATTATTTTAGCCTGGTGACATGTAATGTGCTAAACTAATTTTATATATTGTGCTATTGCTGAAATTGTACATTTATGCATAGATATTTCTTGTATCACATTAAACTTCTTAAATAAATCAGTATATCAGTATAGTTGTGTCCGTGTATCTTTACTCAATGGGGTTTATTATTTGATATGCCATTCTATACGTATTTGCCTCCGCCCATATGCATAGAAAGGGCCTTTACTATAGTTTTAATGTTTGAGAAATAATTTGGTTTGATATGTTGTGTCCCCCCATTTTTGTTGTTTCAATATTTTTATCATTCGTTAAAATCGTGGATGCTAAAAATAAATGCCTCCGTTTGCTCACTTGATTCAATGTACGGTGTATTGTATTTCAACGCAATGAGCTAGGCGGTGAGGGCGGCAGTCCAATTTTTAAGTTAGATCTGTATCTATCACCAAGTTTCAATCCATTCATCTCAAATCTTGCTGGATACTTTCCCAAACATGATTGATAAGCCGCGAATGTAAGCGATATCACCATGACTCATGTATGGTTAAAAGTTGAATCAACAATCGTCGTTTTGAGCTATTCATCCGCACCATTCGGCATTCCAGAAAAATGAGTATCCGTGCCACCGTTTGACCTTCACACCTGGTGGGCACAAATCACAGTTGACGTTGGAGACAGAGATTCAGAACTCCGGAAAGGTTACAACCTTTTTCGAGGAAGATGCTGACCTGGCATTGTCGTGATGCCACAGAATCGGCATGAGAAGATACTTTGGTTGATTGATGGAGAGGTAAAGGCGCAGGGAGAGAGAAAGAGAAAAATGAGAGATGCAGAGAGAGGAAGATTGGGAGCAGGGGCGGCGGGCGATTTCTTTTCATGACCGGGGGGAGGGGGGTGAAATGCGAGGAACGAGGGAGCATAGTGAACGAGAGGGGTGAAGGTGGTGCGAGGGAACGTAGCGACCGAGCGAGAAGATTTTTGGATTTTTGTTAGTCTAAACGCTGCACTCTTGGGCCCTCCAGAACCTAAAAGTGTATTGCAGTCTTTAGTCAGTATTTGCTATACATTTTTATTTTTGCACTTTTTTTGAATTTTCCGGGGACGATCCCCTAAAAATTTGAGGGGAGGACGTGTCACACCCGTCCCCCGGGATCGCCGTGGGAGACAGAGAGATGAAGAGAAAGACGGGGGAGAAGATTCTCAATTCCAGCAACAACAAATTCGATCAAAATGATGACAAAAATGTTTCAGAAAAATTACTGTTGATATTTTCAAGTACAGTGTATGAGAATCACAGGCGAAAATTCATTGGGGATGGGGGAGGTTTAGGCCTATCTTCATCCACACGAGGGGGTGACATGTTTTAATATATCTCGCCCACTTCTCAAGGAAAGAAATAATTTCAAAATCCATCAGTTGACAATTTGACAAACTTAATATAAGTGTCAGTTTTGGTAGTAAATAATTCTCTTCAAATTGCAACAACAACAAAAATACCCCCAAAACTTTGGCATCTTCTCATGACTTCATCATCTCATGGAAGTAACGGTTTCAATATCACTTTATTAACAATCATGATTATTAACAGTATATACAAATTATTGTATGGATACTACAAAAAAAAAAGTATATAAAAGTAGAAAAGGGAGAAAAAAAAAACATAGGTCATGATTTATTATTAACAATGCAGGGCTAGTACTTTATATTATTCATGATGGAATACGAGATACATAATGTACACAAATATTTACAGACACGTTTAACATGTCTTCTATTTGTCGACCACAAATAGTCTACAACATATTGATATTTCATGCCCATTGGGTAGCGAAATATAAAGAGCTCATAACCACGGTACCACGACTAAACTTTGATTCTGACTTTCAAACTGTCAATATTTGCTACAGTAGCTAAAGAACATCGGAACCAGAGACCATGCATCGATTCCGACTTTGATGAGAATGAAGTATTAATCTGTATTTCATTTTCATTGGAGATTTGCTTTCTGCTGACATCAATTATCGTCACATATGATTGTTATTTAGGTTTGGGTGAAAGTGCAAAGGGCTTACCCAGCAGGAGTGACTCAACATCACGTGACAGGATTATTGTATGGTCGATGAACGACGAGGGCTCAAACCCATATTCGATTTTAATCAACTACGAAAATCTAATCTTGAAACAACATTCATGAATGAGATGTGGTTAGGGTACATCATTATGAAAATGACCTTAAATTTATACAGGGAATAATTACGAACGACTACCTAGGAGGAAAACAATATATCACGAAACACAATAGTGACAGAGACTACATCGTGCCGAGTGTAGGGGGGCTCAGCTGTACTAGAAGGGAACTTTTGCCGAAAGAATAAACGTGAGGACTCAGAGCAGATTCATTCGAAATTGGAATTGTTATAAACGCTACGGATCATCTCGAACTAAATAGGCCTACCCAGCGAACAAATTTCAATTCTTGCTGAAATAATTGAAACCTTGTTCATTTAGTGTTGATCAAACTGATCAGAGTGGCGTAAATCTGCGAAAATCTAATCTTGAATCATCACGCATGATGCCAGTGACTGCTCAGTTGCAAGTAGTGGCTTAGCTACATGGCCTATTGGAGAGGCACTACCCCCCTCCCCCCTAATGGCAAAAGGGGAGAATAATTAATGGGGGAAATGAGGAAGAAGCGGGGCGATCCGTCTATATATCTGACCTGTAGTAGTACAACATGCCGCCGTTACCCCACCCCTCCTTCATTCTAAATTTGGGTGCTTATAATTAATTTTTCTTACCACCATAGAAGTAAAGTACGAATGTAAAGTGCAACCCGTGGAGTAATCTACAATGTGTTGATTTTCTTGTGCTCATTGTATGAAGAAGTGAAACAGTGACAGCCTTCCTAGGTCTGTTCTGAATTAGCGCAGACCTGGCACACTGAATTTATCCAAAATGACGCGAACTGGTGATGAATATGGACATGTGGACGTATTAGCTGCTAAATTTAGCAAACCATTTTGGCTGATTCTCAAGTTTGTGCATGACATGCCAAATACACTGATGGCGTAGATATTGAGATTGTCAGCAAAGTTCAATGTGGTACAGTTTAGGCCGAGGAAAATGAATTAGAAAGGAGACAAAGAGGGTAAAGAAAACCGGTTAAGGTTGGGATAAATTGATGCTCTATTCATCGATCAAATAAATTTGTAAGTTTCTTTTAGATCTAGTCCCTATGACAAAAAAAAGAATAACAAAAAAAGATTGTCTCGTTTTCCAAGTCAATAGCCAACAAAACGATTGCATACAGGCTGAAATAACCTGTAAATCTTTAGGTCTCACTGGTGACATGTTTAGTCATGGCTCATTAACCTCATAATTATAAATGACTGCCAATTTATTTTGCCAGGAGTGTCAAAAAGCCATGACACTGTACTTGTATATATATGAAGGAAAAAAGAGATCATTCAAAACTTCAAAAGAACTCAACACAATGGTGACTACATTACACCTTTTATTTCCCTTCTTCCATCACCAAAATAATTGAGATTTCCCGGGGAAACGGAAACCTACACTACCAAACTTCCTCCGAATTCCGCTACAGTGACTCATCGGAGTGACCTGTGCCCTTTGATACTTGAGGGTATCCCAAACACCATTTGTTGCACGAGACTTTTATTTCGATGCTCCCTCGTCTGCTAGTATTCGCTACATGAGAAAATGCTCAGCGTGACTCGGCGGGGGATCGCTTGCACTTGTGGCTGCCGAGTAGTTTTTATTGACAAGACCTATATTAGTTTTTATGACGATAAATACAACTTGACCAATCGGCCTGATTGCTCCTACGGTAAATTTCATACAGTTATACAAAAATATACCTATTATGTACTTTAAAATTTGTTATTAAGCCAGTTTTCTCGTAAAGCCGATTTTCCCATCGTTTAACCAACATTTTTATAACAAATCATGGAAAAATGTCTGAATTTAAAGTCTAACTATTACTTTTCGCCTTCGCAAAGCTAGACAACTGGAGGCTGATCACGAAGTCCCTTGCTCGAGTCCTCACATTTCAGCGCCCAAACAACGAACCGGTAGCAAGAACCTATCGATATACTTTGTTTTACTGAAAAAGTACTGCAATAATGACATTGCCACTGCAGATCTGTCTTGATATAATCCTTTTTTAATTAGGCATATTTGTGACAGCATCGCGGGGAAGCTGGCAATTTTTTTAGTTTCCTGGCGAAGGAAAGAGGAATCAAACTTCACCGAACTCCATCAATTCTATATACCTTCCGTATGCTTGTCGAAAGGCAAAAGGTGGCTGTTCTATTTGTATCTACACGCAGCTCGGCAAGATTGATTACAACTCAACCAACGAGGCGTTCGCACGTTCATTTCTTCCTTTGCTCCTGAACTTCGCAGAAGACATTGCATGAACTCGAAGATGATGAGCTATGTTGGTATCGCACTGGTGGTCGTCTTTACTTGTGCCCTGGTCGATGGCCAGGGATACGGAGGAGGAGTTGCAGACTCACAAAGAGATCTAGAAGATGCGCTGGTAAGTATCAATATTATTTTCATTAAATCATTATTGATTATTTATGTCACTAGGTCAGTTACATTCAAGTCAAAACCATTCACAAAAGTGAACATCGTTATTATTGCATATCCTTCGTTCTCCTCCCCCTCCCCTCCTCTCCCTCCACTCCCCCTCTCAGTCTCCCATTTTATTAAAAAACAAAAGCAATTAACATACCGGTGCGTGTTCATTAATTGCATTTAGATTTTTAGTGACTATATTCTATAATACTTCGCCATAAAATTAGTGACTTGATCGAAACTCTGTATTTGAAACAAATTAAAAGAGTTCCATCATACTTTGATGTTCAGATTCTATAACGAAATCAAGTCAGAAAAATCATCTGTAGATGTTGCGGCGGTGGACGGTGCATTATTTTTACTTGATAAGGAGAAGACCACATAAAATTATCATAAGGTGGTTCACAACGTATTACCATTTGAAATTAACATTTCCATATTCTTTTTGACATTGAACACAATAATCTATCAACGACATCGATCGTTTTCTTTAATTTTTTTTTCCTTTACAAGTAAATCTGTCAATCTCAACCCAGTTAACTCAAACTCAGACATCCTTGACACGATTTCCAACGTTGTTATAAATATAGCTTTAGAGGGTCAGGGTTTGTGCTGGTTCAGTCGGAGCCATGACTACGTTTCCCCCCTATGGAGCCGTTGTGCCTCCTTTCACCGACTACTGCTTACGTCATCACAGGGGTCTAGAGACCCCTTCTCATCGATGACGAAAAGCTGAATGTGGTCGACCGAATATCCTCTATACAATCCAATGACTATGAGTATGATACCCAAGTAGCTCTGTTTAAGAGCTGTAACAATTTCAGAGTGATTCAAAGTGACGGAACGATTTAGTAATTTGTCAATGTCATGCAGGAGTATAAAAAGCCCCCTATTTTTTATCATCGCGAAAGAGGAGCAAGAAAGGTGAATAAAGCTAAAATCAAAATGTTAGGAACAGATTATAGACATGCTTTGAATTCTAATCCTATAAATTCCATCATTAAAGAGTTTTTATATTATGTGGAGAAGCCATTGGGTGGGTGGGGGTGGGGGGGGGGGCATATAGGTGGCATCCTCCCCCATTCCTATGATTAAATATAGAAAACGTGAACGTAGGGGGGTGGGGTGCGACAGATTATACAAAAGACGTGAATTATAAAGTGTCTCTATATTCATAGCCCTGAATTAATCATAATTTATTTCCAGTCAAAATTAAATATTGGGATATTTTTTGCGTGTGATTGTAATTGTCAATATCAGTTGGCTGCAATTATGAATTAATTGAATGACTTCTGACTTTTCATTTATCCATTGAATATGCATATGGCAACTACATCTTCTCCTATCCTTCAAAATATTATGATACTAGAAATGAAAATCGTTGTTGTTTCTTAATTATTATGTTAACATGTTAACACTCACTGTATTCCAATATCTAAATTGTTATATTATCATTATTTTTATAGATTTGATGTAGACAACAATATTTATGGATGGACTAACTGTCTGCTAGATAACTCCCATGCTCTCCTGTACTTCCTCCAGACTTAGAATATCATAACTTATTTTTTATCATGTCATTGTTATTACCACGAAAGTAAATCCAAGGTTTTGATTTGTTTTGAATTTTGTCAATGATTTGCAGAGTAAGGGATTACATCTTAATCCTATACGGATTTCCTTTTTTTAAGGCGTGATCTTTTTGCATATCATTCATATCCACTGTAATACCCCCATCTCTCTCTCTTTCTCTCTCTCTCTGTCTCTCTCTCTCTCTCTCTACCCCACTCTCTCTCTCTCTCTCTCTCTCTCCCTCCCTCATTATGCACCCACTCCTCTCTTTTGTTGTCATAGTTAATCAGCACATTTCTTATGTCTTAAAGAGGTGTTTATGCACAATTTTAAAGATTACCTTCAAAGGGAAGATCACCGTGAGCTCAATGACAAACCATTATTTGAAAATACTTAATATAATCATAAGAAATTGTATCCAAAGTATATTTTAAGATACTAGTCATGGTTATATATATTTATTTCATTCATGGCGTGTGAGAAAACATTGAAACTCTTGTTTCAATTAGTTTACAGTATTATTATTTAAGTGGAATTCTTGTTTTCATTCGACATTGGCAATATCAAGCACGCCGGATTCGCCCACTTCGAATGAATAATCCTTTATTTAGAGAAGTTGAAAAGATTACCTTCAAATGGAGGATCACCGTGAGCTCAATGACAAACCATTATTTGAAAATACTTAATATAATCATAAGAAATTGTATCCAAAGTATATTTTAAGATACTAGTCGTGGTTATATATATTTATTTCATTCATGACGTGTGAGAAAACACTGAAACCCTTGTTTCAATTAGTTTACAGTATTATTATTTAAGTGGAATTTTCGTTTTCATTCGTCATTGGCAATATCAAGCACGCCGGATTCGCCCACTTCGAATGAATAATCCTTTATTTAGAGAAGTTACATCTATGATCGCAACTAAAGGAAAGGTAACATGCACGTTTAGGTCCTATAAGAAAGAATCAAACAATTATTAATTATTATTAATAATTTACGCTTCATGACAGCCTTGAAAGACTTTGTTTTAGAGTTAAAAAATACACTCAAAAGAGTTTTTCAAACCACTAGTTTGGAATGGATTCCACTCCAAAACGAAGTGACAAGACTCAAAGCAGGTTTACTGGCTTACAGGGGAACTGAATGAAACTACCCTGTTGAAAGAAATCAGGAATAAATAAATAAATAAATAAATAAATAAATAAATTGACACTTAAACCTTGGATCTTGATTATCTGAAAGAAAGAAATTTGGGCCGTAATGTCTACCTCACTGCTTTGCAATGCTTTTTAAATTACAGATTGCAGTGATTAGCCAGCTTATTTGGTTTGGTTTAAAAGATGAAAAATCATGCTCAATGTTCATATTCGCAAGAAAGCGATAGCTGTTTGCATTCATATCAAGGCATAAAGATACCTTGCAAATCTATTCATTGATTGGATCTTTAGATTATGTAGACATGGACGATTTTAATGAAATGAAAATGGCAGTTGGTAAATGAATTTGAATAAGAAGAAGCATGTTCTGTATTTTTTAATTTTAGTTAAATGTTTACAAAGAGTGACTAAATTTATATCCATGGACCAATTCAAGAAAACGTTAATAAAGGGCCACTTCTTTTCTTAAAGACTATCCCGGACTGTTATATTTGTTATGAGCTTTATGTGAATCATTATTCAAATTATTCACTGTACTTTGTGGAGCGAATTCGTATTAACAAAATATATATTTATGCAAGGAGATACTTGGCCTGCCTTCATATTAATTATGCAAGGCAAAGACTGATTTTCTAGGCAAAGAGAGGAGGCTATTTTTCGACATTTCAATTGAAAATATCCAGTAGCTAGATGATTTTTGTGATATGCTATGTGAATGAACAACTTAGAATGCCCTAGGTAGCAAATTAATGGACATTTATTGTCCTAGAATGTCAGCTTTAACAAATTACACTGAGGTCGGTATCATAATCGAAAATGAAACTAATATTTTCGAATAGCTGCGTGCTTCCTCTAGATTTTTATCCTCATTGATTGATTAAAAACTAAGTAAAGAACGAGCAGGCTAACAATGGACCTACTGTCATGCCACTACCCCCCCCCTCCCTTCACAATGACAAGCCGGCGACTGTCAACATCCGGCCCTTATAGTGGGTTTTCATGACTAGATAGTAGATACTATGCAGCAGGACATTCACTTTCACTTGAAACCGCCGATCATTTACCTGATTTTATGCGGGTATTATTTTATGTCAAATGTGAAGTAATATTGTATCGCTTATTGATCGGAAGAGGATTTGGGATTCGAAAACATGGTCAACTTCGCTGGATTTTGTTTCTTCTAAGAAATAATCTAATCGTAACGCTCGATTATTTTTTTTTAATACAACAGCTATTTATGAATTCTGTCGATTTAATTTTGTTTCCAATTCTTTGCAACGATTCATCTCAAAATCTTTAAATTGAACTTGATTGAGCAATCATACAAAGTGTCTAAACGTGATTATAATGTCATTTTCTGAGTTCTGTAACATATTACTCAAAAACACGCCTTTACTTTTAAAGGTGCGTTAAGACAATGGTTGGCTAGAACTAGAAGTTCAAGTATAGTTCATGTATGGGTAGGCATTTCCTCTCAAGGATAATAGCTACATGGAACTACAAAAAGTTCAGTTCAGTAAACTATTAAAATAAGTTATTTTCAGTTCTTTATTGAATTTAAATGTTTTTTAATACAATCCAATGTCCTAGGCTAATTAGTTTCCCCTTTTGTCACTCATTTGTTTTCAATTCTTTTTTCAACTCTTCTTTTATCATTTTCTTCTCTTTCTCCTTCATTTCTTCATGTTTGTCATCCTATACGGTATATTTTCCACTGCGCTTAAATCCCATTGTTTCAGCTAACTCCTGTTATTTTAAGATTCACCAGATTTATAGACTTTTGATTAATTTTCGAAAAGTAGTCATCACTAAACCGTAGAAAGTTAAATATTTCTGTCTGATGAAGAAAAATAAAAATCAAATGTAAACATATATAAGTATTCATTATTGGGGGAATGAAACATCTACCCCCCCCCCCTCCGATTAAATGCTTAAAGGCATATTATTTCCTAATGATTGCACATGGACGAGCATGTCACAAATTTGAACTATACTTTCTTAACGAATACGATCGAGTGGAAATCCAATCCCCTGGGAGCATTAGGGGTCATACTTGTTTGTTTGTTTTGTTTGATTTTATTTCTGTATTTACAGCATAATACAAAGTAATATACAAACTAAGTACATATATATATCATTAACAAAAGTTACAATACATTCAAAATCATATCATAATATCAATCAATTAAATAATTATACCTGTAAAATTTTCCCACATAGTTTAAAAATCATTTCCAAAATGAAAAATGCAAGAGACCGCTATTAAAAGCTAGAGCTTGAAGGTCATGGCGACCTCAGGAAAGGAACCTATATAAGCGACGAAACATATAATATATATAATTAGAAACAAATTAATTATAACGGATACATAATGAAGGAAATAATGCATAAAATGACTTGCGTTAGGTGTAAATGTATATATTATGTAAGTGTATGTCTGTTGTGAAACGTTTTATTTATGTAGGTATGTGCATGTGCGTGTGTGTGTATGCAATCGCGTGTGCGAGTGCTTGTGTTTAGAGCGCTAATTAAATTATGATTGTATGCTGATAAAAATTTACGCTTCATGCTGAAAATAATTTACGCTTCATGGCAGCCTTGAAAGACTATGTCTTAGAGTAAAAATCCACAATCAAAACGAAGTGACCTGACTCCTAAAAGAGTCGATTTCCACTTTTTGATGTGAGCTGGCCTAGTGGTACGTTCACTTGGTCACCTCTCTTTTCGCCTATATACAAACTGACTCAGGCGGACCCCGGTTCGAAACTGAGTCACGTCTTTCGGATGGTGACGTTAAAGGTCGGTCCCCAGACGTAAATAATCGTATCTGATTGATACACGTCTGTTAATATCCCAATTACACACACGCATCCACACGCACACGCACACACATACACATACGCACGCGCACGCGCTCACACACCCACAAACACATTGCATAAGGAGAGTACTACGCGTACATGCACCATCCCCATTTAGTTTAGAGACAAACCACACAAATATATTAGTTACTCCAAATGAACGTCATAGCACATGACTATTCGTCATACAACTGATGCAGTACTCGTGACTGATCATCCTCGTGTATTCTTCAAATCTTTCTTCATCGAATCCAAATGTTGAACTGTCAGACAGAGGTGCTGTTTCGTCTCCTGACCGTGAAAGTTTGCCTATGGCATACCTATAGTTGAGCGGAAAGGTCATATATCCGTTGATGACGTCAAAATCATCAAGGCAAAGCCATGAATACTGACCACAAGTTAATGTTTTATCAATCTGTCGTTTAAAATGAATGCACTTTAGACTTGTCAGACATCAACTGAATAATCATATTTTAAATCAAAGTTATGGATTTTATAATATAAGTTATCTTTCTTTCAGTTAACCAAATTCAAAGATGTTACATTGAAAATAGTTGTCCAAGAGGAAGTTGTCCGGGTAGAGGTAAATGTCCGGCGATAGAGGTTAACCTGCGTCGTTTTAATTTCTTTAATGCTGCTTTCTTGTTAGTTAAAGATATTTATTTTGATATGTGTTGAAGGTAAAGGTAAAAACTAGTTGAAAAAGGTAAATATTTCACAACTCAAAATAAGATTAAATTTAAAGATAAGGGCTAGAGAGTATGGAGAGACAGTTAAAAATTTGCTCACAATTTTCACCAGAGTGCAACAACTATTTTCGGAATGTATACCGAGACCATCAAGGGGATCGGGCGTAACACTTTACAGAACAACAATGAACATAACTGCAGCTTTTGCCCATATAAGACTAGAGTCAAATTTTAACAGATTCACCTGATATTGAACCCACCCTAAGGGATTGGCAATATCGCTTGTTTTGACAGAATCTTTGCTTTTTGCTCTTTTTTTCCTCGAAGTGTAATTATTTCGAAACAAACTCCAGTAAGGCCTCGGTTTCACCATGGAGCTAGAACACTCTCCCAGGTCCCTAAAATACACGTACAGTACAAAGTTAATGTCACCAGACGCTTAGCTAGGTAGCTAGAATTTCACTTACTGTTAAATGCTCATGTTACTGATTGTGGAAGAAGTAGTATAAACAGGTCACATAGTAATACACATTGTACATGTGAATATATATAGACCTACGTATAGTTTACCACAATATATTATAGCGGTGGCATAAACACCGATCGCTTGGCAAAAGAAAAAGAAGGGAAGAAAAAGGAGAAGTTAGTGAGAGGGGCGGCAGACAGAGAGAGAGAGAGAGGCGGAAGAAAGAGAGAAAGAGAGAGAGAGAGAGAGAGAGAAAGAGAGAGAGAGAGAGAGAGAGGGAAAATGAGAGGGCGGGAGATGGAACTGTGAGCCTTCTTCTGGTTCCTCTTCTGCTAAATGAACGTAAGACAAAGAAAAACAAAAAGGTGACAATTTTAAAAAGATACATTCATGATAATTATTTCACTCCACTCATTTTATTACAAACGTAAAAAACAGAAAAATATTTGATAGTAGTATCACTAGCGTGTCCGAGGGAAGGGGAGGGGAGGGGCTTTGGGGCTGAAGCACCCTCACGCGCAGAATCCCCCCCCCCAAAAAAAAAAGGAAAAAAGAAAGAAAGATGGATGCTCCTTATAGAGACCAACGATTTTAAGACAAGAAGCGTAGATAATTCCTGGCTAGGCAGTCTTGATTGGACTTAGAACAAAACATCCAATAAACCTGAGATCAACATAATCGATAGGTACCCTGTCAGAATAAATAGATAGATACAGAAATAAATAACTGAATGGAGCTCGTTGCCCAAGTTCTGAAGAGGAAATAATGAGATCGAGTGTGAGATAGTTAGAGAGAGAGAGAGAGAGAGGGGGGAGGGAGGGAGAGCTAATTACAGGCCCCCGTTTGAATTATTTAGCCAATCATTGAATTTACCATGAGCATGATTAGCTTTCATAATCTAGTTCACAACATTTATTAAAAGTGCATGTGCAAGGGATATGTTTTTTTCTGTGTCATTGTATGAAAACACAGCCATGTTCATACACTAATGTTGAACCCCATTAAAAGCCTTACTTCAACCTTCAAACGCTGATGACTCCGTCCGTGACCGCGCACTGGAAATTACAAAAATAAAGTTTCACCTTATTTTAGCAGGATGTTGAATTAGATAATGCAAAGTTATCATGGGTAACGTATTTAGGTTGCATGTTGCCTGGTGAGTTTGTTTAACAACAAAACACTGAATATGAGTCACTATAATAGTGAAATTGTATTTGACAATGCATTTTTATGTAGGTCATTATTTTACTTTCCTTGATTTCAAAGGTGATATATAATCATAAATGAAAAGTGGTGTGTGTGCGTGTGTGTTTAAGGGAGGGGGGGCTTGAGCCCCAAGCCCCCTCTGAAATCGCTTTTGTCTCTATACATCTTTCCCTGTGATTCTTTTTTTTTCTTCTTCTTTTCTCACGTTTGTATTTCCCGTCATTACACGTGCTCTATTTATATGGCGTACCGGTGGCCCTAACGTCCTGAAGTTCATGACTGCTTCAATAACCTTGCATGAGTCATAGGGGTGCACTCTCTCTTTCTCTCTCTCTCTCTCTCTCTCTTTCTCAAAGGCATTTCTGTAGCATTACGAGATAGTGGTTGTCATTGTGTCAGCCTATCAGCGTGGTCAGCCGCGAATCACTCTTTGATTTTTAAACCAGCATGAAACCCGATTTCGTAGGAAGTTGAGAAACAGGAATCGTATATAGGAAATAGGAAGAGGTGCATTTTTAATGTCAGAGATATCTAAGCGGAATGATAATACAATTTCACATTAATTCAAATCAATTCAATTCAATTTAATTTCGGTTTTATTATTTTTTAAAAATAACATAGCAAAATTCCGGAGACTAATATTGTCATATTTACAGTAAAATACAAGAAAACAGGAAATAGGTAAAACATTATATATTGACATATAGAAGTTCAATGATAACTAAACAGAAGAACGAGACTTCATGCATTATTCTTTTAAATGTTAAAGAGGAACTATTATATTGAATTCAACTGGATGGATTTTTTCACGATTAATGGTACAGTAGATGCCAGTATTAAGAAACAATGTTTAATAACAATGAAACAAGTCCATTTGTGACAATTAAAAAAATTGGCAATTCAGAATCTATTAAAATTAACAAAATGGCAATTACAAGTCAATATTGGCGGTTTTAGAATTTCACTCTTTGATGGGGGAACACTGTACAAAATATCTGACCAGTTAAAAAGCAAGAAGAAAAAAAAACATCAAATTTTGGCAAGAGTTTGAAAAGAAGTAAATTAATGATAAACAAAGAAGAATCTTTAAAAACCATATCCCAGACATGAGACATCATACTTTTTGAATAAAGGATCTTTACGTTGTTGTGAAAAAAATGTCGCCTAACATACTTTGAAATCGGGGTTTGTCATTCTATACGTTGTAACAGAATGTTTAAACGTAATTCAATCATACGATGTAGGAGTCAAAGTTTGTTTGTGTTTCAATATTGTTGAACAATGTTGGTGGAATCATATTAGCCTATTTGAGATAACGCACTTTAGATGAATATATATGCCTAATCTGTATGCGTGTATAAACCCTCATTAACAATGAGGCAGTATTTATCTCTTAAATAACCAAAATAAAAATAAACAAAATTGACAAGTATCCTGAAAAGCGTAAGCAAAATTCACCTTTGATCACTGAAGCTGGTGAAACTGATAATTGTTTTTAAATGACTGTGATAAATAGGCCTTAGCTTCAAGTCTTTAGCACGCAAGTCAACGTAATCTCTCTATCAGAATCAAGAGTAGCGAACGTTTCAACAAATTGATAGGCCTACGGGGTATGAAGAAAATGTGCAAAAATCAAAGTGTTTAACTAATATTTATTGATGGATGAAAACCATGTCATAAATATTTTACAAACAAAGTTCCTAGAAGGACAGAATCCTATGGAATAGTATGAGAACTCACGATTCCAGTTTTGCCAGTTTAATATATAAGATTCCTATGACGTTCCATTCTATTCCATTCCAACTCTCCTATGCGAATTCGTTTCACATATTTCTTTTCCTTCAGAACTACATGAGCAAGTACCAGGGCCTGCCGATGTCCAACGACCCAAACACTCGAATGTCCTTGATAAGCCATACCGACCTTGCTTCCACCATCCGCAACATGCAAAGGTACATGGATGTACCCCTTACAGGACACATTGATGTAGCTACCAAGGCCAAGCTGATCCAGCCAAGGTGTGGGGTACCTGACCCATCGGGCCAGGATACAGAGGGCCACGCCCTTGGTGGTAGGATGAGGCGGTATGCCCACACGGGAGGAAAGTGGGAGACTCATAGTCTAACATTTCGGTGAGTAGTGACATATTTGACTTGTTTGATGCTCTAAATGCATGGTCGAGAGAGCATAAACCATGTTGTGCAGGGATGTCGTCCGCTAGACCACTTTTAAATTTGGGGATTGTCAGAACAAGTTTGCTGATGAAATTTATGATCGTACATCTAATGTTACCAAGTTGCCGGGAAGGCTATTTTTTCTTCAAGTTTGCCTGTATAAAGTTTTAAGGGGAGAAAGAGGAAGATAGAGAGAGATAGAGAGAGAGAGAGAGAGATTCACACACCGCATCTCTCTCGACTTGTGGAGTCCATAGTAATATGTGACTATGAATGATATACAATCACATGTTTTTATCTGTTTGTTGGGTGGCTAGTTGTTGGAAGGGAGTAACCTCGATAGTCTTAGGGACCGCTATTCATAACGTGGAACTTCCTATACGTGCAGGACTGCTATTTATGAAAACGGAAAGGGGGTCACTATTCATAAAAGGCTTAAGGACCGCTATTCATAATATCGTATTATGAATAGCGACCCTCTTCTCGTGTTATGAATAGGGACCCCTATGAATAACGACCCAGATTTTGTATTATGAATAGGGACCCTCCTCACATATTATGAATAGCGACCCTTTTCTTCGATTATGAATTTCGGTCCTTTTGAATAATGACCCTTATGAATAATAACCCTTTTCTCAAATTATGAATAGCGGTCATTAGGAATAGCGAGCGGACCCCGGTGGGAGGTGCTGGAGAATATTTGTAGAAGTGGCTGATGTCGAAGTGTCCACTTATCATAAATCGAGGCCCCAATGGTACTTGAACCTGAAGCTATCCTCAACATTCTTTACCAGTGAGCTCAGCCTTAGGCTCTCTATGATTTGTTGTTATAAGCATACCATTTTATCCTGAGCCTTTATGGAGAATATAGTTAGCTTTAAAATAAAAAAAAGTGATTGCACTCTTTCATTAATTTTTCTACCCCAGAATCCTCAACAGTCCGACCGGGCTTAGGGGCCCCGAGAGCGACGGCGCGATCCGAAAGGCCTTCAAGGTTTGGGAGGATGTCACCCCGCTAAAGTTCACCGAGGTCGACGGCAATGGCCGTGCAGACATCTATCTCACCTTCGGATCTGGCGACCATGGCGATCAGTTTCCATTCGATGGACCGGGCTTTACACTCGCCCATGCCTTCCCTCCCCAGAGCGGTTGGGGAGAGATGGATGGCGATGTGCACTTCGATGACGCCGAGACCTATACAACATCATCATACGACGGTAAAAAGATGATCTTTTACTGTGCGATTGAATTACCAAAACAAAAAAGTTCTTAGGTTACAAAAACAGTTTTTATCCCCCAATAAAAAGCTTGAAAACTATGAAGCAGTCGAAGAATATACATTTACGCACAATTGAACCAAAAGGGAAGAAAAATATCTTTTGAAAAAATCTTTTTCTTTGAGAAACCACTTTTCTGCGTGTTTGCTATCCGAAGCACATTGACCAAGACACATTTTAGGTCTTGAGGGAAAAAATAGGGCAATAGGGCAATAGAGGAAATCAAACTTTGTTTTTAATATGGACATTTTACTTTGCCAATAGGCCTATCCCGCTAAAGTTCAGCTAATATGGCGAATCAGCTCATAATGGCCTTTGAACTTGCTCTCTCTCTCTCTCTGTGCTAGGTACAAACCTGTTCCAGGTAGCTGCCCATGAGATCGGTCACAGCCTCGGTCTAGGTCACTCAACCGACTCACGGGCCCTCATGGCTCCATTCTACGCAGGTTACATCCCGGACTTCCAACTTCCCTACGATGATCAGCAAGGAATCCAGAGACTTTATGGTGAGCCTCCGAGCAGTAGTGCCTCCAGCCATGATTATCTCGTAGCTCGATGTATTTGTCGCGTTCCTTACTAAATCTTAAATTTAGATGTGCTCATCTCTATTTTACAAAATGTTCTCATGATCTCCTGTATTTGCTACTTCTCTCGTTCAAAATCGTCGAATTTGGTTCCGCTCTAATTCAAAATGTTCTGTTCTGTTGATGGAGGTTTCTTGTTAACTTTCTCTTACATTTTCGAATCATTAAAATATATTATAACAGGCAGTAAAAGGCCCTCTGTTGGAACGACGACGACGAAAAAGCCACAGCCTGGACCAAATCCTGGACCTGACCCAGGACCCAAGCCTGGACCTACTACCAAAGCCCCTGATTCAAGATGCAAGAAGACTTACGATGCCATCTCACTCGTTAGAGGAGAACTGTTTGCTTTTCAGGTACGTTTGTCATGGAATTACCATGCAGACAAATTTTGAATTACTAGGCCTATGCCTGTTACACACGAGTCGTCAATTACTAAGGTATGGCCGTACTGTGTCACCATCTGGCGCATTTTTTGACGCGCAATTTTACAGTGACATCATATTAAAAGTGAGTGGAAAACGAACGGAGCAATCTTCGCGTTTACACATTTGCATATTTGCTAATTGTTATATGTTCAATAAGAGAGAAGTAATAAAGCAATTGAAATAATGCCCCGTGTGCAACGGGCTTTATCTCCGCTGCACACGAGGCGTAATTTCCATTGCACCGTTTAAAAACATGCAGGCATATTATGCCGAAGACAGGTCCAGGTGCAGTCTCTAGGCACAGACGTAACTCCTTAACGCAGATGGCGATGGCCTGGCGCAATTAGGGTCTGGTTTTGTCTAAAATCAGCACAACCCAATGGCCAGAATTCACACAGGAGGTTTGTCGACAAACCTAGGTTTATGTGTGTCATATGACGCGTTTCGATGCGTTTCAGACCAAGGTTCAGACAAACCTTGGTCTGAAATGCGTCGAAACGCGTCATGTGACGCACATAAACCTAGGTTTGTCGACAAACCTCCTTTGTGAATTGCCAATGAGTGCGTAAAGAACATTGGTTTGACCTTTGTGTGTAGTTGTCATTATCTGTAGGCCCAGGGTTTTCCTGTGGAATTTAAATAGAACACCGCCTCTGGCGAATCCGACAACCAAGTATTTGTTTTCATGTGCCTTAAAGACAGTGTGTTCCTTTTACTTGATAAAATTTGGAGTTGCCTCAAATATTTATTTTTTTCTGTAAAATGCAGTTTCTGATGTATCTATAAGATATTAGGCCAGTTGAATCACTCATTGTGAAGAAAACATTAAATTTGCTTCTGAGATGAGAGTTTTCATCGGACCATAGAAAAATGTGTCGGGAGTTTTCTGATTTTGTTTGTACTGCATGGGTGTAATCATGTTCAGAGTTAAGACCAAAATATCCATGAACCTTACTTTCAGTATTATTTGAAAACAAAACAGTTTGATTTAATGCTATTCTAAGAAAGATATACCATTGATAGTCCATGGTATGTCATATTCAAAGCAAAAATACAAAAACTGACAGTCTGACAGGAAGCCTAAAATTAGCGGTTTTCCATGCTTCATTTGAAAACTATATCACTGTTCACTTTCAAATTTCAGAGACAGGACCTACTTAACATGCAGGTGATTCAGGCAAAGTTTTAGTGAATTTCGTGCAGTCTGCAAAAGGGACACAGGGTATTTAAGACACACATTAACTGTCCTTCCTAAAAATAATATACAAATGGGCCCGGGGAGGAGAGGCAGAATTTCCTACCATTGTCAAGATCACCAAAGCTCCATACTTCACACCTCCTACTCTCTTTCTCTTCCCGTTACAGAGTGATATCTACTGGAGGCTACGCTTCCCAATGGAGCTGATCTCCCGCGACATCGGAGAGCCTACCTCACACTTTTGGCAAGCTTTCCCAAATAAAATAGACGCTGCCTATGAAAGACATTTTGATCACATGATCTTCTTTTTCAAAGGTCAGTCGGTTCGTCAGTTAGTCTATGGCGGCGCCATCCATGGCCGATCATAGCGTATTAAGGGAGATAGTTGCGACACACGCATGAATACACGCTCAAAATTAAATGTTATGGATCTCCATACAGTTCCCTCCCACATAAAATCTCTTTGAGAGGGAACACTCTGAACAAGCGTCACTTCCGCTGACGTAACTGTCTACACTCTACTAGCTATGGGTCAATCATGGGGCTGGAGGAGAATCTCATTGTCTTGATGTTTTGAGCTTCCCGATTGCCATAATTGGCGATAATTTAAAAACCGGAAATCTTCTATGATGTAATTGATTTGTGTCTCAATGGTGTGCGGGTTTCGCGGTTTGACGTATATATCAGGGAGTCTGGTTTTTAACTTTTAACAATCAGTTGTGTTGGCATCATAATTATTTTCACAATTCTAAATTACTCAGAGATTTAACTTTACATTATAAAGACTATGAACACAAGAAACAGAAAGAAATTTGATCAAGTCTATCAAAATAATTGATATAGCCCTAAGCATGTTTTGCCAAATTTTGGGAAGTTTAACATTATCGACAGTGCAAACATGTAGTGATAACTTGGTTATATGATGACTTCATCAAATGGCGCTATTATCACAATGATGTTCGTTTTCAGCTCAGCTCATTACCTAAGGAAATATTAAAGACCATTGAGATTGGGATTTTACACTTTATCATTAGCTGTTTTCATCACCCTCTCTAGGAAATGAATACTACAAATATAATGGACTAGAGCTGGTAACCGGGTACCCGAAACCAATAAAAACTCTTGACCCCAGGCTTCCAGGCAACTTGGATGCAGTTATCGGTTTCAGCGAGTATTCGAAAACCTACTTTATCAAGGGTCGCAAGGTGTGGCGATTCGATGAACTGGAACAGCGAGTGGATGAAGGTTATCCGACAAATATCAAACGTGTGTTTCCCGGTGTGCCAAGTCCGGTTTCTTCTGCTTTCGTGCACAGTGGTGAGTATTTAGTAATGACGTAACAATGATATTGATTAATTTTGCTTTGCTCCCCCAAATCAGTCCCAAAGTATATAAGTATTCGATTTTATGCTTATTCAGAGATTACAATATAATTATTTAATTTTCAGTTGTATGATTACAGAAAAATTGTGAACAGACAACGGAGCTGTAAAGTTCATTGAAATTTACAAACAAAACTACAGCTTGCAACATTTATGCAAGTATTACTCTTTGAAGACTATCATTCAATAAAATAAATATGGAATGTTTCCTAAATTACAATTAATTTGTTTTGAATCGTAAAGGTACCAGATAGGTGATTCACAGACGAAACTATATATTCATAACAATAGTCCCCTTTAAATTAAAGTAAAATAGTCTCATTGTGTTTTAAAATGTGCCGGTGTAATTTTAAGCCCCCAACATTTTATTTTGAGATTATAAGATGTCATCCATTTGACCAAACGGAACGTGCTAAATATGATTATATTCCATAGATTTACCGCTGGGATCAATATGACTGATATGAAATTCATCTTTCAAATCCTTTATTCATCTTATTTCCAGACGGTGCTGCATATTTCCTGAAGGGGTACGAATACTATCGCTACAACGAAACTCTCAAGAGCGTGGAGGATGGTTATCCCCGGAGGTTCGGCGTAGATTTCTTGGGATGCGATCCTAGCAAACTGGTCCAGCTTGGTCTAGACTCCGCTGGCGGTACCGGGAATAGCAACATCAACAGGCCGACAAAACTTTTCATTCTGTTATTAACTATTGCAGCAATATTTAATTCCATTGTACAATAGGCTGGGAATCGTTTAGTGGGTACTTTCTTTACTTGTACGAGAGCCCATATTTTGCTTTAGAAAATAATAATGATTGTTGAAATATGGCAAAATGTTCTTCAAGGGTTTCAGAATGATTAAAAAGCCCTCCAAATTACCATTTCTTAAATGAAAGGAATCTTATTCTGGTAAGTGACGAATGGAAGTAATATTGAGAAAAACTTCAGACGGAAACATACCTCAGAGTCCAGCTTGTGAAAATTGCTCTTGCTATCACGATTGAAGTTGTTGGAGACTTGAGTCCATTGTACAGTAAGTCCGGTCTTGCAGCACATTTGGTTGTTCTGTCGGCTATGATGTTCTCCAGCCGTTTAATAATTCTAATGGAAGGTTTTGCCTAATGTAGTTTCCGACAATCATTGCGGACGTTTTTAAAGAAGTGTCCGATTGATTATGATTATTTTAAAAAAGATCATACGTTTTGTTGATAATAATGTAAGATCATTTAGATAAAAATGATTGTGTGGAATTTGAGATAATTTCTTTCCAAATCGACACGTCCGACTAATATTGTTTTTTATAAGAAGCATATTACAAGGGCATTAACTAAACAAGTCAAGTAAATATTTTCCATTATGTATTTATCAAATTTGTAATCATTCAGACATATTTCCATCTCTTCGAAATGATATCAATATAATCCTGCATAATATCATTTTATGTACATTTGTTCCTTTTAGCAATTTTCGTAAAAGTTATGTACATAATATTTCGTCAAACCTTAAACACAATAGAAATTAAGATGAAAACTACGAGAGAAATGCATAGCTTTAGTGTTGAAGAGTGTGAATATTTGATGATGATTTGTATTAGTGATGGCGCTATAACTTTTTTATTATTGCTGCTTGAGAATTGAGCTGTTTTCAATCAAAAATAAAATATATTGTGTAGACCAAATTATTTATGTAAGTTTACTCGACACGAAATCTTATTGTAAAACGTCTTGATACTTTAGTGTAGACCTACAGATTATTTTAGAAATACTCTTATACTATAGAAATTCTAGAATTTAGAATTCTTAGAATTCTTTCATTATGTAGATGAATATGCCAACCTCCATCATTGCCATATGCATTACTCGCGGGCGAGTCACAAAATATGTGCAATTACCATTTCATGCTGTGTCATATCAGCACTAACATTTATTTAATATTACTTTATATGCAAAGATTATCGGGGTATAATTAAGACAACAACGGGCTTTTCGTATTATTACACACTCTGATATATACAAGCATTACATTTCATATTTTGTTAAAAGCTGACATGTAAATTACAATATCTGTTTTTTTTAATTTTGTGTATTGATACTTGCAGGCAAGTGTTGTTTGACGATTGCAAATATTTTCAAGATGTCTTTTGTTTTTCACTCTAAGATTGTCCCGTAAAATGTATGTATGCCATAGTACACTACACTTTTCGTTGAAGACCATTATGACCAATCAGTTGTTCAAAATAATGACCTGAGAATATTAGAATTTAAATAGCTTTACATTATATGCTGTATATTTTGAAATTGCTTCTTTGTCAAAAGAAAACAAAAAGTGGTCGTAAAATATGTTGTATTGTTCCTTGATTTTGATAAAACGTGTGTTTTTATTGATGATTTTTGGAAAATGTTTGCAATCACAATTTCTATGTTCCTGATGTTTCGTGGATACTATGTATCATGTACATAATGCTATTTCAAATTCCTCACACATCTGCATTTCAAAAATGAATTGTCTTATTTAAGTCTGTATTGTCTTGACCAAAATTAAAATTCAATAAATTCGGAAGTAATGTCAATTGATATGTTTCTTCTATGTCTGTCTTTGTCACCAGGGGCGTCGCTATAGAGATAATCTTGGGCGGAGGAGGGCGTAAGGAAGACCATGATTGCTACCAACTTAGCCATTGAATGTCCAATAAGCAAAGAGAAAAAGGGGGAAGTCCCAAGATTTTAAGATATGCCGACAAGGGTAAAAGATTGGTCGTCAGA
Organism: Mesocentrotus franciscanus; assembly: GCA_037976565.1. Taxonomy (NCBI): domain Eukaryota; kingdom Metazoa; phylum Echinodermata; class Echinoidea; order Camarodonta; family Strongylocentrotidae; genus Mesocentrotus; species Mesocentrotus franciscanus. The sequence continues at coordinate 33,074,946 of CP137672.1, read as the reverse complement.
TTTTCAAACTGGTCAGGACTACATAACATTTTACAGGGGAACCACCCCCTCTATCGTCACCCCTGTTCATCACAAATTTGTAGATGATTAGAATGTGACAGACAGAAAGAGAGAGAGAGAGAGAGAGGGAAGGGGGGGGGGAGAGAAAGAAGGGGTGGATGTAGGATTAAGACTGAGACTGGTCTTCGATTTCATATAATGCACGTCGATAAATATTAGACTGTTATCATTATTTGAAAACTTAAGCAAATAATATATAAATAAATATAAATCTATACTATTTTTGCACAATACCGATTAAGTTTTGATAGGGCGCTTGAAGGTGGGGTGTATCTCAAGTTCAAACTCCAAGCCTTCTTTTTTTACTGTCGAAATAATAGACACAGAAGTAAAAAGGAGAACGAGCTCACAATTTCCTGTCAGAGCTTCAGACGGAATGGACAAATTTAGAACACCCATCTTGCGTGCAAACGTGCGGAGAGAGCAAGGGGGGAGATAAAACCGAATGAATTTCCCCAAGGTGAGGGGAGGAAGGGGGAGGTGGGGGTCATTATTTGTGCTAGTTTACTAACGTTTGTTTGAGATGATGAACTCATATCCACGTTTAGCATGTCAGGGTTAAATCTCTGATTCATCAATACTCAGTCTGTACAGCTTGATATCCTCCAATTCTTTCCCGTACTGTAATGCTGCATCTCTTTTGCGTTGTCATCTTTTGAAGACATTATAATACAGTATGTTGGACTTAAACGGGATAATAAAAATAACGATACAAGTAAGACTTTATCGTGCGAAATTGTTATTATGTCAGAACGATCGAATGACAAGTAAGAGGGGATTTTGGAAAAGAAAGTTGTTAGTGTTTTTTGTTATCGTGAGTGTTAACACAAGCAAGAACCCCTATTATTAAAGCTATGGCAACGTTCTATATATAAATCGGTGTTACAGTCTCCTACAAGAAAGTTCGCCCTGTAACATATATTTTTAGCACTGTATAAGACAGCATAAGAGTTGAAATTCAGTAGAAATAAAACTCACTTGTCCCATTTTTGGTCTCATTAAGGAAAAACAAGAAACGAATAGAAGCGAATTAGAATAAGATAGTGATAATATGTGAAGGGAAATTATAACTGATCGCAGAGCGTTAGTTTACTAGATCAAGACTAATTCATTTCTGGTCGTAGCATTGTATTCCGCAATGAAGATGCCTTTTCATCACCGAATTTTACCAACAATCGGGTATTTTCAGCTCTGATTCTGAAAACGATTTCCGAGTGCGTTTCCGTACTTGATGAGGGACATAATGTCACCCACTGCTTTTAGTTTTTACTTGTATCTGTTCAGACAATGCTCTATTGTGAATCATTTTCACTCAATGTCATTCATTAATAGCCAACGACCTTTCTGTTGGGGGATCTTGGGATGTAATGAATGGTCTTTTTTTCTCTCTCTCTCTGTCCCCTTTCACAGTCCCTCTTCCTTTCTCCGTTCTTGCCCCTTTCCTCCCCTCTCTCCCTTTCTCTCCCAGTCATTATATCTCTATACTGTATAGTGCTCTCTATAGTATCTGCTTTCCTATCATTTTTCTCGATACCACCTCTCTCCATAATCTCGATCTTGTTGTTCCGATCCCTATATTTTAACTGTATATATTTACACATACATTTGTGTCCTTTTTTCCAATATATTTTTTTAAAACCCATTGTCGACACAATGTGCTAAATGACGTCATATTGATGATGGAATAAGCGGTCGAAATCAAATTAATTTTAATTGATAATTTAATGTTAGAATAAAGTGGAGGACTGATCTACACCATTTTTATAAATAAATCGTTTATCGCTTATTGATACGCAGTATGTCTGGACACTTTCCAAATGCGTTGTATAGGATTATTTGTAAAAAGACAAATGTTTGAATATCATGTAACCATGGTAATGAGATGATATAGCATTGTTTGGTTTATTTACTAAGCTATGGATAAACTACTCGCGGATATGACATATTCCAATTTTGGACAGTGACCAATGCAATGAGTTATTGATTTTTAATGGACTTAGATTTCAAATATACATCAATAATCACAATTTGAGCGAGGAAAATATATATTTTTTCAACTTTGATTAATGTTAACTATCATCATCATCATCAATATTATTATTATAATTATCATTATCATCATCATCATCATCATCATCATCGTTAATGATAGTATTATCATTATGATTTTTCTACGGCGTCCTTTCAATTAACAATTTATTGTCCTCATACAATTTGATTTAGAATTTATCAATGGCATATGCTATGCATCCGTTAATTACTGCCAATTAGGAAGACAATGATAGTTCGACATGTATTATCATTCATAGACGTAGGTCAATCGTCAATTCTCTTGTCAATTTGGTTTCATTCGAGTTTCATTGTTAACTTTTGTGAATAGTTTTGAACCAAGGTTGCCATATTCCATGGCCGCATAATATTTATTTAAGAATAATACTAGAGTAAATACGGCTATTTTGTCTTTGTTCTAAAAAAGAAAGAATGGCTGAAACAAGTCATGCCAATACATGAAAGACTGTTATGCATTTTTCTTCAACGTATCAAAGGAGTAGATTTCTAAATTTCTATCAGAGAACGCCATGCGTCGGAACGATGATTAGTTCAATCATAGTGGCCCCTTTCTTGAAAACATGGTTATTTCATCTAAATATGACTTTAAGAATTTAGTTTCTTAGCGAAGGAACACCTCTCAGGAAGGAAAAATTACCTCAAGACAAGTTCTCAGTACAGTATAGAAAAATGAAACGAGTTGAAATTACTATCTAGCATGAGGGAAGGGCTTTGAAGCTAATCATTTGCAAGTGAAACCGACGGAAAGATATCATAGGAAACAAAAGGCGAGTTGAATATATGTTTTTTCTTTTTTAATATAAGAACATATAAATTCTAATCGAAGATTCGTTAATACAGAACATAACTTTATATCGTAGACATCCAAATAAAGATGTCCTCCTTCACGAATTTATTTATAGTTTTCGTGATATTTTCATTCTTCTCCACCCACGTCTCAAGCTATAAGGGGCGATCAAGGATTTGTAAAGGGGTGCAATTAAACACATTGCACAAGGGGGTAATAATGTTTGTTATGTACAACCCCCCCCCCCTCCACACACCACCCATCCACCACTACTACAAATATCCCATCTTATTCTTCCTTCGTCTATTTTCTGCTTCAATTCGATCTTCGTACTATTAGCACCTTCATCTTTCTCTTTGCATACCCCTTTCACTTCGCCCCTAAGTCTTTAGCCATTACATCATCACGGCTACTTAATCATTTCTATAAAGTCCTAAACCTGTCACCACGAGCAAGATAGGTCATCGCGGTTGGACAGTCGTATTTATTGGTTGGACTGATGGATTGATGTGATGAACGAATACAGGGCGTTGTTTCATGAGACTGTCTCAGGTACACATTCGCAGACATCCGATGCACTGAAACGCGTGTTAGTATTCGCGGTTTCGTGAAACGCTACCCAAGATACAGCAGACCAGGGCCCTGTCTCACAAAGACTTGCGATTGATCCAAATCAATCGCAAGTCCTCCAAACAATCGCAAGTTTGCAGTCTCCTATCTCTTATGTACATAGTTGCGATATATATCAATCGCAAATAAGTTGCGATTGATATCAACTCTTTGTAAGACGGGGCCCTGAGGTACTACTCATGTCCAACAGTTTGTGTGTTCCCGGGAATATTTTTCCGCGGGAATCCCGACGGCCTCCTCGAAGCTATCCCACGGAAGAGCGATGGTGAAGGGGGGGGGGCTATATTAAAGAGGATAATGCTGAATAGTTTCCCCTGGAATAAGATTTCGGGGATTTCGCCCGCCTTCTACTAAACATTTTTCCAGTTTTTCACATTTTCTTTTGTATAAACACAACGCTGAGTTCATTTTTTTCGAAAAAGTTACAGATACTAGTACTACAAACGAACTTTTCACTTGAATGAATGGAGGTGCATGTATTTGCCAAAATTCGTCATTTAAAATGTATGCCAGGATTATAGAAGTAAATAAAACACAGTCACGCCCAGATATAATAACGAACCTAATTAGGTTAATTGCTTTGTATTAATTACGGGTAACATGAGACAGTAATATTAGTCGAACTAATCACAATACATGGATAAATGATGACCACACATTCTCATTTTATCTTGTCGGTTTATCAAAGTTTGGTCATAAAAAGTTCACGAACATAATAGTCATACCTAATCATGCATGATTATTTTTGCTTTACATCAGTCTTTTCTGATCATACTTTAGGCCAATTAAATTTCTATATTTAGCCCACATATCGCCATGCACACTTTGGTACACTCTTTAGATTTTAACAATTATTTTTAGCCGTGTAGTTTTACAATCGTACTTTATAAAGTGATGGCATCAGCTAAATGCACTATTTGACATGTTAAAATCAGGAAAAAGGACAAGAAGAGAGTGTTTGTGGTGGGCAAAATAGAACCCAAGGTGAGAAAATAATGTTTGGAAGTTTTGTTTGTATGTTTGGTTGTTTGTTTGTTTGGTTTTTTTCCGGAGACATCCCAGTATACATGGTATACTGACAGCCTACGAGACCGAAACTTCAGAAAGGTGTACAAGACCTCGGTCCGCTAAACCGACAGCCCATGAATACGACCAAGATAGGGACTGTAGGAAAAGTTAATGTTTTTGTTGGCTGTCGGTCGCTCTCGTGGGTGTTGACCGATTTTTATCGGAAAGGCAATGACGAAGGGCAAAATGAAGGGAAAAAGGCGAAGAATAAGAGCAAACTAGGATGAAGAATATTAATGAAGGAATAGAAAGAAGTAGAAGAAATGCAATAATCAAGATCTCATTGTGGCGGCGATGGTTGAAGGAGAGAAATGGATTTGCAGTCATTATAGTTACTGCCAACAAATATTTTTTTCAAAGCTCTGAAAAGATGCCTAAACTTTTACACCAACTTCTCGATTAAAGGTGTTCTAGGGTGTTAATGATAAGCTCCATGTTCAAGGGTATAGTATAGTTGATTACTATAAGATATCAAGATATCAAGATATCTTGATCTAAGGAGACACGAACGAACGAGTTGATTACGAACACCTAAACGAAGCTCCTGGTTCAAAATGTGCTTTTGATGCTTGATGATAAATTAGTATTTAAATGGGCCGCTGGTTCGAAATGGTGATTGCTACCACCTCAAAAGGAGCTGCTTATTTATAACATATAAGGTGACTTTTAACATCATTAAAGTTTGGTTACCCTTTAAATGGCTTTAGATAGAGCCATTTTTTCTTAGATTGTACAGTGAGGATTATGGCGACTAGGGGCGGGTGGATGGGATCCGTTTATCTTAAGAACACTTTATTCGTCACCGTTCCTAGCAAGGTCGTTAGTCCTTTATAAACTTCGGTACTATGGCAACGGCACTGCTTTGGGGCAGGTGTCAGAAGAGATAAATAGTGAAGGGGCTCTGTGTCTGAAAATTATCTTTAAAAATCATATGCTGTTTTAGAACCAATGTCCTGCAATATGTGTGGAATCCTGAGAACCCCATTCTCAATATCCCGAAAATTAAGTTTTTGTAAGTACAAAATCTCTATCTTTGTATTTTGTTGGCCAAGGGATTGATAACAAAGATTTGTTTTGAAAGGAGACATATCACAGCTTATATACAGTTATGAAACGAAATAATCCAGACGAGTCCACCTTGCATGGCTGAATAAAATTGACTCAATAAACATATAATTATATGAAGTTCAAATTAAATAGATATTTCTTTTGCATTAATGTTCTGCATGAAGATATAAAAACAGTGCGAGAAGACTTAAGTAAATGAAATGAAAACGTACCTTTAATAAATCGACCTCCTTATATAAGGTGTCTCTTTAGTCTTTTGAGTCAGCTGTTTCATCCCCAAGGTTTCTCGTAGACACTGATCCCCTAACAGGTCTTGCCAAGAGTTCTGACTTCTCAATGTAACATGTTCAGGGTAAGCGTTAAGGAAATCCCAGGCCTTGTAATAATTTAATGCTCAGAAGATTTTTAACCCATCTCACAGTGAAAGTGCAGTTACGAACTTGATTGACCGGAATTAGAAGAGGTAAATTTCTCTCCTCATTACAATCAACATCACAGCCAGCAATCTGAAGGATCACTTTCACATAGGAGTAAATACAGGGGTAGATGTAAAGGGGCGTAGTTGAATAAGAATTAAAGCATTTTCTGAAACATATAATTGAAATAAAATATTTCTTTTCATGATAATCATCATAATACTCCATGACAAATAATTATGATAGATAAGAGGTCGCTAAACTTGATACAGCTATCTTTATTGAATTTTTACAGGTAAGCACACCTCTCACTGATCTAAACAACTAAAGGTCAATAAATTCATTTCGTTCTTTTAAATGGAGTTGATATAAAAATGATAGAATAAAAAATTAAGACCCTAAAATGTACTTCCTTCCTATATATTGCTTAATTTAAATGGCAATGAAGCCCTTCTTAACAATAAGAATTAATATGGTCAATCCAAACTACGCAAATTTTCATTCGTACAAATGAATTCGTTTTCACCTTGGATACAGTCTCACAATAATTACAAGGGCATTGAAAAGCTTCTTTGGAGAACAATGCTTCGCTAATCAGTGTGTAAAACAATGGTTTTCACATGTCGAATGAGTCACCTTCGCACTTGACATTATTCTTTGGGACTTCAACCAAGAGCAGATCCAGGAGTCTACACAAAAGGGGGGGGGGGTGAAAATAATATTTCAACAAGGTAAAAAAAGGTTGGAAACTGTTATTACATTGTAAGGTGAAATATTTCATTCAATAAATCTATTACATGCCAATATAGTTATATATATGCCTTTTAGTCTAAAATTTGAAAGGAGGCACAAGAACGCAGTTAAGAGGTACATTTTTCTCTTGAGAATTAGATATGCCATAATGGGTTTTAAAAGTGCCCCCTAAATCCGCCACTTACTTGAGCCCCATACCGATGAAATTATGACTAATAGGGGGCAAGTCTATATATCACAACAATGGGTATTTGGGTTTATATGAGTCACCATATATTTATCCGCAATACTAGAAATGCAATACAAATAACGTATTAACTAATTCAGTCAAATGCGAATTTTACCAAGTTTGTGTCATGATAGGGCTACAAAGTTAGAAATTGTTGAACAAATTCAACGACACGTCCCTTCAACATACAAGATGCCGCCTCCTCTTTGTGGCACGTGTAGGAGGCTTAGCAAAAACATATCTCTAAAATCCCCCCTTTTTTAAAAACAAACTACACCATTTGATCGATGAGATAACTTGATTATTATCAATTCCCAACCCAAAGAATATATAAATATAGATTTGGAAAGTGTTATATGAATAGGAAAGCGAAGGTTGATTTTGATATATTTGCATATTCTATGAATATCTTCACGTGTCAAAATCGATATCAATAATAATCCTAAGATCTTATCAGTCCACAGAACACTAAGGTCCACAACGAAATATGTGTCGATGGAATAATCCACATATATTATCTAAGTATTAATGGATGTATTCTTGATTTTATTGATATTTATTGATAGTCTGATTTAAACAACGCACGAAATACGATTATTACACCGGATTTAGCCGAGCTACCATGATTAAGGTTTCCATAGTGTCACATTCTTGACATTAATTTCTATTAATTCTCTTTGCTTCAGGAAAAACTTGGTCATATTAAATAAAGTATTAATAGTATTTTTAAGTGTCCAGGTTGAGGAATTTTAACAAATTAAATAAAAATGTTGTCATATACTTTTTTGTCAGAGCACAGGACGAAATTGTGCTAACAAAATAATGTAGAAAAATTTGTGATAATCGGTTTAGCCTCAGCCTTAGTAAATCTGTTACCACCTATAGTTACGGCGAATATGCATATTCCATCAATATTATTCAGGGGGTTACCATATTCGAGGGAAAGAGTCCAGTGCTTCAATCAGCGCAATCATTTTAACGATCAGTTTCAACTATTGGTCATCAAATACTTAGGTTCTTCTACACTGAAATCTCAATTTACTTTCATTACCCATTATAGCTCATATCCTAATGTATCTGGTTTCTAGAAGGGGTAAGATTTCTATTCACTATGAGTTGAGTGAACTATATTTACGCGTGATTTTTGTCGATATCCAGTTGCCGTGTAAAGTTTTCACCTATGTTACGAATCTGCCATGAACAAGATACTATCTAGTACTATATTTTGTGGATAACTCTAAAATAAGAGCGAAAGATAACTCTTTTTGTACTGTTAGATGCAGGTGATGGGTTCTAACTATATACTAGATAATCAATGGGGAATTTGGGGTTAGTGTACTGAGTAAAAAAACGATGCCGATTTGGGTTTTTTTTTTAAAGGGGGAGACCGGTTGTGCCCCCCCCGCCATTCGTAACTGCCTGATATTGTAGGTGTTACCATAGTTGTTATCGTGTAGGAGAACCAGGCCTGAAAGTATAACATGAAATATCAAATGACATTTCCGCAGATTTTGATATATAGAGTTTATTGGACGAGTGCAAATCGCTTTTAACAGGTGCTAAAGAGTAAGCCCCTTCAATTGTGTGTCAGTGTACAGGTGAATTCACGAACACACATCATGAGATGATGACTTATATCTTTGTCATAATCTTTACGACTAAAGGTTTTATTCGACATTTTGACCTGGTTACGAAAGTAATGTGATTGCTATTAATTTGTTTCATGACGTGAAAGGAGAACAATCTCGGAGATTTCAGAATGAATTATTTTTTAGTAGAGTATCGACAAAAGGGAATAACTGGTATTGATTTAAAACAAAATGCATTTTCTTTGTACCACGAGAAGAATATTTCGGAAAAAAATCATGCTATCTATAAGGTGATTTTTCAGTTTATACATGTAATTTCACTAGTAAACGAAAGGGTGAATTCGTGGGAATTTTACAATACACTAAATCCATTTATATGGTATACGTATATTGTCAATCTTGTGTAGTAATACTAACTTAAGGGGACTGTTTCGCCGTAGTCTTTTAAAATACTATCAATTCCATTTATCATCTGTATCTGCATTCTATATGTCTGTATTTGTAAGTTTGTTAATATTTTAACAAAAATCTAATCGAATAGATTGAACTTGAACTGAAAGAAAGATTCTTGTAAAAAAAAATAACATCAAGTAATTTCTTTATCTATATCTTCCTTCTAATTTTATGTGTCCTGCGTTTTTTACATCTATCATTTCGTATTCAAGATTTTTTTCTTTCTACGAAACGGATGTACAGTATTTATATGGCAAGTTCTTCTGTTTGAAATACACATTAAGTATGATTAAATTTGTCTGATACAACTGTCATGATTACTAGGCCAATTTTTCGTCTCCTTTCTCTCTTTTACTTCAACTGCATCATAAACACCTGATATATCCAGGTATCTTGTTATAATCAGCCTGTCTCTTCATTATCCCGTTATCAAGGCCTTGATCGCGAAAGTGTGATATTCGCGCGCACAATGTGACGACGTTACGCAGTCAATAGCCAGCCAGGCAAGCATGCATGCATGTACAGGAAAGTGAGTCAGATAGTCGAGAGCGCGCGGATTCCCGCAAGCTGGTTTTTATTTGATCACGACTCTTTCAGTGGTGCAGCCGTCCCTTGATCCAGTAACTAGGGGGAACAATCTCTCTCCCTCTTTAAACTCAACCCTCTGTTTTAACATCAAAGTGGCACCATAGGAAACAACAATAGTCCATCACTTTTTCAGTTTTACAGGCCTACACTGCACCTTTCAATTTCTATGCACACACAAGGGGCAATTTGTTGTTTCCCGCCGTTTCAAATTGCACTTTCCCGTATCGTCTGCCACTGGGCGTCATCGTAAATAGGAATATCGTCCTGACGAAAGGAGATCCTTGACAAGATTCTTGTTCGATCGACTTCCACGACGATGTCGAGCGCGAAAAAGTTACTCGGGATGAGCCTAAGAAGGTTGATGACGGTGTTAATGCATCTCATGATGATGGGGTTGGTGCTTGTTGGAGCATCGAGCGAAGAGGAAGACGACGACGACGATGAGGTCGCAATGGGAACGGTAAGAATGTCTCTATTTGTAATTGTGAATATCTGTAGAATGATCGCATAATTATGTGCACATTTTCTGTGAAAGCATTATAATGAAAGTTATCTTGATAGTTTTATAGAATTATAACATCCGTAAAACAGGGATCTACACAATTACTTTGAAGGGAATATTTCATGGGAAATGTCACAAAAAGAGGGTCGTTCTTACTCTTTGCTGGTATTTTGGTGGTCATTTGGGAATTTTAAAGGATGCTTTGCCTTGTGACTCCTTAATAATTACTCGATCTTCGTAACGATAAGGTGGACATTTCATAACAATATTATTAATGAAGATTAGTAGTTGTTTATCAAAGTCGCTATCCTGCGGATTATCATTTATGATGACATAATTTTAAATCAACAAGTCTTCCCCCAAGGTCCAGCTGTAGACGATGTCGAGTCATGCGACGTCAGTCATAACTTCCGACTTCCTTGACGGTCATCAATCATCAAATATGAGATCATGGGTATCAAATGAAAACAACCCAATCTAGTTATTCGGGTGATTTTGAACGGGGATTTTCATAAGCAGGCCTGTGGTTGGACAGTAAAAGATCAATAAGTTTTCTAGCTATAGTTGTCATAAGGTAATCATAGACGGAATGGCTGGCTCTTTAATACTAAAAGAGAGAAGACTGTCTTAGTATACGAATAAATGAGTGCCATACCTTTGGGCTGCTAACTTGAGCTATACTTTCTTTTCTATCGTTATCTTCTTCTGTTCATGCCCCCCTTCATGTTTCCCAAGCCAGATGCACTGCTTGATCAAGATGATCACGCCCCGTTTAAAACAAAACCTTTAAAGACTACACTTCTGTTGGGTCACTCATGGTTACGGAGAGAAGATGATTTTCGTGTAAGCTTTTACTATGGCCACATGTAAAGCATCCGGGAAGCTCAAGTCGACCAGACCCAGAACAGGAAAAACAGATTCGATTCTACTCTGGGTAACATTACTATGATTACATTAAGGTCCTGTTTGCGTAAGTCACCAAAACAGCTTAGCATCAACTGCAAGGCGTACCGATATTCCTAAAGAACAACATTAGAATATTTCAAACATAACTAGGAGCTCATATGAAATTGATCCGGATCATTTTCGAAATGTTTTTAATCCGTCGTTAATCAAAACGAAAATGCAATGTCCACGAAACCACTCCTCTCTGCTTATAATTGATTAACGTCCGCATAAACTTTCGTTTGTTGACTCCAAAATGTGTGATCATGATTTTCTCTCTTACATAATTAGCATTTATCTCCGATACGATATATTCAGACCTTCATTATTCATAAAGCTTCTTTATAAATACTTTCAAGAGGAAAATGGATTCGTTCCTGCTCTTTCTTCAGGAGTTTCTTTTTAAATAATAATAATAATAATATGGTCAAGTAGTAGTGGTAATTAGGTTCTTCAAAACAGATGTTTTCACTCTAGTTCAACTAATAGCTGACAACTAATATGGTCTGCGAGGGTGCTTTGCACTTCGTCAGCAAAGCAAGCTTACTAGGAAAATGATGCATCAAGACTCTAATAATCCAACCCAGGATAACAGCCACTACCCTCTATACAAGGTTGTCTAGGATCAGTCATCGCTGCAAAATCCTCGCAGGATTTTTTTTTGGAGCAACATGAATGTGTACATGTGAATCCATTGAAGGCCAGCCAAGTCAAACGAGGGAATCACTACCTAAATTTGGCACAGAACACCACAGAGGTTCCTGCAGCCTGTGTTCGAAATTGATGAATGCTGATGAATGTTTTCACAATCACTGACAAAAACTGTCATGATTATGGAGTTGCCGTGTGCCAAGAGAGGCCTATTTGTTATCAGTATTATTTCGAGATCTCTTGCAAGTCCTCATGTAAAAAGGACTATTGATCATATTTAAAAATAAGGAAGGCCGATTAAACTGGATGATATGATTAAAATTGGGTTTTTTTTCTCATAAAGATATATGTTCATTGAATACAAGGTCAACTCTCATCATAACGAATGATTAATTTAAAGAAATCAGTAATAGTGTGGGTATTCAAGATGGCGTAGATAGAAAGACGTGACTGATAGTATTGATATTTTGTGTTAGATTTCTGAATCATTGATGTCTAAATCACACTGAAAGGAGTGTGCGAAGAGTATTTTATGTGCATTTGAAACCATTACTTTATCATATTTAGGTTGATGTATGATAAAGTAATAACTCGATGAATTCATAATTGTGTTCGACATTATTAGTAATTTCATAATTGTTTTGAAAACTTTCAGTAGGTACTTTTAGATTTGCACGACGAGAACGTGGACTGCTACGTGTGACATCCTTTTAAGGCACTGCCGGGCACTGCCAGTGCCTTAAAAGGACGTCACATTGCCTTAAAGTAGAAACGGATTCAAATACAATATTATATTAATGGAAAGCTTATAACCTAAAGAAAGTGAAAAGTGTCATATCTTTTCCCTAAAAACACATATGTAACCACAATCAGACATTTAACTTTGAATCTTGGCATCCCCCTCATAAACAAAAAAGAAATCATACACATTGGGCGGTTTCGATGATGACGTAGGCGATTGGGGTCAGATTGGGGTAATAACTTCCGCATTCACGCAAGACCGTACGTATCACACACGCTAGACGGTCGACAGCAGCCATAATCTCATCAATTTTAATTATTTATCATCCATTCAAATGAGTGAAGTTAGGCCAGTTAGTAACTTGGATGTACAATATTCATCGTCTGAATCCAGTGACGATGATAGTGATGGCATCGATAGGCCAGTTGGAGCAATTACAGAATACCCTACCACGGTTTCACGGGGGCAGAATTAGAACCAACAGTCTGAAAAATATTAGAAATAGGGACTTTTAGATTTGTACGACGAGAACGTGGACTGCCACATGGACATCCTTATAAGGCAAAGTGACGTCCTTTTAAGGCACTGCCAGTGCCTTAAAAGGATGTCCATGTGGCAGTCCACGTTCTCGTCGTGCAAATCTAAAAGTCCCTATTGCCAACTTTCATGCTCAAAGCACGATAAGTTTGAGAAGGTAGTATTATTATCATCACGTTAGTTATAAACCCCAGTCACGATGGAGGTACTTGCATGCAACGGTAGTGCAAGGAACTGGTGATGACGGATGGGAACATGCTCACAAAAAATGCAATTGATTCATAAAGAATACAAGCAAAGGACATTGGATAAATAAATTTGATAGGAAATAATAGCTAAATAATTTGCACAGCAAAGGAAGGGAATCGCAATGAAATCGGTTGTGATATATACCTGCGTAGTCCCATATGTGCGTATTCAATGTCAGGTCTTTATTGTATACGGTTTAGTCTAAACAATCAAATTTCCGGCATGTTTCTCAATGAAACTGAGCTATGAGAATGAATTTTAGACAGTGTTAGCAGTTTCTATAATACCAGAATTCTTGATAACATTTACATAATAGGTTTGATATAGCATTCATGCATAGTCTCTACCCCTGCCACAATGGAGGTACTTTAACGACTCCCAGCATGCACAGTCCCTTTGATCGAAAGTCTCCTGGTATCAAGGCTTCAGGTTAAATGATGTCTCTTCAGGCTGCCACTTACTGATTGATAATGAAAGCCCTTCACATACACTAAACCCTGTCACATCATTTCTTCTTGACTTTCTCTACACTCCATTGTTCATTTGTATTTTACCCAGGCCTCCCACGTACACAGGAAAGCAGATGCTTATTCATCCACGGGAGGTCCCAAAACGATGATTGCTATAAAAGCGTTATCATTTTACAGATCTCTCTGTGCGAATCTAAAGATAGACGGGTCTGAAATAGAGGCCCCAGGATTTAGATGTTAACTGTGCATAATCTGTTTTGTCAGACTTAATTTCAACGAATTGTGAATTTTCTAAATATGGACCATTCCGAAGGTATATGTGTAATCATGTTTTAGAGCATTAAAATAAGGGTGCAAAGTGTTACTTCATACAGCAAAGTTCGGATTGAAAAGTGAAATTGATATCTGGTTATATAATTTCACCAAAGAATGTAATTCATAAACTATCCAGGTGTATCTTGTCTTGATAGGTTTGTTTGTCAAATGCATGTGAAATAAAGAAATTCAAAGTACGTATTTTGTTCTTTTGATATTTACTCAATTGCCTTGAATCTTTCAATGTGCAAACTTGAGCAGTTGAAGACTTTGATGCTTTTTTCTCAAAGCGAAATTCTAACTAGCGAAAGTCTAAATAACAACAATACCTTTTTACCGTTTTCTCCTTTCGGGGAGGTTGGAGAGAATAAAAAAAGAAAGACATAGATAATGAAATCGAGTTTGAAAGGTATTCATCCACATTGATAACTCATGCATACTGATTCATTACGTGTAGAGGTGTTTCATCAAAGTTAGAGTGCAACTTTAGGTCGTTTAGGCTTGTAATTCACCCTGTAACTGATACCATTAAACCATGGGCGGAAATGTGAGAAAAATCCCCTATCCCTACCCGATCCACTTAGTCATCTGTCAATAGGATTCATACCCTTGATACATGTCAAAAATGAGCCTTGAAATATCTTGAAAGGTTAAGACAAAGGCGACGCGAATCCACCGATGATCCTCCTTAAATCTCGTGAGAATAGTGACATGTCTTTTTATTTAAACCTGAATAGCTTGGCCTACATACAAATTATTACATTGAAACCATACTTTGATTTTATACCAGTCAAAATCTACTTTCATTCATCTACATCATAATCTTTCGTTTAAAGGTACTATGTCCCATTTGCAGGCCAAAAAAAATGAAAATGTTAAATTCCAACGGCATTTGATAGACAATATTATTTTAGAACTTCCCTAAAAAAGGGGGGCTTGAAAATGTCTTTAAGTGGGAAAATAACGACTATTAGTTGTCGAATCGACTTAGGAGCTATAGAGCCAGTAAGTAATAGTCTGATTTTTCAGACCATTGTACCGAATGGTCGTACGTTTTATGCTGCGCAAAGATTCAATCAGTTTAATTTTGGCCATTACAAGAAGTGGGTTATTGATGTAGACAAATGCTCATGTACCCTTTACAGCTCATTTTATGTATGTTATTACCAAAGATGAAAAAGCCAGTCAGTCACTCAATAGTGTCTGACAGTGAAGTCTAGCAAGTAAACGGGTTTCCTTGCATAATTTGAATATTAGGACACTGCTAACGTTTAAATTTCACAGATATGACATACATGACATATTCATAATTCCTGCAAAGTTCTACAGAATTTGATGTTGGCTGCAAAAGGGATATAGTATCTTTAAGAGTAAGGCTGGTGCCACAGAAAGTCACAGCATTTTAGTCTGATTCATAGGTGTCACACTTATCGCATGTTCCTTTAATTTGTATGTTACTTCTCTAAAAGAACAAAGTTTTGTCATTGGGCATGTTGGGACACTATCCAACTGTACAATTACCTTTTGCTGCTTTAGGTATTGTTATTGTATGAATATTGATGAAATTTCAGTAATGTTATCCTTTATACATATTGCCATTTAAAAAAAAAACTGGTGACCATGTAATGTATAACAGAAACACTTTCATCTTTTATGATAAAGCATGTGCATACTAAGATAGAATAATTTATAATTCTTTTCTCTACCTAACTTGATGATGAATTCACATTCTCATTCATTCGTCATCCATGTGTCATTATACACAAACATGAAACTACGTTTTTTTTATATACAGGAATATTTATTTTTAATGCAATGAGCAGTACGTGTATATCATTTCATGCAATAAACGCCGTACAAACATACTTGAATTTGATGGCAGAGATGTCAATATCATAGTTGTTTTCAACGGAAGGGCTTCCTCCGCCATGTCCATCGGAAAAGGAGTATTAATTTGATGATCTTCTCGGGTCACCCTGACTGAAACATGACCGTCAGAGATCGAGGATCTTGTAACACGTTAATATACCGAATATAGTTTGCAATTAATATGTACGTAGTGACTATATGCATGATTTCTTTTGTGCATTATTGACCAAGCTCAGACTTCACGGACGGTGGTTGAAAATTGGATTATAAAAAATGTATGATAAATGGTTTACGAGAAAACACATGCAACACGTTAATAAGTTACTAGTACGTTGACAGGTAAAAATCAACTTTGAGATTCTGTTAAAAACATACAATGAAGATGATGAATATATTACACAGAATAGTAGGTGTTAGTTGATGCGCCAGTGCTGTTTAGTGAGGCACAATTACCAAATCCCACAAATGGGACTGAAATTAGTAAGTCTCCAAGTTGTTTACCTCAACATTGCTTTCCTGGTGATCGGATAATATTGAAGAAAACAAAATCATATTTTTGCCAGTCACAACAAAGAAGAGTAGAACATACAAAAGGAAAAGAAGAAAAAAAGTCTTCATCGTTCGCATTCGATTTTTATTTACATTTTGCAGATATCATTCTCCTGCACAGAAAATGACCTTCATATAGATCCGCATTGAAAGACACGAAGAAAAAACACGAAAAGGGGGTAACATGCATACATGCTATTTAGTATGATATCTGGCAAGAAACTATCCACGTCAATTTTAAGTCCAACTTTGTATCTGAAAAAGGTACGAGATAAATATAAATGTCTGGTTGAACAAGATCCAAGTGCCCTTTTCTTATCAGATATAGTTCGTGTCTGTTCATTCATAATGATTAGCAAAAGGGTTTGGCACGATAGGTCATTGCCTTGGATTTGTTTTGTTCAGAGTTTTAAGATTATTATTACATTACCGATTTTCAGGATTTTGTGGACTATGTTGTTCTTGAATCTTTCTAAAAATATAATCATAATGAAGTAGCTTCCAAGTTTCCCCCTAAGTATGTAGTACGCTTATTAATGAAGCTTCTTTTTATTTCATATCCATGCTTGACAACCAAAATTATTTCCTGAATCTAGATCTAGGGTTAGATTCAAAGAATTAAAAAACACGATGTAATAGTTCAACAAAGACTGTTGTATTGATACTGACTTATGATGTCATTTGATGTTTTTTTTTCTCCTTTACACATAGTCCCCCCCATCTCTCTCCCCCTCTCTCTCTCTCTCTCATTGCATTGTCTTTTAAAATGTGGCTCAATAACAACAATCAACACCCATATACATCAAATAACGTCATCGTGAACGATAATTTTTCTTTTGGTATTTCCTGTCACCTGATTGGTCAAAGCATAATCTTGCCTGTATACGTATTTATTCGGATGACGTTCAAATTAGTCACGCGTCGCTGGACGTGTGACCCATCCCGGTCCGTTTTGTTTGGTTACAAAAAGTGTCTTGTAATTGGGTAAAAGTCTTGTTGTCATGGTGACTGAGGTTATCCTCTAATGGCCTCGGCAGACAGTCAGTGGAGACTTGGCGTGCAAAAGTCATCTGTTCTTACTAATTTGATGATGGATGATAGGAAATATTACGTAAAATATGTATGAGGTAGAAAGCAGATAAAGTGACAGGGAGAAGAAGAGACAGGGAGAGACAGATACAGAAAAAATAGAGAGAGAGAGAGAGAGAGAGAGAGACTGAGAGAGACACTTAGAGAGATAAGGCAGTGTTTATAAGGTGCCATGCGTGTAAAGCTTTTTAGCAAGTAGACAAAAATGAAATACTTCTCCAAATATACGACTGACATTATTGATGCCATAGTCATAGACAAGATATTTACCAAACACTACTTAATTATATAGTCTTTTCCATATGATGCAAGGTACTCTTCCTTATTGCATAATATGCAAGTCATATAGAACTACGCTCTATGTGTATGTTGTTGTTGAAAGTTTAAATAGTTTTAAAAAATTGTATTTTTCTTTAGTCATTTTTTTCCAGGCTCTTGAATTGAAAACAAAAGGAAGAAATGATATTGACCCAATGATGACGTTCTTTCTGAGAAATAAGGTGTTTCCTATGAATTCTTGACATGCCTGAGATCTAGGTTAGATCTCATCTCCAGGTCAGTTAGTAGACATATCATCATTTAGGATACGGGCCCCATCAAAATGGAGTGAGGCCGCAAAATGTCATAGTTTATTAACTCCTCAGTCACATCGCCACACCGACTCGCAACCTACTTAAAACCGACACAATCTTGATCGCTCGCGGTAATGTAATATTTATTCGGTCTGACGTCGTTCTGGTGTCGGTCTTCTCGATGTGAATGGGTACAAGAGACCTCATTTTGGGGTGACCTTCAAGCGCATAGATACCTCAGTTGTAAATGACTGTATATCAAGCAAAATGATCTCAGAAATTCACCCGAGGCATAAAGCTATACAAATGCTTTCTCTGTACATCAAACGTGTAAAGATCATAATGTACTTCCTCTCCTCACTAACCCCTTGTTAATATGACCGGAGAAGTTGAAACTGGGGGCACTCGTTTTCCCGAACGTTCATATTTCCTAAACACAAATTTCCCATAGCAGGGGGTTCATGATTCAAATAAATAGGATTCGTAATTCCAAACATTTATTTTATTGTGTTATACCGAAGGTTCATTATTCCAATAGTTAGGTTCGTAATTCCGAAGGTTCCTAATTCCGAAATGAAATACATTTCTGAGAAATAATACAGGGCTCTACGACATTTTCGGAATGATGGAACACAATTTTATTTTTTGAAATACGAACCTTCGGAAATATGACCCTTAAGAGTAGCGAAGCTTTGGAATTATGAGCCTTCGGAAAAACGACACAACCGCTGAAACTAGGGTTTAAACATTGAGGTTGTTCGGCCGGGGAGACAAGAAGTTTAGAAAGGGAAAACCCAAAGCCCTAAAGTAGCCAGCGTGGGATGATTCACCGCTAGTACATAGCACTGGAGATCGCAGGATTCGAGGTCTGCAGGGAGTCGTGAACAGAAATCAAACATCGGAAGTAGATGATTTGTGAAGTTATTAAAATGTTGTTATGACAGGGGGAATAATTCGAAGGGAAACATGAGTATTATTCAAGTAATGCGCTGTCTATAATTGATCTGTTTTTTGCTATTTCTTCAGTTGCACTATTCAGCAATATGGCATTCTCAATTATCCACACATTATTGCATTACATTGTAAGCTTATGCAAAGGACCAGGCACCCCCGTCTCGTGTTCTGTTTCTCGCGGATCCCACTTTCCTGTCTGAATAACGCATGTATGTTACTTGCCAAGAATATCACAAAACTATATTGGATTTAATCTTTTGCGAAATGAAATGTGAAAATTTGATATTCTAGTCAAAGTAGAAAGCACGTGCCAAAACTGTTTAATCCTATTTAATCGTTACTTTGGGAAATCTAAGTTACATAAATTATAGTTATCACCCGGTTATTGCTGGTTTTTTTCCGCACATTGCATTTAAAATTGAATAAAGTGTGACTTTCAAAGCATTTGACAATTCATTATGGGAATATATATATAAATATAATATATATGATATAATATAGTATAGTACATTATCGATCACAATGACATAATGAATACCTATCATTGATTATGATACTAATGAGTCATGTTTATTGTCATTCTTAAATTGCATGTATTATTCCACTTTTTATAAGATAAGAATGTTACTTGTCTGTATAACATTTCATGTCAGTTTTACGTGCTGGACAAAATGAATAATGAAAATGGAGGGTGATTAATAGTCTTAAGAAAAGCTTAACACCTTTATAGATTAATCTTTAGTAATCCATATCACTTAGTCATCAGGCCCGAGTATGACGAATTGACATGAGACAATAGTCCATTTTGTCAAATTCACATCTCCCTAGATTTACTCATCGCGAAATGGGGCTGTTCCACGTTTTATAGCATCACACTCTGTGAGTCTGGTCAAAGATGAATAATGAAAATGAATAGTGATTAATAATCATGTAAAGGCATGGCACCTGTATAGATTAATCCATGGTAATCTAGATCACGTATTCAACCTAGCCAAGGATGACTAATTGTCACGAATAAGACAATAGTCCCTGTTGTAAAACTCGCATCCCCCTAGTAAAACACTAAATGTACTCGTCATGCTCATCGCGAAATGGGGCTGTTCCACGTTTTATAGCTCCAATTTATCAGCGTCTGGTCAAAGATTATTAATGTGTGTGTGTGTGTGTATTGGGTTTTTACAGACGTGTATCAATAATAATAATTATATTTGCTTATATAGCGCCTTACTTTATCAGAAGTCTCTAAGCGCTCTACAATAATGCAGCATAATTACCCTGGCTTTAGCAGTGCAGCTGTCACGCGCTCTGCGTTTCAAGGAATAAATTCCTACCAGGTCCCCATTTACTTCACCTGGGTGGAGTGTGGCAAATGTAGATCAATGTCTTGCCAAAGGACATTAGTGCCGCGGCGGGACTCGAACCGCGGACCTTGTGATCGATAGTCCGGCGACGTATCCACTCGACCACGACACCTCTACAATCAGATATGATTATTTACGTCTGGGGACCGACCTTTAACGTCACCATCCGAAAGACGTGACTCAGTTTCGAACCTGCGTCCTCGGCTGAATCAGTTTGTAACTTCCACTGTTAGCTGGATTACAGGCGCACGCCACAACGCCTAGTTGTGGCCCCAGGCCCCCAAATTATACCTATGTTCATTGATCTATTGTAATCCACATCACGTACTCATTACGGTAGAGTATGACGCACTGTCATGGGCCCCCAATTTTTGCATATTTTTTATTGCATGATTAAGAAAAAAGTTCATTTTGTAAAACTCCCAGCTCCCGTGTACATGTTGTGAAACGCTCGTTGGCGCGAATTTGGGTTTCATAGGATTTTTTTAGTACAAAAGTTATATTATTTATTTATATTATTTATCAAGACCTTAACATTTTATTTGTAAATAAATCCAAACATTTTGTCTATTTCAGTGATGTTACGAACAGACCATGATGAAGATAGTTCCCCAGTTTGATTTGATTTGATTTGATTTGATATTTTCCATAGTCATCATAATACTTTTATAATCATTGTGTTTGTAGCAGAGGCGGCCCTCCGGGGGGGGGGGGCACAGTGCCCTCCCACTTATTCAAGCAATTATCAAAAAGTGCCTCTTTTTACATAGAAAAGGTGCCCCTTTAACTTTTTAAGAAGTGCCCCTTTTTACATAAGAATAGTGCCCCTTTCACATTCCCAATGGCCATATTAATTTGTAAAAGTGCCCCTTTCCCTTTTCAACTCTGATAAGTGCCCCATTTTTTTGGACACGTGTCCCTTTTACTTCCAATTTTTCTTGCAATAAGTGTCCATTTTCCATTCTCATAAGTGCCATTTTTAATCTCTAGCAAGTGCCCCTTTTCAGGTACGAAAAGTGCCTCTTTTCACTTTTGATAAGTGCCCCCTTCACCTTTGATAATTGCCCTATTCAAATCTGAGAGGTGCCTCTTTTACTTTGACAAGTGCCCCTTTTCCTTTGTAAGAAGTGCCCCTTTCCCCTTCAATAACTACCCCCATTTTAACTTGGATAAGCGCACCTTATATTTTCACATGTGCCCCTTTTCCTTTCTAATAAGTGCCCCTTTTCCTAATGATAAGTGCCCCATTAAAAAGAGTCCCTTCCCTTCTCATAAGTGCCCCTTCTCTTGTAAATGACCCTTTTCAAGTACGAGCAAATACTCCTTTTCACTTCAGATAAGTGCCCCTTCACCTCCGATAAATGCCCCTTTAAAATCTCATTTTCTTACAACTAATCACATTTTCCTTTATTATAAGTGCCCCTTTTCATTTACATAAGTGCCCCTTTCTATATCTGGTCATTGCCCCTTTTCAGGTGCGATAAGTGCCTCTTTTCACCTCTGATAATTTCCTTTTAACAATGATACGTGCCCCTTTTCCTTTCTAATAAGGGACCTATCCCCTTTTCATAAATGCCCCTTTTCACCTCTTATAAATGCCCCTATCAAAATCTGATGGGGCCCCTTTTCCGTCGACAAATGCCCATTTCCTATTCTCATGACTGACTTTTTCATCCCTGGTGAGTGCCTGTTTTTTGAGGGTGTAAGAAGTGCCCCATTTTCACCTCTGATAATTACTCTTTGTACTTTGACACATGACCCTTTTCTTTTCTGATAAGTGTCCCCTTTTCCTCTCATCATTAAACGCGCCCCTAATTTCAAGCGACTAAGAGCAATTTCCCCCAAAGCTCGCTCGCTACGCTCGCACGCATCTATAGATGATATACTTATGTTACTTATCAAAGTCTTTTCAGTCTTCCGTTATGAGAATGCGCTTATAACCCCATCAGGATTGGGTTTTTTCCTCTTTATAAGATGTAATTTTTCGCACTGCGACCTCACAAATCTTAAATTTTTCCTCGCTCGCAAATAAATTTTAAGTCCATCACACCAAACTGCAAAGTATGATGCTTAAGCAATATCTTGTATGGTGTATAAAGTGACACAAATATTGAAATCATCCCTGATAATGTAATCACAATGTAGGGGTATATACCAATGTCTACAAAATTGTATATTTTCGCTTTGAGATTTCCCTTTGTAGGTGCCCATTTTCCCAGGAAGTGCCCTTTTTTCTTGGTGCCCCCCACTTTGGAAGTGGCCGCCCCTGGTTTGTAGATACAATCTTTTGGTATGTTTGATCACTATGAAATAGTACATAGAAACGGTGTCGTTTGTAAGCAAGCTAGCTTACACAGCAACTGAAACAGCAACACAAGCCGGTACTTAATCATGATAAAACGCCCTCCCTCTAGGCTGTTCCATGTATTTAGATGCAACGACATGTTTCAACCCACGGGGGTTAAAAAGCCCACATTTTGAAAGTGTATCTACAACTTTTGGACAAAGAAAAATGTTTCGTTCTTTCTGACAATCAAATCTGATTCATGAAATAAATCTATAATCTTTTCCACAAGGGTAAACTTTGTATTTTATAGGTTTACGGTAATACAATAAATTTCCACAAATTAAAGCTGGGGCCCCATTTCACAGCTTAGTTCACGGTCATTTTCAAATCTCTCTACTCATATTTTGTTACGTGTACCTCTTCAAAGGTGTTGGTTACCTATACCTTATACAGTACTAAGGTATCTGATTGACCAAACGATGATTTTTTTTGTCAGTACCCTCGCGGTTCTTTGTCACTTTCCTATAACGTCATCACGGTCATGG
Organism: Mesocentrotus franciscanus; assembly: GCA_037976565.1. Classification (NCBI taxonomy): domain Eukaryota; kingdom Metazoa; phylum Echinodermata; class Echinoidea; order Camarodonta; family Strongylocentrotidae; genus Mesocentrotus; species Mesocentrotus franciscanus. Next base: position 33,051,598 of record CP137672.1, on the reverse strand, counting down.
TCTTAGGAGCTTTGGGATTAGAGATCAACATCAAAGGATCAAAATCCTCAGTAATCTGAACTAGGTTTCCTATCACCTTGCGAGGAAACATGGACACCTACGACCCGCTAATCACTATTTGTTTAGGAAGTAATGGAATTTGGTCACGTTGGGGGACGTTTGTGAGGCCGCGAGCTGACGAGAAGGATAAGGCCTTGTCCATACGTTGATTTTTTTTCTTTGATATTCTATCTTGAATGTTAGGACGTTTATGCCTTTTGCACTATATAGTGACCCCGGACAACTCTCCCCTGACAACTATCCCCAACGACAACTTCCACGGACAACTACAATTTAAAATACCTAAACATGTACCCTCATAACAGCCAATAAAACTCCCTTCGACTATCCCGGACAAATACCCCCTAGGGCAATAATACAATAAGTCCCGACAAAAACCCCTAAATAAATTACCACCTAGCTAAGTTGGAGGCGATGTGGCGTGCGCCTGTAATCCAGCTAACAGTGGAAGTTACAAACTGATTCAGCCGAGGACGCAGGTTCGAAACTGAGTCACGTCTTTCGGATGGTGACGTTAAAGGTCGGTCCCCAGACGTAAATAATCATACCTGATTGATACACGTCTGTAAAAACCCAATACACACTGGAGGTTTTTTTTTTTTTTTAAGGGATAATTTTCTGGGATTGTCAACTGGGGGAATATTGTCCGAATGTAGGAAGGTAGCTTTTCCGGTGTTAGTTGTAGGGAGCGATTATCCTTAGGGGTAGTTTTACACAGTAGTTGTCCGGGGCGATAGTTGTCTCAGTCCAAAGAGTATAAACAACGTTGCGTCTATACTCACAAGGATTATCTCTAACGGTATGGATGTTACCATGATATGACATTTCGCTTTAATTCAATAATGTCGATTAGAGGTCCAACGTAGAAACACAGCCTATATCAACATTCTGCAGTGTCGCGATGGAGCAAGGAAACATGGAGCCCTTTGAAGACCAGCTTTTAGCTGAAAAGGGTGATCCTTCCCATATGTGGAAAATAAATTAAAAAAAAAACAAAAACAAAAACAAACGGAAAATATCAAGAGTCCACTCCTTCCCTCCCACCTCCTTGTCAAATGACAGCTTTTAGTGTCAGTTTGGAAGGAGGAAAGGGGTGTCACGAGAGGGGGGAAATTGAGGGTGCGGATATGGTGACCTTAAAGAGAGGATGAAAGATATTCTGATCAAATCACATAAAAAAGAACAAGGTACGGGTATTATTTTTTCATAGCGAGTCATTTGAACACACTTGCTTGCATTCTATACTGATTTAGATCTGCCTTTTCATAGAGAAAGCAATTTCTCGATAAAGTCTTGTTAACTATCTACACATTATTTGTTTAATAATTTCAATCACGTATTGAACTTCTTGCTCGTCTGAAGGCACATTACCCGACCAGAAGGTTCGAAAATGTGTGTACAGTATGTACTCAGTACTCAAAAGTTATTAATAATTCTAAAAAACACATTATATTTTCTTCAATGAAATAGTTGATATCAATGCTGTTATAGAAGAAAAAGCTTGTTCTTAGTACTACAATGATTTGAGTATCGAGTACATAAATGGCAATGACAAATGCTATCGTCATGAATCTGAACTTTTCCAGAACTGCTTCTGGTTTACCCGTGTAGATTTTACCTTTTATAAAGCAAATTTGTAAAACAGGAAATATAGCTTAAATACAAGATTGTAGACTGATTTCATGTTATGACGTAATAGATGACGTCGTACTGACTGTAGAGCAAATGTAGATATCTGGGTCGGCATATTACTTTATTATATGCCGTTGTTGGCGACTTGTTTCAGTCCTCCGATTGGCCTCCTGCAAACTGTTAACTCAACAAGGTGCATGCATATCTGATCGAAATCAGGAACCAATCAATAATACAAATAATTTGACGCACGAGTACCCTTTAAGGACAATCAGGGCCCCGTCTTACAAAGAGTTACGATTGATCCAAATCAATCGTAAGTCCTTCAATCAATCGCAAGTCTGCAGTCTCCTATCTCTTATGTACATAGTTGCGATTGATATCAATCGCAAATAAGTTACGATTGATATCAACTCTTTGTAATACGGGGCCCAGACCTTTTAAATAAGCTTATCTGTATAAAAGAAGACAAATAAGAGAAGAACATTGGCGAAAGTTTGAAATAAATCGGACTAATAATAAGAGAGCTATGGATTTTCTTTCATTATCATTATATTTTCATGAATGTATTAGTGCATCGCAATAACCTTATTAAAGAAAGCGATTTCACATTCGTTAAGAAAATTAGAACAGCCGTAGCTGCAAGATATGTAACAGCGCAGGTAATGTTTTACACAGGTGGGGCACAACCACAAAATAACACAGTCATGCAAATTGAGAAAGACACTTTTTTGGCAGAAGAGTGCATTCTCTAAAAAATCCACCTTTCCTTGAGGAAGCTCTCTTATTTTTAGTTTCTCTTTCATAATTAAGGACAGGAAACGCACGTGTTGGTTTGAATCTCTTATACTACACCTGCTAATCGAAATACATTAGATTAATATTTTCATACACAACCCAAAGACGGGATTAACAACTTTTTAAGGACGTTCAAAATCCTAAATCCATTGTACCTCTGTACGATAAAGCAAGAATAACTCCCACAATAAAAACGAAAAATATAAGTCTACCTTGTCAAATAGCTCATTAAATAGTTATGCTTTTACTGACGGAGAGCTTTAATAATGGAGAAATGTAATATATGGACGTTTTTGTAAATCTTTCTAAGAGGTATCAATATTAAGAACGTGATATTACGTCTTCAGAACTGAATCAATTCGACGATCTCCCTTTCCTGCTCAGTTTTATCAAAGTGCCTTAATTCGCTGCTTCTGACCAAATAACATTACACACTGTATTACGCGTGTCTCAAGAACAGCGCAAAACGAAGCCCAAAAATATTAATTTGTGCCATTGTGTTATATTATGTATCGGATCTTAAAAATAGACAGTCATTTTAATTGGCCATGTAACACAAGGACTGAATAATCGTAATTCTTATAATTGACCTAGTACTGAAATGGCTCTTGTATTTCTGATTTTTGAAAGAATTCCAACTTTTTGCAGCTGCTTGCGATTGTCTGCTCATTTCCAATCTCAGTTGAAGCTATATTTCTGTGGGAAAATGAGGCGATTTGGGGTGAGGTCGGGGCAGGATTAAATGAAGTTGATCATGAAAAGAGGCTAAAGTTGGGTGAACTCAGATAATCGCCCTCTGAATTATCATATTTTGAAAATAAAAATAGATTACAATTTCATTACATTTAGCGTGATATATATCTCTCTCTAACCGTTCAAATATTTATTTCATTTTCAATGTATTTATGTAATGTTTTTCTAATGTTTTTTTATACGTTATATATTTTATTAAATGTCATAGTGGGCTGCATCAATCATGTATAGTTCTTCTTGTTTGTGGGCCTGTTTTAAGGAATAGATGGTTCATGTGGGCATTAATTTAACTAATCGGGCTTGGCGACTTCGCATATGCATAGTTAGTTTTTTTTTGTTATTTCTATTAAATCTGTTTTATTTCTGAACCCCCCCCCCCGAAAAACACGTCCACTAATGGCTACTAATAAACAGTCTCTACACACTATGTGAAAAAAGAAAATTGATTTTATAGAATGTTCACATGTGCACATTAAACAACTTTATGGAATTTTGTAAAAATATGTTCATAAAAAGGAAAACTTGTACATTAGTCAATAATGCTTGATACAGCGATTAAAACATCAAAGTGGTCTGTTCAAGTTTTCCTTTGTACCATATACGCTTCGTCCCTGAAAGCTTATTATCATTTTCCCAGATTAGCTCATTTATTTATCCTTGTCGAAAGAAGAACCTGCTTTGTACCTCCATTTCCGATTAAAATGTTCTCCTTTAATAATCCTCATAACATTGAAAAATTGTGCCCTGACAAAATTAATGTTTTATTTTTGTCTCATGAACTAGGTCGGCTATCAGTTGCTTCTAAAACCAGGAAAACCATAATTACCCGAAGAAACAACCTCACCAAATGTAATTTTAGGAAGAATAATGTATAACGGTTGTATAATGTGAGACGTGACGCCGTTTTAATCAAACGGAAGTCCCTGGATAAACTTTGGGAGGATCCGGGTTATCTTTTAAAGCTACTGTTATTATTATTGAACAATAGTTCGTCAGTCGCATTTTGTATTTTGTTAGAAAAATAAATAAATGAAATGAAATGAAAACATAAAATTTGCGTCTCGTACTTTTCGTTACTTTTCTTTCTCATTTCCCCGAATGTAATGTACGGTGAATCTTTTCAAATCCGACTCTGAAGAGGCTGTTATGTTTTTTAAAAGCGTTTACAAAGATAGAAATAAATTATAAACTAAAAATGTATTGGCGGAAGACAAGGGATGTAAATAAGGATAGCATGGTCCTTGTTGAATATAACCGTCTTGTGTTTTCATCAGTGCATGTTATGATAATTATGAAAATTACCTTTGATGTAACTTTAGTATATTTAACATTGTATAACTTCTAATAAGACAAGTTGGATTTATCGCGTCATGAAACTAAGGATTTCATAGCCATTATAGCTTATAATTGCTTTGTTTTCATCATTGAACAATTCATGTACCTTTTCTATTCTTACTTTTTTTTTAAATTTTCGCTTCAGATGTTTTTGGAATCATTCGGTTACATGAAGAAGCACGACCCAAACCATATAGTCACAAGAGAGGAGTTACGTCCTTACGTCGCTCAAATGCAGTCCTTCTACAACATTCCAATGACATCGGAGCTCGATGTCGAGACGATGGCGGCGATCAAACGACCACGATGCGGGGTCAGCGACTTCAGCGTGACCGACAGCGAGCTGAACGGCGAGCCCGGGACCCTGTACAGAGGCAACGCCAAGTACAGCCTGTTCGTCAACGCAAAGAGGAAGAAGAGATACGTCTTGTCAGGAGCGAGCTGGGGAAGAACGACCATTACATTCACGTAAGAATCATATTCATTGACATCATCAACGATTCCACATTGAGTGGCGTAGCTTGGGTCCTGCCACAGTAGAGCTAGTATGAAAGAGGCCCCGGCCTCGATCACTCGGTAAATTAAATAAGAATTAGCAAGGCCACCACTTTGGGGTAGGGGTCTCAAAATCTTCTGCTCGTGTCCCTTTGTCATCCCTTTTTTCCCCTCCGCTTAATTTATCTAGGTTTTTTTTGTTCTCTTTCTCCATTTCTCATCGCTTGATTGGATAGGAAACCACGTGTCCCCCGTAGCTACGCAACTGTTTCACGTCATCAATATCATCATTGCCAATTGTACACGTTCTATCATCACCGAAATCACAAATTTCTTTGCTACATGTATGTTTTGATATTGGAGTTATACAAGGACAACAAAAAAAATGCAAATTTGTATTTTCAACGAGCCGAGTAAGAAAGTAGACTACAAGACCCCGAGAATACGCCAAACAAGAATGAAGTGGTTATTTACAGCTCAATAAATCATTAACCAAGTCTTTCTATAGAACTAAGAATAAACGAAAGTCGAAATTGGAGCACAAATGTTTGTACGTCTAATTAGAATCAAGCTCATATGCCATACAACTATTGCGCGAAAGTCGAAATTTTGGACAACAAATGTTTTTACGACTAGCTAGTTAAACAATGAATATAAATTAAGAAACTGGATGACAAGCTGAAGTATAGATGCTGCTTATACGTATCGGCTTAAATGGTGATGTAGATATACAGTAGGCTTACGGTTGCACCATGTGAGAGAGAGGGGAGGGGGAGGATTGGGGAGTATTGAAAAGGACTGTTGGTAAGCTTTTTTGAGCTTATAATTCTAAAGAGAACTATAGCGCCGGATGAAGAGGATAGGATGAGCTCGACGTTTCGAACAGGTTGACTATCCGTCGTCAGTCTCCTATAGCGCCGGATGGAGAGGATGGGTAGTAAGAGGGGCTCGATGTTTCGAACAGGTTGACTATCCGTCCTGACGACGGATAGTCAACCTGTTCGAAACGTCGAGTCCCTCCTACTACCCGTCGGCGCTATAGTTCTCTTTAGAACTATAAGTTCAAGACAGATTACCAACAGTCCTTTTCAGGACTACCAACAGTGCCTTTCAGGACTACACACACACTCAAGAAAGAAAGATTACCGACAGTCCTTTTCAGGACTCCCCAATCCTCCCCCTCTCTCACACATGGTGCAACCGTAAGCCTACTGTATAAGCTGAAGTATGTATTATAACTGATTTCATTTCAGCCTAACCTAACCAAAAGGGAATTTCATAAAAGAGCAAAGGGCATTCTCAAAAGCCAACCTGTCTAGTCGAAGACTTTTTCCTCTTTGCTATCTTGGCACAAAGACAAGGGTAAGGTACAAAAATAGCCCCTCCGTAAAGGAAGTGAAAGCCCTGTTCCCCCTTAAAGGATGTGTTTAGGGTATGTTCCCATTGCAACCAATAATTTCAGAACAGTAAAAGATGCCGAAAGGTATATTGGGTTTTTAATTTAAACGAATTTCCCTTTATTTGCTTCGAATTTTCAGACATAGTAATTATGAGAGCGTATACAAAAGTGCTCTATCTTATTTTATATTGTTTAGCTGTCTAAAGATGTGGGAAAAATATCTTTCAATTTGTTTTACAAAGACATATTAGGTCTTTCCATTGCTGGGCATGAGATCACCAAAGGCATCAAGTTTTTACATTAATGTAACTACCAAATGAGCGTAAAGCACACTTATCTTAACTCCGGTATCTACATGCGGGAAGGCGGAATAATAGAAGGATTGGGTGCGGGGGGGGCGACATATTTACAAACCACGGAAGACAAGTCATCATTAATAATCAGCGATGTTTCCATCACCCCCTCTCCCTTTTTCCCCAAATTATCCCAGGATGACTTGGTCACTGGTCGGGAGGGGGTAGAAATATTCCCTGACTTGATATGACCCCCCCCGCCGTGCATTAGGTTTATCACATTCTTTTTTCTATAAATAGGGCCTCTTCGGCCCCGGCACTGTAGTTGGGAGGGGAGTATTACTCCCATATTCGCCCATGTCGTACATGGTATTGAAGGCCCGGGAAACATGCCCTTGATGAAGATACAAAAATAACTCATTTTCTACTGTGAGCCGTTGATGAACTTTCTGATCTGATGGTACCGTGGAGGGCACAGGATATGTCTCCGTCTAGGGAACAGAACCCCAAGCTCTGGCTAAACATGTAGGCACAATTGTATGAAAGGATCAAATTAAAGGGGGGTGTAAAGAATATGAGATGGTACAAAAAAATACAAATCACCAAACGGGCATTCTAAAGAGAGTGAGAACATTAAGAAATTAAATGATAGATAAATCAACTAAAGTGCCTGAAAAAGAAGGAGCTGATACAATAATCATCACTACAAAACTGGTGGAAAGAAAACTGTGATGAATTTAGAGTACTTAGGAAACCCAATTTCTTTAATTGTGCACTTCATATTTCAGAGGAAATAATTTATGATGATAAGTCATATTTAGAGGCTTTTAATGTATTTTTTTATGTTTAAAAGCTCACATTTTCACCGTTAAATCATAAGATTCATATATTTTATTTATCAAGGATATACTGATTTATAAAAGAACCACAAACAAATCAATCTTTGTACAGAGTTGTAGGCTCGTAAATTGTACCCCTCCCTCGCCTAGCCAGTCACAAAAGCTAGGATACGCCCCTCCATAACCCCTTAATTGGAAGCCTACTTTTGACTCCATAATTACAAGCGCAGTGATCAGATCCTGAAAGTGTGCTCACGATTTCCTTTTTTAAAGTTCAGCCACAGTGTCCCTTCCCAAATATCGGGTTCCCCTCGCACCCCACAGGGCCTCTTAGGTTTACAGATGTGCATGCTCAGAGTGATTAAAAAGGAATAAAGTTGTTCAAGGAAACTGGTTAAGCTCTGTTAATCTAATTAATAAAGATAGAATATGTGATTGGTTCAAATAGTACTTTGTGGAATAGGCGGAAACTTAAAATGAACTCTGAAGTCTTCTTTGTGTGTGTCTTGATAATACTCGTAGGTAAAGGTTTTGCTCATGTAAATGAAGGCCAATCGAATATATCCCTCGAACATATTAATGAATCAACTCTAAATTTCACCGATTATAGGAATTAAACAAAAATGGTTTAACTTCATATTGCTCCAACATAAAAAGTCGAGTATATGTGTCAAAAATACATGTATACATACATGATTTGGCTGAAGTTAAAACACGATAGCAATTACTTTCGAAAAAAATCAAACCTTAAGCCTCGGTCACAAATACCATTACGAACTGCTACGAACGCCGTACGAACGATTTTCAGACCATTTCGTAAGATCTTCTTAAGAAGGCCGTACGAAACCAGCGTTCGTAGACCGTTCGTAGACCTTTCGTTAGTTCACAAACTGGTCGATGGTCTTGTCCAAGATTTTTTCACCTTCGTACGAAACCCTCTCTTCATAAGGTGGATGTACGAACGTCGTAAGAACATCGTAAGAACATCGTAAGAACCACGCAATATTTTCGTACATTTCGTAGGGTCGATAGACAAGCCTCAAATTATTACGATGATCGTAAGAACGCCTTAAGTTGTTCATAGAGGGCTCTTACGGCGTTCGTAAGAACGCCTTACGAACGGAGATTCGTATGGCCTTCGTACGAACGACTCCTGGCGTTCGTAAGGCGTCCGTAAGGTGCTCGTAAGGTGCTCGTAAGGTGTACGTACACAATTAATGCAATTTATGCAGCGCTTTTTTGTAACCCGACAAAATATGAAAACAAATCGTAAGATCTTATTACGAATGACTTAAGAATGCCGTCATTTATACGTACGGCCATCTTGCGAGAACAAAGACTCGTATGATGGCCGTAAGTCTGACGTACGGAGAACTCAAGGCATTCTTACGAGAAAAAAACGAAAATTAAACGGCGTTCGTACGAACGCCGTAAGAAGGACGTAAGAAACTATGCCCCCCTACGAATTTCTACGAACTCTGGAATTCGTACGAACAGGGAGCTTCGTACGAACGCATCGTTCGTACGAACCTTTGTGACCGTAGCTGTACTTTCAATAGCCTTGTGGATTGAAATGTGCGAACAGTATAATGACTCGTTACGTAATCCAAACATGGTTTCTATGGGACATACAAAAGGGTATGGAAATCGCACTTGTGTTGATTTTTCGAAAACAGTCGCGTTCGTGTTTTTGATGTTTTGACTTGTAATGATTGCACTGTCTCCAAAAATGTACTTTAAGTACGCACAGTCTCCCACAGTTAGGTATGATAGAATTACTTCCTGTTAGTATTCATATGAAATTATGGAGCAGAATAGGAATGAACTCTCTTTTTCAATAAAATTCATGATCAACACTTCTTGCATTAAAGTATACTCAAGAAACTGTAAAATATGAACGCATCAAAGGTCTTGTAAAACATTTGGCCCGATTTTTGCTTGTAAAAAAATATCCATTTGAAGTATCTTCCCTAAGCTTTTACTTGGTTTGGGGGAGGCAATTTTCTTTTGGCAATTTTGGTCATAACGTTGACTTTCGTATGACTTGTGAATGGTCTGTTTCTGCGTTGCCAATTTTACCTCAAGGGGCCGAATTAGAACAATGCCGAGATGAAAATAGACGATGACGAAAATTGAGCTTAACATGTGTTTTGTGTCAGGGTTATTCCATTCTTCTCGGTTCTCGGCTACTCAGCCAAGTTGCCATGGCAACAAGAAAGGGCACAAGAAATGAAACTCGGCGTAAGACTGAGCTTTCTTTGGCTTGTTCGAACGAATAGAGCTGTGCATGGACTAAATATAGACGTAATTTTATGTTCTTTCATCAGCACATTTGCTCATTAAGACTTTTATGTTCACTTTTCATCTCTCTATAATCTTTTCTTTTGTATATAGTAAGACGATCGCAAGGATTTTCAAGAATCAACTATTACCCTTAGGAATCATGTTTGGATTATGTTCTCACCTTTCAAAAGTTTAAACGCAAGGCTATTAGATAGCCATCGACTGATTTTGTAAGTCTTTGCGATCACGTTTTGTGTGTAGTTTGCCATCTCCTTCGAGCGACGCCATCAGTCTTCTTTCTTTCCTTAATTATCAATATGCTTTTGAACGAGAAAAACAAGTCCATTATCATCCAATATATTTCTTTCTTTCTTTCTTTCTTTTCTTCATTCTTTTCTTTTTTCCTTTCTTTTCTTTGGTAATTGTCATCAGTATTCAGTGCAGAAAGATTTTTTCTTTTCTAATCCAATTAGTATCTCGCTCTTATTCATTGTAAAGGGGGTATATTCACTCTCATCCAATCATACTCTTTCTTTCATTCATGTAGATTTGATAACTACACACCGGACCTACCAATGAACCAAGTACGGAGGGAGGTTCTGAGAGGACTCAAGGTCTGGAGTGACGTCACACCCTTAAAGGTAAATCTGCAATGATTATATTCGATTGATTTGTTTCATCCAGACAATTTGATTGGTTGAGCAGAAAACACGTATTGCGTAATAAAACATGAATACTTGAAAGGAAGAATAGCCCAACTTCTTAAAAACGGTTAATTAGCTTTGAAAAAAAATAAAAATAAGAGAACGTCACGCATTTTCTTGAGCAAATTACAAAGATCCAACTGTGTTTTCTTAGTATTGTCAGATCTCGCAAAATTTATACACAACCTTTAACACATTTACATGAACTTTGACACTGTTTTCATATGCATTGACCTTCGATCTTTGATATTGTTCACATTAACTTTGTACTCTGCTCTCATTGACCTATGGCAATGCTCACATTGACCTTTGACAATACTCTCATTGACCTTTTATCTCTGGTTCTGTTGACATTGACCTTTTGCAGTTCCAAGAACTCCGCTATGGTCAGGGGGAGCCGGACATCCACATTCAATTCGCCGCGCAGGAACACAATGACGAATATCCGTTCGATGGTCAAGGAGGTACCCTCGCCCACGCCTTCTACCCCGGGCCTGGTCTCGGTGGAGACGCTCATTTCGACGAAGACGAACAATTTACTGCTGGAACCCAGGAAGGTATGCTGACATAAATTGAATTGAAGGTTCTAACATCTTTTCGTCGCAGCCAGTAGCTGAATTGAGAAAGAATAAAAGATCATTATCAATTATGAAATATTAAATGATGATGATGACGATGATGATGATGATGATGATGATTCACAGCATTTGTTTGGCCCAAATATTCTATTTAAAAAAAATCGAGGTGCAGGCTCCTCAATGAAATCAGGATTTAAACATTTGCCAAAATGTGAAATTTTTGAGGAATGATTTAAATCTGTCTTGACCGTCAATCCGCAATGAACTAACGTAGAGAAAATGGAGTGTTCCACAAACAATTTTCAGCAGTGTTTGCAGAGTGGGTCGCGATCACATTTTGAATGAAGGGGGGGGGCGTCGGGTCAAATTATTAAAGACAGAGTTATTGCTTAAAGAATTGGGCAGCAAACGTGAAAAATCTAAGAAACATTCTTTTAAAAATCTTTAAATGTCTCTCTTTTTTTATAAATTAAAATGTTTAAGCGACGCCCTCTGTAAAAGGACATCGTAAAAGGTGAACAAAGTCCAATAATAGTTGAACCATTTTTTAATAACCTTCAAGCACATTAGGGTGGAGTAACCTTTCAGTAGAAGGGGGAGGTATCCGCCCTAGTTACCTCCTTCCCCATGAGAGAATCATGTCAACTTAGATCTTCTCCACACATTAAGGATTCTGCTAATTTCCTACAATTATGGTCACCATGGCAACCGAGATGACTGAGAAGAGTATGTACATGAGAAGGGTGTTTTTTGAGAGGTCAGGTTTCGGAGAGACTTACATAACACAGACGAAAGGGTATTGTTGGGTAAACAATTAGTGTTACCTGTGTATTCCGCCCACCCCCACCCCAGAAATCCCCCACCTCTCTCTCTCTCTCTCTCTCTCCCTCTCTCCCTTTCTTTCTTTTTTTCTCTCTCTTTCTCTGGTTCTTTCTTTCTTTCTCTGTCTGTCTCTCTGTCTGTCTCTATGTCTCTCTCTCTCTCTCTCTCTATCTTTCCCCCTCTCTCCTCGTATCTCTCTGCAAAATAATTGGTACATGTAACTTACTAAAATAATAAATCTTCATTATTTGAACGTGTTTTTTTCCCGAATTTCATTTTTCTATTATAACATTTACATTTAACCTTTCTCTTAATTTTTCTTTTTTACTTCAGGAACGAATTTGTTTTTTGTGGCCGCGCACGAACTTGGACACAGCTTAGGATTGGGTCATTCAGACGTATCTGGCTCGTTGATGGCGCCCTACTATCAAGGATTTCAACCAAACTTCCGATTGCACGAGGATGATATGATGGCTATACAGGAAATATACGGTAGGTTTCGGATTCACCTTTGTAATAGGCCTAGAACGAAAACAGTCGTCAGAATATCACCTCTTATAGTGTAAGTAACTTTTAAGTCTGTGAAATTTGAACGCTGTTGACAATTAACCAATTTCATACAGAAACAATGTTGACAAGCGCTCATTTTGGAGCTGAAGCAAACTATAAAAAAGGAACCAAGAGAGAGTCCATGATACTATTATATTGAAACAAAAATACGGAAAAGTGTGAGTAATAAGAGCACAGTAAGATAAGAGCCACAATGGCCTTTACTCCATTTAAAAGTAAACATATATGAGTTAATGCCCTTCTGGCTCTCATCAAGCAAATTGTATGTTTCATACAAAAATCTCAAGCAAAAAAGAACTTTCAAAATATCTATGTAAAATAGGGGGCGTTATTTCATTCAGTAGGGCCACATAAGACTAATAGATGTGATGTTGCATTCTTTATTTTTAGATAAATCACAGAATGATGGACGCTTAATTGCGTTGTGTGTAACGTTCCCCTCCCCTAGTTCATAGACACATGCTATACATGTTACAGTGGAAAACACTCCGTCCCTCGGATAGGATGTTCAATGGAGATCCCGTGTCGAGTTTGCGTACAAGAGTAGGGGGAAACCCCGATGTAGTAGTGTACCTGCACAACTCCAATCAGTTATACCGGGAGGAGAGACCAGTGGGTTACAGTGATTCAGTTCGCTTTCCCCCTCCCAGCCCCAGGCATAGGATTTGACGCCAAATACTTAATGCTGATTAATAATAATAATAATAATAATAATAATAATAATAGAAAAAAAGATGAGTCAAACAATTTTCTACCTTGGAAATCCTACACAGGTCCCAACCCTAACCCACCGGTCCCTACTCGAGGATACTACCCACAGGGGCCACAGGGACCAATGCCTACCTCGTACCCCGGTGGCGGCTGGGGCGGCGGCGGTGGTGGTGGTGGTGGTGGTGGTGGTGGAGCAGGTGCTAATCACTGTTCCATGAGCTTTGACGCCATGGCAAATCTAAGAGGCGAGCTGTATACCTTCTCGGTAGGTTTGAAACCCAACAAGTGAACATAGTATTGAATTCAATTGAATTCAATTCAGTTCAGTGCGGGAAGCATTTCATATCAATTAAATTCCATTCAGTACAATTTAACTAATTTCAGTTTAATTTGATTAAATTCAATTAATTTCGATTCAATTCAATTTAATGCAATACAATTCAATTCATTTCATTTAATTGCAGATCATTATCACGGCAATTCCGTTCAGTTTAATTAATTTCATTTCAGTTCAGTTCAGTTAATTTCATTAGCCTGTTAGTCAGTTCAATTCATTTTAGATGGAACAAGTTTCAGTCCTATTCATTCCATTACAATTAAATTCAAGTCTGTCCAATTCAATACAGAGTTCAATCTCAGTCCAACTTTGGACATTTTGAAATTAGTCTATATATTCTATAATTGTTTGGTCATTGAGTCTAGCCTATCTCCTTGCAGTCTCGTACTGTTTCAAATTGCTATGTACAAGGCCTATGTAAAATATAGTCTAGAATCTCATAGTCTTATAGCACAGACATTCTATTACGCTTGATGACTCTCAAGGGTTTTTTGTATGTTATCTTCTTCTTTTTCTTCTCCTTCTTCTTCTTCTTCTTCTTCTTATACTTCTTCTTCTCTTTCTTTTTCTTCCCCCTCCTCTTCTTCTCCTTCTTCTTCTTCTTCTTCTTCTTCTTCTTCTTCTTCTTCTTCTTCTTCTTCTTCTTCTTCTTCATTTTATTTAACCAATGTAACAATTCTTCTTCCATCCACGTCTTTAGGGTGCCCTCATGTGGCGATTCCATAATAGGCAGTTACTTCAGGGTTATCCAGTGCGCACAGCATCGTTTTTCAGGGGCGCACCAAGTAATATTGATGCAGTATTCGAAAAGCCTGGCGGCACCACAATCATGATAAAAGGTGGGAGTGTGATTAATGAAACAGTTTGTAACTATAATAGTAATATAAACCATAAAGTACAAATATTACATGTTTAGTTAGAATTATCACTATCATAACAGATTATAGAATCCCCAGTATGTGTCGACAGCCTTTAGAGATCTTAAAAGATCGTAAGATCAAATAAGATTTAGTAAAGTTTTATAAAGTTTTCACGAGCAATTTCAAAGCACACAGTTTCGTGAAGAAGGCTGGGCCAGCAAATTCCAACCCCCAAATTACCTGATTTCGTCTGAATTCATAATCAAAGTTGAAATTGATTATCCATTATTCATTCCGATATGAAATTGCATGATTAATTCAACATAATAAACGGAACATAAGAAACATACATTAAAGGTCTCAACTTGAACTTCGCAATGATCATGGTTATTATATATATTACTCTCAGGTAACTTTCCTATTGCAATCTGAAGTTATTCCCTCTTTCTGTTTTGCTTCTATACCGTGTTACTATATAATCATTTGTATTTTTGTATTGTTGATATCTCACCGTTTCATCTGTATAATCCTCTTCGTCTTTCAACACCGTCATGACATCTTCTCTCCAATTTTCTCTTCACCCCCTCCTCCTCCTCCTTCTCCCCTTAATCCCTCCAGGTTCACGTTACTGGGAGTTCAGCGGTGTGAACCTCAAGCCAGGTTCCCCGCGTTCACTGGGTAGGATGGGTTTGTCCAGCGGTATCTCCGCTGCATTCTCCTGGCCTCAAGACAGGATGATCTATATCTTCAGCGGGGAAGACTACTGGGGCATGTACAACTACAGACAACGAGTAGATACCAACGAGTACCCTAGGAATGTCCTTGAGGATATACCTGGGCTACCGCTCGGCATTAACGCTGCATTTTCTTCTAAAAGTAAGTTTGAGCGTGACCGCAAAGACTCTTTAAACAAATCATCCTAAGGCCATTTCAGTAGCCTTTTCCAACATCTTCTAATATGTGTTAACATGACATGACAATACGTCATCCAAACATGATTTCTATGGGCAATACAATAGAATATAGTAATTTCACTCGCGTTGATTTATAGAAACTCTTTGCGATCGTGTTGTTGTTGTCAATGTACAATGCGCTTAAAAACAGATGATGCTTCATGTATATATGGAAACTATTAGTCGTTACGAAGGGAAAGATGGGCCTAAGAATACTAACAGCTTACAATTGAGAGCTCTATTATTACGTCCATGAAACCCAAACAATTTATTTTAATTTGTAAGCTAAGCCCTAATCTTTATTATTACAATTTGTTAATGCGGTCATCGTATTTTTTTGAAAGAGGAGCTGAATTGGTATGATCGTATTGGCTAAATTTCTCACATGTTGGGGTCTAAAATTACCTTCATAGGAATTTTAGGTCCTAAAAGAGCACTAAAAATGTCATAAATAATAATAAGAGCAATAACCATGCACTTTGAAGGCATTTGCGATCTGAAACAAGAACTCAACTATCCCTTTAACTGTTCAATGTCGTCATTTGGGGTTAGACCTACCCTATTCAATGTTGGCATTTGTTTTGTGCTTATTTCTTTCTGTCTTTATTCAATCTTTTTTTTATGCAGCGGCTTCATATTTTGTACGAGGTTCTCAGTACTGGCGTTACGACCATAGCTCCGGGTCTCTAGGTCAAGGTTACCCTCGTAATTTCCACAACGACTGGCTCGGGTGTGGAACCCCACAACTTCTTGTCGGGAGCGCTGCTTCCAAGTCAGGAGGAGAGGGCGCTAGTCACGCGCAGGTTCTCAACTTCCAACCAATGACGATCGCGCTCTCGGTTTTGGCGGCAATGCTGTCACAGCATTTTGTACTGAACTTTCAACGTGTATGATGTCGTCTGCTCAACTTCCAATCAAGCTCTAAAATGTGATAAATTCCATATTATTGATTGCTCGAATATAATGTGTTTGAAGCTGTGCAAGTCATTTCACTGTTCAGATAAAGACAACTTTTCCGTGGGGAGATTCATGAATGATGACTGTTCGAAGCCGAATTATTGAGTTATTCGCACACAAAGAAATGATAAGACGAAATCAAAAGTCGATAAATATTCCAACAGTTTTGGATTCGTTATGATGATATCAATACTAGAAATTGAACTTTCATTTCTGTACACAGACTCTTTATAGCGCGTTTTCAAATACAATTCTTTCATTGAACAATAGAAATAGATTTACATGTTTTGTTGTTGTTGTTGATTTTAAGTGGTTTAATAAATTAATAGAAAGTATGTATTTGCTTAAACTGATTACATCAAATTGTTTTAAATAAAAATGCTTAGATGAATAAATTGTGTAAAACAGCTTCGATAATCTTCATTTGCAGATGGTATGTCTTAAATCCGCCTATGCGCTACATCAATATATAACCTTTTATCTATCTATGCAATATACGGCCGAATGTGTTACATTAAAATCATGTGCTACGTTTGCAATTCATTTATGACAGTACTTCAAATAACATCATAACTATATTACGAAAATGTCAATAGATACTAGGCAAGAGAAGCAGATTATCGCTATTTCAAAAATATTTATCTTTTTTTCTTCTTCAGGTTGTAAATATTTCACTATTCACTTAACGAATGACATAAATGATATTGAAAATCGAGGTGCAACAACCCTGCCAATCTTGTCACTGCTAATACAAATTGCATTCTAAGGGAAATGATTGATTATGCCATTACATGATTGAAAAGAAAAACAGTGACGAGCCTGAAATTATTGTGATGAACATTTGAAATTGTATGTGATGAACATTTGAAGTTGTATGTGAAAACAAAAAATGTGTGACTTTATTTGTATCAAAAAGAATATATTGTTTACATTTCTGTCTTTCAGCCAATTTAAATAAAAATATGTTTATGCACCATTACTTTGTCAAGTCGGATTTTTTTTTTTTTAGCTTAGCAAAGCCCAGAAGCGGTTCCATGATTTTATACGGGGGCATAATCCTTCCCGAAAATTGCATTTTAAATGGAGCACAGGTCTCTTGTATCCCCTAAATCTTTCACTGGGTGAGCCTATTAGGGGCAACAAAATTTCGACATTTTGTTTTGAAAAAACGCGGCCGATTAATCTTTTTGAATTTTGGCGAATTAACTTTGCGCCCCTTCCATGAAACATGTGGTTAAGATAATGATAACAACATCCTTCATTGTCAAAGCACTTAACCTAATAAAGTAATAGAGGCATTTATTACATAACGATGTGAAACCATTTAGTTTAAACAATTCTGAATTCGATAAAAATAATTATCCTGTGGATTATAATGATGTAGATGGTCGTATAAATCAATAAACTTTCCAAACTCCTATTGAAGCTTGCTGTATAATTCCTCTCAAAATTAGAAGATCGGATCAATACCACTTCATTAAAATCTTAGGACAACATTCGAATGAAGGTGAAATTTGTTAGACTCGTTTGATAGCAAGAAGCTTAAAACGACATTGACATTGATGCTATGACAAGTATAACAATTTTATACATAATAATATATCTGTTATCATGGTTATCATATTTTAGGTTTCCGATATTTTCGTGATAGTCGTATGTGATTATTAATAATGAGCATTAAAGAAGATAGGGGATGAAAAGGAAGAGAAAGGGAGAGGAAGGGAGAGAGAGAGAGCACAGAGAGAGAGAGAGACAGAGAGACAGACAGACAGACAGAGAGGAAGAGACAGAGAAGAAGTGACCGGACGAAAGAATTGTATGTAGAAAAAAAATAAACAAAATAATTAGTAGGCGTCATCCTATGTAAATTATTGATCGGAAAACCAAAATATTCCAAGTAACTTACATAAAATATCCCATACTTGATGAAATAAGGTAGCAAAAAGTAGTACAACTGCATACAGCAGAGCAAGAATGATATCACGAGGTTGTTTAGGGAATCTTTAGGGACTTTATGAATTTGATTGGATTCTCCTATCATCAAATCCATTACCCCAGCAACCACGGTGTTCTGACGTCATCATCCTGCCGGCTCTTTTCCCCGGCAAAATAAATATTCAGGGATTTAGAGAAGGGGGTAAAAACAAAGCAGTACTGCAAAATCACATGGCTGATTATAAAAGGAGAACATGTCTATAAATGGCGGCAGGAACTTCTAAAATTACCCAAAGAGGATACAGAGCGATGAGTGTACCGCAACATGACGATCGTATCCAGGATATGACGTCATTTAAAATGGCTGCCCTGATACGGTGCCTCTCATGTCATCGGGGTGCTAACTTTCTGTCTCGCAGTAGCCTTGTTTCTATACAATGATCTTATATGCTAGTTTACTGTAACATGTACATCAAATCCGAAATCAAATTGTTTGGGTTTCTGCTGTTTTTGTTTTTGTTTTTGTTTTTGTTTTAGGCATTAGGTCTTACACTGTGGGCCTATTGAAACAGATAGGCCTAGTATATACCTTTTAATTTTGAACTTAATTGAAATCAAGGGTTGGCATTCACTTGCAAGGAGAAAAATCACCAATAAAACCGTTCGGACATGCTTAAGGTCAGTAGTGTATCAGCTGCTTTAAAAAAGGTCATTTGAATGCACTGGACCCATTGGATAATGACGTGGCATCATATACTCAATGCGTAATATCCATCTGGTTTCTAAGCAAGACCAAAACAAACAAAGCTACAAACTAATTACCCGAGTTATTTATTCACAGTCACTTTCCTGATAAAAGATTCTTCGAAAGGTCAATGACGGGGTTTGTTTGAAACTGATTGCATCTTATAGAATCGAAATACTATTGACGCAAAATAACAACAACAACAATAATAATAATGACAATGATAACAATAATCATAATAATAATAATGATAATAATAATAATAACAACAACAATAACAATAATAATGATAATAATGATAATAACGATGTTTACAATAATAATATAGATAATAATAATAATAATAATAATAATAATAATAATAATAATAATAATAATAATAATAATAATAATAATAATAATAATAATAATAATAATAATAATAATAATAATAATAATAATAATAATAATAATAATAATAATAATAATAATAATGATGATAATAATAATAATAATAGTAATAAATATTAACGATACAAATAATTTTGTTTACCCCTCATCAGCTTCAATGCTATTCTTCCTGAGGGCGCTGCAGGATAACAATTATCAATACAAATGTTATATTCCTGTATATATACTCAAATCAGGCGTACATACTCTTGTATCTTGGGACTTCCCAGTTGACTGAGGGTTAACAAGACCGAAAGGCCCCGAGACCGAATGTGTCTGTCTTGAGGCCTTGAGGGCCTTCTAGTATAGGTCCTTTAAACTAAACCAGATTAAAACAATATTCCTTCCTTTAACCCTGACCTTCTAGTAGGAATTGTAGGATAATGGGTTAACCTTTTGCTTGGACTTCTTCCAATATTCAGTAAGGGCGGTAATTTGGCGTAGATTAAAATAAACTGTCAGGATTTCCCTTTGTCTGTATCATTTTAACATTCATGATTGACGCTACGCAAATACATTTGGCCCAGTTTAAAGTTATTGTCTTTTTTCATTGTGTGTTCCTCGTTTTCTAGAAATCCTAAAAGGCCTATTTCTCAGTACGTTTGGCCACGAATTAATGAATTTAAGAATTAATTAACTATGAATCATGGTAATCAAATAAATCAACATGTGAATGAGATATCAATACAAGTATAATCCTAATTGTCATAATGACACAATGAAACAATATCCAATAAGTTGGCAAACAAAAAAAAATCATCGCTTTTTCATATCCATTACATTCATGCGTCTCTTTCCGAATTATTGTGCATGTCAGTTTATCATGAATCTAATCTATCGCTTTCTGCCCTATATAGGGGTGCGATGTGTTTGTCGGCAAACTTGGTCCGGCCAGGGAGGTCCGCATAGCCCATTACCTTTAGTACGCGAATCTTACAAGTGTTGGCACAAACTCCTTATTTCTTTCATAACGTGTACTAACATTTGATATTATTCTTTCGCAAAATATAACTTTAAATCATACGCCATAGGCTTAAGTTTCCCTTGTTTTAGAAAGTGTGTCATAACACAAGTTGCGTAAAATCTACTGACCCACTGGGGTGGGGGAAGGGGGGGGGATACTCTATGAAAAGAAGTTACCGTCCCCATCTATAGGTTACACAGAATTTCTCCAAAAGTTGGCGACTTCAGGGGGGAAAAAATCACAGAAATCATCCGCAACAAAAGGGAATTCCAGTAAGGGATACGGTCATCGAAATGGCAGAAAAATTATATGATAAACAAAACAAAAATCGTCCATGAAGACAGCATTATGGGTGGTGATATCCACAGGCCGATAGAGGGCTCTATCTCACACAGTCTGTCTGAAGTCGTGGAAGTAGAGCCTGCTTTGCAAGAACAAAAAAGAAAAGAACAAAAAACCATGAAGACGCAAAACCCTTTTTCTTGGTGTGAGGAGGGGGGGGGGGGTGAGCCTAGGTCAGCATAAAATGAATAAAATGTGTTGTGTGATTTTTAACTCTATCTTACACAAAACTACTATACAGACCGCTGACTTGGGTTTGCCGAAAAAGCTGTACACCTAGGTGATATTTAGAGTTCTCATGGTCTCTGGGGTCTAAAATTTGAAAAAGGGAGCACAAAGACATGCACAATTAGGGCAGAGAGAACTTTTTGGTGTACTTATGGACTGGGATTCATGAGGGGGAGCTCCGGCTAGTTATGCCCCCTCCCCAGTGGAATGAGCTGAAGAGAATCACAGTACAAGAGGAAAATGACTCATTTTCGTTTATATTTTAGGCTCTTTCTCTCTCTCTCTCTCTCTCTCCCTCCACCTATCATTTATCTTCTTCTTTTTTATGAATTCATACCCTCCCGATCATGTCTATCTCTTAATTTAAATCTCAACTTTTCTTCTCTTCTGTTTAACTATATTATCGATAATATTGTATCATTTGCTGTCGTATTGCTTTTAATGACATACTGTCATTTTACAGGCCTGTATAACTCGAAAAAGTGAACATTCCTGTTTCAATTATTATAATCATCTTAGTGCATATACCAACAGGGGTTGACTTATTAAGGTAGGGTAAAAATCACAGATTTTTAATAAATTGTATGCAAATTCAAAACGTTTTGTTGTTTGTTTGTTTGTTTGTTTTTTAATTGACAGAATTATTTATTATACCTTTATGTAAAAAAGTTTGGCCATTTGTCGTGAACATTGTAAACAATCACATAACCTTTCAATATTAATTACTGTTGTCAGTTTGGGAATCAAATCCAGATATAGAAGGTTAAAAGGCATACGTATTGCTCCCGTGCCCCCCTCGCCCAAATCCTATTTTAATCAACTCACATTGTATGCACATTTATATTTTGAATGTGAATATTTGAATTTGCATACAATTTACTAATAAGTCAAACCCTATGCCGACACATATAAAATGCATAACAGGTATGAATTTGGATACAAAGACCACCCGCCCTCCGCCCCCTCCCCCATGTTTACAATCCTAGATCCGCCACTGCATGCTTAGACTTTAACTCCCTGTTCTATTCATTCACAATCCTACTAACTCTGCCAATGACCTCAAACCTGGCTAAGAATACCTGAATTACTGGCATTATTTATTTAAAGATCCCCTCTTGTCTCATTTGACAAGAGCGCTAATTTGACAAATCTTGGCGCGATTTTTACGCGGTTTTGCCAAGGTTCAAACTTTTATACGTGTCTCTGTCTAGCCTTTCATCAAGTATACGTTGATTTTTATTCATATATAGATTTGTTCATATAATCTTTTTCAAATACATTAATTATGCAAACATATAGAGCGCATACCACTTCCATGGAGTGATGTGCTTCGTAAATCTAAGTAAACATTAATTCAATATTGTTAACGATAAAGGATATTGTGCAGAACATGGTTTAAACACAGAGACTAATTCGAATAAAGAATGAAGAAAAGGAATGATAGGTTGTCATTTATTTGTTTGTTAATACTGCTGTTGTTTTTTGGTTCCATAAAGATTCTCAAGAAATGACCGTCGGTTAAATTAAAAATGACCGTTGATGAATTAAAACTGATTGTGAGAACAAATTGAACTGACCTTAATTTAGTTACATATGAAATGCAACACAATATAATTTTGACAGAGCGCTGTCAAAAGTGATTAATCAGTTAAAACTGAATCTCCAAATTATAACTCCAGAATGAATGGTCGGTGATGGGGAAAACTGGAAACATAGTGATTAGAAAATGCTATCAATCTATATAGAGTAGGGTCATACACTGATTTTATTGTATACGTACTCACCAACGATTTATACCAGTCGAATATTATATGACATAATAATCGCATCTAGGCTGAGCTTAAGACTACGTCATTACAAATTCACTCTTATGACGCAGATACATGTAACATACCTTGCTTCTAAAATCCCTTTTAATCCTTCCAAATCACATGTTAATCATCTGGAAATTTCATACTAATCCAAAGTATTTGCAAGAATGATTTTAGAAGTTAAATGTTGTGCATGTAGATTTGTTTATTGCAACCTGGGAAGTCGCAATGCAAAGATGGAACGTGTTAGTTGGATCAAAATTTCCAGAAATTTATGGTCAAAATTTACCGATTGTTTTCATCAAGTAAAAAAAAAAAAGTTAACATCATTGAATTATGCATGCATAATCATTAAACACAGAACATTTATAGATGGGGCCTCACATACAACATTCACGTGACATGTACTTAAAAAAAAATACTAGCCTGATAATGTATCTACAAGTAATATTTTACATTCATGGTGTACGAAGATAGGTATGAAGATAGCCACGTAATAGAAATCAAGGATATAGGAATGACTAATCCTGTAATACGATAGCAATCAATATTTTATGATATTATACCTAAAATTGCTTGATGTTTGATTAAACTCATGAACATAACATAGCCAACTGAATATGTACAGGAGCTTTAATGATATCTGTAAAAACAAATTTTGTATATGATTACCAACATTTGACAAAATTTTCACTGGGTGGGCATAATGTTGTTTGATTCGGTTTGGTTTGGTTTGGTTTGAAATTATTTTCTTACAGTAATTTCGCCTCCTCATTTAATGCATGACGTGCCCTTCGATCAAATAATACAACGGGGTATTATTTATACGTAAAATGAAGGAAACGTGATGTAGGTTGGTTACATGCATAACAGAAGAGATATTCTTGGCTGGTTGAATTGCCTAGACTGACGTAGGTAAATGGAACCAGAGTATGCACTGAAACCACATAGAAATCACTATATATATATCAGTTCATCACTAAAATTTGTCAAAAGTGCAATCCAGCCTTGATAGCAGAGTGAAAGCAGAAAAATCAGAAAACCAGAGTTGCTTTATGATCTCTCCTGAAATGAAAGTTTAAAACAAAGTGGACACGCCTACGTTTGTTTTAATTCAACAGTTAAGAACGTTGGCCTCAACAAAGAAACTACGGAGATGCGTCATAGATTACATCAAACACTAATGATAATATTTGTTGCCAGCTCGTTCCATGATTCATGATCTTGACTCTCACAAATTAATTAGTTGCTTGGAATTTTATTTAATTTTTCATTATTTCACTGACCCTATTCATGAATCGAACGAATATACACATCGAACATATCAAATTCTCCTGTCAGAGTTTTAAGCGCAATTGCTAAAAATACATTCATGACCCTTGACTTTTAAAGTGCAAGGTCTTTGAAGGGGTGTCATTATTGATCACACATATCACCTCCCAAAGGGGGCTCACTAGGGGGTAGTTATTGGACAACAAAAAAGCTGATGAAAAGCTTATTTCTAGTGATGCCTTAATACATTTGTCGACAAATTTATTTAGTAAATATGTGTAGACCTACCTTTGTCGGAAAAAGCGAACATTTTAATATAGGAAACTCTGTTGTCTAATTCAGTAGGGCTGTTTTTTTTAATGAATACCTGATGACATTCTTTATAATATTCCTCTCAACATTGTATTTATTTTGTCATGATTTGTACTTTTTTTTTTGGGGGTCTGGGGTCAAATAACATTCTTAAGGCGTTTGCATGACGTTCTGGCGACGTTGAAACGTTTAAATACATTACTTTTCATTTACATTTCAAGAGGTCTTTTTATCCCCTGAGAAACTCGTCGGCATATTTTCCTCAGACTCCCCACCACCCCGCCTCCTCCTCCCCCTTCACTAAGTTTTTGTGACAGCTCTTCTGACTTCACCCTCTCTTAATCACGTCAATCCTCAAATAGATTCCTAAGTATCATATTGGGTCATTGCTAAATGTCATGCTAGCCAGTTTCCCCCAAAATCATAATTTCACGTCATGCACGAATAGTTGCCATAGCAATAGACGCGATGATTGGTGTCTTCCGACATACAGGGGTGCAGCTGAAGCATAAGGCCTCTCCTGTTTTTTATAATAACATGGATGAGAACATGACCTATTTAAAAGTCCAGGGCCCTGTTCCTTAAAACTTTTTATCAATAACAAGTTTTATGAAACAGGGACCTGGTTATTATGAGGAAGATCAGAACATCACTGTTTTGTTAGTTTTTACCTGATCATAAAGGGTGAAAATAGGAGGAAGAGAAAAGGGGAGATATTGAAGATTCATTCAAAAGTAGTGAGTGGAGAATTTGAAGATAGATGAAAGGAGAAATTGGTAGAGTTAAACATACAAAGAGAGGGAGAGAACAGAGAGCGAAAAGGAAAAGGCAGAGACACAAAGAGCAAGAGCGCAGGAGAAAGCGAATATAGATAGAGCGAGATGGGGAAGAGGGAGGGAGAGAGAGAGAGAGAGAGAGAGAAGGAGGAGAGAGAGAGAGAGAGAGAGAGAGAGAGAGAAGGGGAAAAAAAAAAGAAAGATACATAAATAGTTAAGATAGGTAGATAGATAGATAAAATAGAGTGAGAGAGAGAGAGAGAGAGGGGGAGGGTAAGATATTGAATATTGATAAAAGGAGAAAGTGGTAGAGATAGAGATAATTATAAAGAAAAAGGGAAGCAAGGGATAGAGAATAACAATCTCTTCAAATCTGCATTCTGTCACAAGTTTCAAATTTTCTAAAGAGATAACTGTCGGATACTTTCAAAATGTTCAATTTAGATGAGTTTTGTTCTCATGAGATGTCCATGGTCATTTATTCTTTTCGTGGATGACTCCAATTTATTTTGCTCTCACAATAACCCAGAAACACTTCTAAACACTGTAAACACTGAATTAAATTGCGTTTTAAAATGGATCCAAGCCAATAAATTGTCGCTTAATATAAATAAAACATATTTCATGCTATTCAGTAATTCTGTATCATCCTTACCTGGTCATATCAAAATCAACAACGTAACTATCAACCAGGTTGAATCCACCAAATTCTTAGGTGTCTATATAGACAGTAAATTAACGTGGAAAGTTCACATCAATTGTTTACGTAAGCTCTTGTCTCGGAACTCAGGTGTAATGAATAAGTTGAAACATTTTGTACCTCCTCATGTCATGCTTCTACTCTATTCTACCTTGATCTTGCCTTATCTTAATTATTGTATACTCGCATGGGGAAATAGCTCTATCACCCTCATGGACAAAGTTAATGTTGTACAAAAACGGGCTGTTAGAATAATAAATAATGTTGGTTTTCTTGCCCATACAAATATGCTTTTCTATAATTGTAATATTCTTAAAATATCTGACTTGCACCTATATAATCTTGGAATATTTATGTATGAACTATCGAAAGGTAATTTACCAGATGCTTTCGTCCCCTTTTTTCAACGCAATAATGCTATACATTCTTACCATACTAGACAGACAAACCATTTTCATCTCCCTCGAACCCGCACCGTTTTTGCAAACAAAACAATTATTTTTTACTGGACCCAAATTCTGGAACAGCCTGAATCACGAACTAGTTGAAAGCCCCTCCATTAATTCTTTTAAACGAAAGCTCAGGAGTTTCCTTTTGAGTAAGTATGTGTAAATTAATGTTGATGTCGCGCTGGATCGTACAGGTGGTTATACAGACTTTGTTTTTGTTATTTTACAATGCCATTGATTTCATCAATTTGCTTTCTCTTCTTCTTCTTCCTCTTCTTCTTCATTTTTTCTCGTCTCCCCCGATCTTCTTCTTCCTCCTTCCCTTCCCTACTTATCATTATTTCATTATTCTCTCTACTCTTTATTCTATTTTTCTTTTCTTCTCAAATTCACTCTGCTTATACGTCTCTAGAATCTCTTACTATACTACTCCGTTTTCGCCTCCTATAACACCTTTTAAATTCAGACCTACTATATTGTGTTACTCAGTACGGGAGCCTATTCACATACAAGCTATGCTTTTTATTTAGGCTCCCCACATTTTACATTGTTTTACCTTACCTGTCATAACTATACATTTCGAAACTTCGTACCTATTTTCCGCACATTATACTTGATTTGAAATTTTGAATTTTGTGTGTGTTTGTAATCTACGCTTATACGCTTGTATGAAAAAAGAAGAATTTAAATTGTTTCTTGATGTAAATGTGGAACAAATAAACTTCAAACTTCCATGGTTTATTTCTATATTTAGCTTTGCACGTTCCTCATATTTATCCTCTTTACAGCGAGCTTGAAAACTCACTGCCCTTAAAGATGCCTCGTTTTCGCCCCTGCTAACTGACGTCGCATTCTCTGTGTCATCAAGAGACGGAAGATGTCTGATGTAATGGTAAACAAATATTAGTTTGTTGCTCCTAACAGTTCCAACGAGCCGCAGAGAAACAAGCAATAAACCAATTACATGCATTCGTATTGATGTACCGTTCATTCAAAAGCGAATAACGACCACCTTGGCATCTACCGAAAATACTATTTTAACCTAAGGTAACAATATTGGGTAAAATTAAAAGCTATTCATTGCGCATACATCTATCTGAAATAAAATTCAAAAGCATTTTCAAGTAAAGAGCAAATATTTAGTGTGTTGAAATTAAGATTTGCCTTTGTATTTTTCATCTTCCATTCACACATAATTTTTGACCGATAATTATTAATTATAAATTTCGAGCATGTCTAAGAGGTGAATTATCACTAAATGAAATGGCGTAGCGTGTGTTTATTTATTACAGGATGGGGTGGGGGCACATGTCTTACAAATTGTACAACATACGGAGGAGCAGGGGGCATGTCATCTTGTAATTTTAATTGATTTACCTTTATCCCCCTCCCTACTCTCTGTCTCTGTCACTCTACTTCTCTGCGTGCGTGTGTGTGCGTGTGCGCGTATGTGTGTTTGTGTGTGCCCTCTCTCTCTCTCTCTCTCTATCACGCTCTCTCTTTCTCTCTAACGCCTCTCTCTTTCCTGTTCCCTCTTTTCCCCACCTCCCCTTTCACACACGTTCCGTCTGCTCACCGATGTCATACGAACAACTCCAATATATATATATTTCATTCATGCCAAGATATGCCAAGAGTATGTTAGGACCATCAATTCACGGTCGTTCTGTTATGCAATATGTACATAAAGATCACAGCTTAGCATGACGAGCCAATAAAGTCACGATAACTAGAAAACGATTTGTATTCGCATTACTTGAAATAAAAAAACACTAGAAATAAGCCCTTTATCATATTTATAATACGCTAGCTTGAATAAAAGCAAAACGTCAGAAAAATTATGATATCAATAATCCCAATGAAAGAACGGGACAATGGACACAAAGTAAAAATGAATTATGACATTTTGAAAGTTTATATCCCCCTTGGCAATGAGATCACCTATTGTGATGTCATACACGTACGGCTCTTCCATTTGTGTTCTGATTCGGAATTACTCAAAATCATCCATTTTATCAATTCCGAAGAACAACATGTATTGTGGGAGAACATGATCAATTATGTTACCCATAACTTTTCTTTACGAAAAGTTTATTTTGTCATTAAAAATGAAAAGGGAAAATGGCAATTTTAACTTTTTGTATAGTGCTAGTTAAGACAAGGATCGGTTGTCATATTCAATGTCTATATATAAATAAATGAATTTCTCTCCTGCATCCTGAAAAGAATAACAGTTAATACCCCCAAGGAGATATCAATACCTCCTTGGTACCCAATATTGACCTGCTGTCGAGGTAAAAGCTCGCTTCTCAATGCTGTTTTTGGAGTTACCTCTAAAATCCTGGACGTAACTTCCATTGTTTGGATAATTGAATTTCTGGTCATCATCGTAAATTATGTAACCATCTTCTCATTGCTGAACATGTCAACATGTTTCTTGTACTTTGAAAACAAGTATGAACAATACGCTCCATTATCTTCTTCATCTTGTTCTTTCTTTCTCTATTTTGTTTTCTATCCAACGAAGATCACAGCCCTTTATAAAAATCCATTAACGATTGATCTTCTTTCTGTATAATTGTGTATGGTGAATCAGTCATATTATTCGAATAATAATAGTCATAAAATAATATAGATAATAATAATAATAATAAGGATAATAAGGATAATAAGGATAGTAATAATAATAATAATTATAATAATAATAATAATAATGATGATTATGATTATGAAATCATAATAATAATAATAAGAAGAAGGAGAACAACAACTGTAGATTGGTGGGGGATCAAGGGGGGGGGGGCACAACCTCTCACCCCGCCGCCCCCATGAAACCCTATTGCCATACTTCAAGTATACAACAAAAACAACTGCCTCTTATTGTGTAATTTTTCCAGAATTCATATGCCCCCATCCCTTTATAAAATCCTAGATTTGAATCTTATTACATATTTCTTATGCAGAACTTAATATTCATAATGTTTACACGTTTAAACAAGGAATTTTTCCATTCTGGACATTATGGCCTGTAAAAAATTACAAATCTCTGTTATTAATTGGTAGCAACACAGGGAATCGTTTCCTTTTTATTTCTTATCTTTTGCAAGAACAAAATGATATTTATCTCGACCTCTCTTCATGACCATTCACTCTCTTTCTCTCCAGGTTGTCTGGTATAACGTTTATACCAGTTACTGCCCCATTGTTTGGTGTAACACTTATACCAGTTACTTCCCTCTGTGTGGTTTGGTATAACGTTTATACAAGTTACTGCCCCGTTTGGTGTAACGCTTATACCAGTAATATCCCTCTGTGTGGTTTGGTATAACGTTTATACAAGTTACTGCTCCGTTTGGTAAAACACTTATACCAGTTTAATGCCCAGTTGTTTGGTATAACGCTTATACCAGTGATTGCACAGTTTATAATCGTAGCACTTATCATATCCCATTAATGTTGCTCAAATAATAAGAGTCGTATGTCTTATAATTTTCTTTTGTTGCTTGAATTTCTAAAATTATCATGTGCTTTGTGCTATTCATATTTTTCAATACTGAATGTCTTGCCTTACAAATAAAAATAAAAATACAAAAAATGGTTGAAGGCATGTTTTACTATGTGTGACTTTTGTAATGCATAAACAATTCATGTGTAATTTATAAATTAATGATTTTGCTAATCATGAACTATTTTAAGATAAGGCAGAACCATCACTAAAAGGGAAACGATACATTTGCCATTAACGCTGGCTACTGGTATCTTTCACATAAGCCTTGAAGAAAAGTAAAAGAGAACCCAGAACCTGAAAACTAAACAATTTTGGTTTAAACCTGGATTTCTGCTGTCCAGATAATTTTCTGTTGTTCTTTGCTGTCATGAAATGTCTACCTATAATCTTATAAACATGTCATGGGTATGAAGGCCCCTTTATGATACCGCTCGTTTAAGTGAATGAAAATGTTATAAGCTGTGAAACATGTTCGAGATTTTTTTTTCTTTCGTTCCACAGCCCTGTATTTAAAGCTCTTGTAGTTGCGGTAATTGTACCTGATTATGAAAAGGATATTGCATAAAAAGTACATCCTCAAAGTTCGCTTTGATATAACACATGCCACGCACATGAACTGCTACTTTTAA
Source organism: Mesocentrotus franciscanus (assembly GCA_037976565.1). Lineage (NCBI taxonomy): Eukaryota > Metazoa > Echinodermata > Echinoidea > Camarodonta > Strongylocentrotidae > Mesocentrotus > Mesocentrotus franciscanus. Next base: position 33,021,119 of record CP137672.1, on the reverse strand, counting down.
AACATTCTACAATTTCAATCATAACAGACGCTTCAACCATAATTAACAATATGCTGTCCATAACAAACTTGTCAAACATTCCATATTGGTTAAATATTGTTTTAAAGTAATTGGGATCTTTTAGTACTGAAGATCAATTTCTAATTATTCTATTGTTGTTATCAATAATGAATTGTCCCTCTTCCTCAGCCATTCATACGCAGAAATCTTACTCATCGACGCGCGGCCTTTGCTGCCCCCTCAAAAAACCGGCCAGAATCGTGAAGTTTGATTGGACCAAACTTAATTATCCCTTCCCGTCAACAGTTATTATTCATCATGCAAAATTACGCGTTACCCGGGCTGTGAACGTCCCAACCTCTTAAAAAAACCCTCTTGTCTATTCAACGATCTCTTACCCCCTCCTAACTACATTCCAGCAATATTCCCCTTCCTCGTTCATTCTCGGTTTATACTCGTTCCCTTTTCCTGTGTCCTATTCCTTCAGAACCCGTCTGCCAAGTTGGTGGTTGTAGTTTTTTTAAGCGCCCACTTTAAGCGGTAGCTGCGGGATCACATGCGGCTTCGACGAAGGATCAGCACGGGGTTAGTACTATTGATCGAGTGTGCCAGTACTCCAGTCTTGGCTCCTAGTCCAGCCCTGCCTCACGGGAGAATAAGGAAGTGCCCCCATCAAGATTGATCTGTAAACACAAGTCCTGAAGGCGAAGGGTTACTTGGAATTATACTCTCAATAATTAAGAACCTCGTTAAAGACGCAAGGATCATCATCAAACATTGACCATGTTTAAAACGAATTCTTTACGAGCCAGCCCACGGCTTCTGGTGCTCTTAGGAATATGCATACTGCCTGTTTCAGTTCTTGGCCAATTCTGGCAAGGGAATACCGATGGAGATTACGCAAACCTTGATCAGGACTACCCCAATAATTACAATAATTACTATCCCCAGTACCAAGGTTTAGGTGAGCAATCACCCCATGGTCAGCAACAACAACAGCAGGGTCAGGCCACCGTGAGCTCCAATGCAGATTCTGATGAGGATTTAGACCCACAGGATGTTGCCTTCATGAAGGTAAGATGGCGATGATCTTCTTTTTAGTCCTACCTTGATTAAGAAAACCAATTTAGTGGAATGAGGATAAGTATGATTTGGTCTTATTAACCTAAGGTAGCCACATCAGTATTGATACTGCTCTTCCTGTAGGTCCTGTAATTATTACCATCCCAACGATGCCAGGTACCCATTTGATACACCTGGGTCGGGAGGGACAAATGTGGGCAGCCACCTTGTCCAATAATCTAAGCACGAACCAAAGATCAAACCCGGGGCCTCTTGTTCAAGAGTCAAGAACTTCACCATTAATAGTACCTCCACACTTTATTCTTAAAGTCAACGCGATCAGGGGACCGACGGTGTCTTAAACATTAAAGGTCCTATCTGAGGTACTTTGTAATTGAGGATGAATGTAAAACCATAAGGCCTTTACTCAGGCTAACCCTTGGGACTCCCGGTTCTGTCACAACTGGTAAAACCTATCCAGGTAGCAATCACACCTCCTAGAAGGTGATACGTTTCAGCATTTATTTTAACGAGATTAATTGCATGTCCCTTCTGTTTTAATGTACATGTAATTGTAAGTGTAAATGAAGGAATGATAGATTTTACGCGTTGTTGTCCTTCAAGAAGGGACATCTGAAAATTGGCCCCTACACCGAGTCCGTGTTTTAATATAATGTCTACATTGTAAATAATTTTGAGAGTTGAATTAGATGAAAACAATAATACGAATACCCGATTTAAAAAAAGAAACATTTATTACAATACAACACACGTTACTAATATTCTAATTCAATATCATTAGCAACGAAACAGAGATTTAAACAAAACACTCTCTGAAATGACCGATTCCCTGTTGCACAAGGGCTTAAGTTAGTAACCTAAAAGTTTAGGTTAATGTTAACATATTAATAATCTATTCATAAGGGTTAACGTTCAACCTGAAATGAACTGCTACAGGTGTTTAATAAGCAAACCCGAGATCTCAGAAGTTCAATGTCTACCATAAATAGGAAATTTCCCGAGAAAAATAGGAACACTCTAATCAAAGTTTCCTGTTTAAGAAGGAAGTAATTGGCTACTGACAATAGCCTGAGCTTAATAGGTCTGTTGTGGGTTGTTTTTTGAACGTTGCTTTAAGAAGGTTCCTAATGACGTCATCGATATACGCCCATTATAAGTTACAGAAGACGAGAATTGATCTGATGAAGTAAACGAAATTATATGTTACTTAGTAGTGGTGGATTTATGGGGGCACGTTTGACCTGTGCCCTTTTCTTAAACCTTTAAGTACAACAAATTATTGTGCCCCTCAAGTTGTGTTTTCGCGCCTCCTTTCAAATTTTAGACCCCAAAAGGCACCCGGAAAAGGACATTTTTGTTTCTTGTTGCACATTTCGTAATATATTCCCCCTGTCACAAATTGATCGAATATCCGCCCTGTATCATATCAAGTCATTTGGCTTAATTAGCTGTTCCATGGGGATCACGATGTATCATTAGCACAAATAAAATCATTTTAAAAGAATGTAACAACAAAGTTAATGTGAACGTTATACGTACAGTCAGACATATTATCCTAAATCAAACAGATGTCGCAAAATAGAAGAACTATGATGACATTAATACATATATAATTTACCTTTGTAAAGCGCTGAAAACAGGTAACATAAAGTATTGATACAAAGGGCATAATCAAAAGAAAAGGGACTTACTTTAGGAATTACTCTAAATTAAATCGTCAAATTCATTGAGATGTATAATATACACACAAATTATATGAAGAGTATGAAATACAAGACAGGATGCTTTTACAAATAAAATTTTTATCTAATAATAATGAATGGAATTTTTTTTTAAAGGTCAGATTTCATACTTGATATTCGAAGTTTTTTTGTTTTCATTTTGGACTTTGAATGTTTCATATTCCATTGTTATTTCAACCAAGTATTGCATTACTCGTTAGTTAGGAAAGTATTTTGGATCGGGCATGGACTACAAAAATAATGTCAATAATGTCAAATTAGTGCAGCGTATGTCCTTATGAACTTCATACGGGGGGAGGAAAGCCACATGTGTTGCCTCCCTATTATTCCTAGGCCAAGAAATAGAAGGAGAAAATGTCCTTCCACCTTGAAAGACAACCCTTTGTACCTGACCTTTCAATAGGCGCTCTGTTTCGTCCTGCCGCACCTACATAGGCCTCATGCCCACCCACCCACACACGCACACTCATCCACACAAATACGCACACACACACTGTTTCAAATATGAGCATGAAGTCAACAAGATTACCACCTTTTAGGAGCACCCTACCCTCATAATAAACAAAAATCAAACAAGTTACACACCCATTTTTCTTGTTAGAAGTCCCTGTACCTTATACATGGGAACATTACGTATTGTCATACCAATAACTATATATATATATATATATATATATATATATATATGTATACAAAAATACAATAAATAATGATGCTTCCTACTTGAATAAATTGTTTTACAAATGTTTGCCCTTATATATCTCTTTGCATATTTATTCATATCTACCTAAGTATTCTGAGTAAACAGGAAACAAATAATGGAATGAGTCATTTCGAAGTAAAGATGATCGGTCACTAAGACACAGTTGTTTTCACACACATTTTGAATTGCATGTACTTACTTTGGATGTCATTATAATTATGTAAATCTATTTTCTTTGGCGCGTGCGTCAGCAAATATCTCATATGCCATACACTTTTGCTCAATTATCATTGAAATCAATATGAGCTGTACTTCCTTAAAAGTTTTGGTGTTATGACAAAAAAAGTTCTTATTTACGAGTAGGTGACATGGAAATAAGCCTATTTGTTTATTCGAAGTTGTTTTGTTGCTCAAGGATACCATACATGTGGTGACGTAGACGATAGTTTATCATGAGTGCACATCACAGTTGACTTTTCCATGACATTTATGAAATGACAACGATACACAGTGCCCTATAAACAAAAACGAATATACATACATCATGGATTGAGGAACTATTCTGCAGGCACAAACCCTTTGTAACAGAGTGTCCAAACTGTTAGACTTTGAATAATTCACCGTATACTGTGTTAAAAATCTTAATTACTATTAATCATAATACATATTCTTGATGATTATGTAAATGTATACGCACGCGCATTCAAATAGTTGGTGAATTTGAGACTTCAACAAAGCACCAGTCATGGGTAAAACAAGTTAGCTTATTTCCATGATTATTATCGCTCTTTAGTTTCTTACGTGACACGTTTGAATATAGGGGAGATGATGATTTTTAATAATGTATGATCCAGGGCGAGAGGGATTCTTCATTACTAAAAATCATGTCTCACTCATTGGTTCTATACTTGTTGCTCCTGTCACACAGGCAGAGAATGACAACTTTACTCTAGGCTAAAGGACGGATTAGTGGAATTGTATTTATTGTGTTTGAATGTCAAAACAGAGTCTGTGCCCCGAGACTAGTATGGAAGATGTCAAGTTATCCAAACCTATATCTAGAATATAAATTTCGTCCTTACAGGCCATTATACAATGTATAATTGGCACACCTTTTTTGTGGCTGACTTTTCCTCTGGCAGTAACAAAACAGTAATTAATCCACAATATCGACTTTCTTAATGAAAAATACAGTAATCAGTGGTAATGAAAAACGATAAATTTTTGAAGGATTTCAAGTCATCGATTCATTGACGTTGAAGGCATCACAATAACCAGAAATAAGGACAATTAAAGGTACCCAAATACTACTCATTGATAGTCATTACCGTCACAAACGTGGCATAATGGCACAATACATTATGTTTATGACTTGTATGACTTGGCAGAATATTCTATCAGCAACCATGCAAATTCACGAAGGATTAATAATGCAATCTCTTTTTCTAATAACATTTGAGGTATTTCCCTTATCTCCGCTTGCGCCAGAATTGAGGTGGACATGCCCTATTAACATAAGCTACGTCACAGTGAAAGTTGCTGACTTCATCTTACTGCTAGGTTATCTTAACTCGAGTCAGGGTAACGCCCCAGTCACACCAACGGGACCGACACCAGATCTACAGCAGAACGAACAAAACATTTACATTATCCCCAAATGGCCAAGAATCAGTTGGATTGCAGACGGCTTGGCGGAGTGAGTGTTCAGTTACAACGCCAAAATCGACTTTAGACCGACTCCAAAATAACCCCATTCTTGGCCATAGACATAATGTAGAATGTTGTGCGGTCTGTTGTCGGCCTGTTGTCGGTCTCGTTGATGTAACTGCGGTAAGATACCTCAGACACACAAACAAGACCGACAACCAAATGTAATACTCAATCATTCAGCGAAAAGGCCTACAACTGACAATAGACGAACTGCAAAGATCATTGTTTGTTGTTTGAAACGAAAGCTCTAAATACACCGGTGTTACTGATTTTGTTCTAAACGTATTTGTATATCATTCTTTTCTATTCAGTTTTCTTTTACTTTTAATATTTAGTATCAACATGCACCGAAATATCATTACAGTGTATAAAATGTGAAAGTTTGCCCGTTTTTGGTTGGGGTGAGGGGCGTACCCACTATATTGGGGGATAGGGGCACACTATTCTGCCAAGGTTTCGATAAGCCCCCTCCCTCCCAAAATAGTTCATCATCTGAAAAGGACGGCACATTATTGGAGTTGTGTACTTAAGGAGAGTCAGATAGGTTTCAACAAGGGCCACGGGCCGGTTGTGTGCCCCCCCCCCAGAAAAAAATGCCAGTGGGTGGGGAAGATATTAAAGCACTATTATTGTAGAGCAAAAATCTGTTGTATTTATTAAACTAGAGCCCACCTTTTTTATTTCTTGGTAAAAATTAACCTTCTACCAAGACATTCACACATTGTATCTCTCTTTATACTCACATTATCAGTAGATGTGATCGTAAGAGTAATGCATCGTAAGAGTAAGTGAATAGTTCAATTAGTGAAGACTCTAAATTGAAATACGTTTACTATTTCCTTCCCTTTTCACATAATGCCCTTGGGTCATTCATTGATTCTACTATCTCCTATGCAGAACGTAGATGTGGGGCCAAGCTTTTATGTCATAACAACACGAATTATTGGCAATAGAATGATCATTCTGCTGTGCTCACTCTATTCGATCTCACTTCACGCCTTAGTGAGAATTTAAACTATCATTTCCGCTGTATAACTGAACAATGAAACCTCATTCAGTTGAATCATTCGTTTTTGCTTTATAGATTTTAACGCTAAGGAAAAACGAAGAAACTGTGTATAAAGTGAACAGGGGCTTATCTATTCATGATATATTTTTTAAATGTCACAGAATTTCAGAATTCATAAGCAAATGAACTAATGGTAGAGAAAATGGGTTTTCTCTCTTTTTGGGGGGGGGAGATATCGGGTAGCACAATGATTCATAATATGGTATTAACGGTATGGAATGGGATCAAGTCGGATTTGATATTGGAGTTATTTTTCTGAATTATTGCTATGCATTTGCATACACCAAGACATATAGGGACGGACTGAAATGAGGAGAAGTGGTAAAATGCACTTCTAGTGAATATACTTGGAAGAGGAAACACATTACGCGGCCCTGCAGACTCGTATTTTCATTGAATAAATAAATAACTCCTTAAATTCGGAATATATTCTTCTCGTAATTATCAATAGATTTATTTTTTTCTCGAAAGAAAAGCAATACTAGAAGTTGTCAATGATCTGAGTAACTCCTTTAATCTGGCTGTTGCGGCACAGCAGACTGACATGATTAAAGGAAGCTAAACTGTTAAACATGCACAATACCTTAAATAGATGACAGGAAACATGGAATGATAACACAAACACGATCGCATGACATCAGTGATGTTACTAATCTCTCCAAAGAGGTACAAAAGCCAAGGCATAAGCAGCTTCGACCAAAATAAGACCATGACTCACACTCACAATGGCTTAAAGTATATAGATATGGACAAGAAAACTAGTCTGAAAAAACTATAAATTTGACTTTGGAAAACACTGTCTAGCTTTTAGCAGAATCCACGATTTCTTAAAATAAGCTATCGCCAAACGGAATATGACTCTGCATGGTGTAGTTTAGGCAGGTTCAGCTTCAGGACTTTTAAAGGTATTTTCAATTTGATAGAACTTTTTTTCATTCACTAAGTTTGGGTGGATGGCTAATCCCTTCTGCAAGGTTGCAAGTTTTTTGTATCTACTCTTTGGCTCTTTAAACGGTTGGTTTGACACTTTGGTTGTAGGGTGCATGCAGGATCACCTAGGTGTACTCAAAGATTTACTTGCATCATTGTCAGTCAGTTTCTTTTCATAAACAGCACATAACACGCCATGGCGAATGAAACAAAAGAACAAGAAATACAACAAACGCGATAGCTGATACTGGCATGAATCATCATCATGTCGTACGAATAATTCTTTATAAAAGAAGCCTGTTAAAGGGGGGACAAAAATCTTCATTTTCAATGAAGGTCATGTAATGGGATACAACGTTTTAAAAAAGCCGTATCTCTGATTTTAGCAAACCACGACATAATTCGCGTTATCTGATTTCACGAAATCCTGGATCAAAACGAGGAAAGATATCAGATTCTCGTTCAAAGCCACAACATTCAGCAAAACTGCTCTAAACGATAACAGCCATGGCATACATATACAATTGAATAGTCCCCAATGCACGTTTCTGTATAAGTCATTATTATCTAAATATTATAAGGCTTCCAAGTGGTACAATAAATCAGTGTATTTAATATCTTTACCACAGTACCCGGATGACAGATCAATATTGTTTTCGTATTGCTCTGTCATCCGGGAACTTCAACTGTCGATACAATATAGCTTGATTATCGAAAATGAACAACACTTTCGTTTTGTTATTTCGCTAGTTAGCCTGATATAGGTAATAATAATAATATTGCATGGCTTTGTTTTCGTGTGATACAAGCATATTGTTCTCGCTATGACAATATATTCTTGTATCACACTCAAAGCCATCCAATATTATATAAATATTGTATTTCTTAGGAGTTATTGTATACCCTATATTGACGTTTATACTAAAGCTGACGGAAGGGGATGGGGCAAAGGTTTTCATCTTCAGGGTTCACGAAAATATGTTCTGTACTATGGTATGACTACTGAGTCTTAAAAGGGGATATGTGATGTGCCACTACTTTACCCCCTCCCACACACCCACTCCCACACACGCATACACACACGCGAGCGCACTCGTGCATACACACACTCACACACACCTACACCAACAAGCAAACGCGCACGCAACTTTTTTCTTAACATATAAGAACTCAATATCGAGACAGGCTTCATGATCATTGATAGTTGAAAGAATAAAAGCCATTTTTTCGAATGGTTAGCTTACACATAGCTGATTCCATCATTACATGAATACATGAAGGCGCGTACGCAGGGGGGGGTTGGGGTTAACCCCTCCCTCAAATTTCGTTTATGTGTGTGTTTCGGAGAACCCCCCCCCTCACTTTTTTTTCAAGTGTAAAAAAAAAGGCTAAAGGGTGAAAAAAAAACTGACCTTACCCCCGCCCCTTCCCCACTGAACAAAATATCGGTCGGTATAATTTTCCAATTTCTGGGACAAAAAAAAGAAAAAAGAATGTACTCTCTTCCCACACCCCCGCTTATTCAGCGGCCGGCTGAGTCGTTGCGAAATTTTCGGCGTGATTTTCAAATTTGAACCCCCGTTGAAAAAAATCCTGCGTACGCTACTGAATACATGTATGTGATTCCATCCTTTATTGCTGATGGTACCCCAACTAATTGCACCCGTATCCTGTTATAGAAGGTTGTTAGTGTTGAACTTGTTAAGTTGACTCATGATGAGGTTCTCTTTTTTTAGATCTCACCACTACTGTCTGATTCACGTGAATGGAAGACTATTTTTAATTTTCAATTGACGTGTATAAATGCTCTTGGTGATCAATTAGTAACTTCTTAGCTGAAGTACACTCACTGACTTTGCAAAGTCCACCCCCACCTCCCGGAAGGAGACTGGAGACACAGTAAATTGTGTATATACTGCAAAAACCAGAGTGTTAAATTTAACACCAAGGGTGTTAAATTTAACACTTTCTTGGTATCTATATCGTGCAACTCCTCTGGTGTTACTTAACACCATTTTCTGGAATTAGATAATTTCAATTCCACTTTTGGTGTTAATATTTGACAACTCCTACTGGTGTAGATTAACACCAATATCTGGAATCATAACAAATTCAATTCCACTTTTGGTGTTTATATTCTTGTTGATCCATTAGAGATTTTTCTATGTATGTCTAATGGTCCCACATTCCATATTCCCTATTATCGACCATTATCGACCAGGGTAGAGGAACCAGTGGTAAACTGATAATTCATAATCGATGTTGGCAACTGTCCACCAATAGGTATATTCTAATCTCCATTGCATTAACTCCATCACATAGATCATTTGAAGTAAATTCAAGATTAACATGTATGTGGTACAGGCTGGTACACATATATATATAATAAACATGCATGTTGTTTCTTGGTTAGTAATCATATAATCAATATATCTATTGCTAAAACGTTAATATAATTGTAACAAGATCGGACATATAATCTATTGGTCAATAATTGCCAAAGGACAATACAAATCACAAAATTGATGTGCATTGTCATAATTTGCTTAACAAATCATGACAAATGTATTTTCTGTGAACACGTGTAAAGTAATCATTAAGCGCGCGTACACTTTGTGAAAACTTATTCGACCAATCAACCGCCTTAAACGAAATCACGTGATGATACTTTCAACACCAAGCATAAAACAACACCATGTTACTTAACACCCAGTAATTATTAATGCATGCTTAAATCTGACCGGTGTTAAAAATAACACCAATGGTGTCAAAAAAATTCAATACCATACTGGTGTTAGAAATTTAACACCCTGGTTTTTGCAGTATAGGTTATCTTTAATTTACGCGTATCAATGTTACAAGTATAACCTAGCGGTGTTTTCTTGATTGAGGGGGAGAAGGGGGTGGGGGCGAACAAAATGCAGTGTAAAGAAGTAAAGTACAATATACATTTGGACAACATTGCATTAAGTTGTTTTTAAGAAAGAAAGATATTCATCAAAGATGTTGCATGTATACATTTCTTCTTTTTTTCAGGCAAAACGAACAGCTATAGTTAACACCTAAATTTTCCCTAGCCCTACCAAGTTCTGGAATTTTTTAAGGATGTGAAAAAATGATTTGTCCCGATTTATGTTTCTTGAGAATGTGACATATAAAAGCTTACATCTAAAAGTATCCAACAAAGGCCCTAATTCAACCAGTCCATCTTTCATTCTAGAGTTCCAAAATACAAAAAGAGCATCAAATTTACATCGGGTATGAATAATTTATTTGTTAACTGTATGTGTGTTGAAACCCAATAACAAATAATTATACATCTGTCGTAATAATGTCTTTATGTTGATGGTACAAAGCTTGCCTACTCGTGTTAAGAAATAAAGGATAAATTGAAGGAGGACAAAGAAATGATATAAAGACCGAATTTAATGTCATAATCAATGTCCTTTTATTGATCAAATGGATATAATATTGCATGTGTTACATGCAGTGGTTCTTTTAATGTCCGCTATTTGGACAGACACTTTCCTCGTCGTTTCGATTACTTCAAAGTTGACGTATAATGCTTATTGAGTATATACATTCCACCCTCTCTCTCTCTCTCTTTCTCCCTCTCCCTCTCGTAGACATATATGCAAAAATTTGAGTACACGAGCTCGACGAGAGGGGTGGAGGACCCAGGAGACCCGATTAGCCATCATGAGACTGCAGAAGATGGCTGGACTAACACCTACAGGTCTGTTCAACAACGAGACCATAGCCAGGATCAAGAACAGCAAGAGATGCGGGAACTCAGACAAGCCAGTGGATACAAATGAGATGAGGAGGAGGAGATATGCCATACAGCATGGATGGTCAAAAAGGAAACTTACTTGGGCGTGAGTAGTAGTAATGGTAGTAGTAGTAGTAGTAGTAGTAGTAGTAGTAGTAGTAGTAGTAGTAGTAGAAATAGTAGTAGAAATAGTAGTAGTAGTAATAGTAGTAGTAGTGGTGGTGGTGGTGGTGGTGGTGGTAGTGGTAGAGTGGTGAAATGGTGGTGAAATGGTGGTGGTGGTAATGGTGGTGGTGGTGGTGGTGGTGGTGGTGGTGGTGAGTGGTGGTGGTGCTACTGGTGGTGGTGGTAATGGTGGTGGTGGTGGTGGTGGTGGTGGTGGTGGTGGTGGTGGTGGTGGTGGTGGTGGTGGTAATGGTGGTGGTGGTGGTGGTGGTGGTGGTGGTGGTGGTGGTGGTGGTGGTGGTGGTGGAAGGGAATGGTGGTAGAATGGTGGTGGTGGTAATGGTGGTGGTGGTGAGTGGTGGTGGTGGTGGTGGTGGTGGTAGAGTGGTGGTGGTGCTACTGGTGGTGGTAGTAGTAGTGGTGGTAGTAGTAGTAGTAGTAGCAGTAGTAGTAGTAGTAGTAGTAGTACAAATGGTAGTAGTAGTAATAGTAGTAGTAGTAGTAGTAGTAGTAGTAGTAGTAGTAATAGTAGTAGTAGTAGTAGTAGTAAGAGGAGGAGGAGCAGCAGCAGTATTATTGGTAGTGGTAGTAGAGGTAGTAGTAATAGCTGTTGTTGTATTTGTTGTTGTTGTTGTTGTTGCTGCAGTTGTGAGCTACATAATCAGCCAAATACCCAAGAACAGTGAAGTTATGATGGCACTAACTGAAACATACCATGCATTATAGACGTGTTCAGAAAATTAAGTGTAAATGATTAGTCCCAGAAATATACCTTACAGATGATTAAGGTTAAATTCAGTTATCACTGATTATCACCATCTTTCATTCAGGAAATTGTAAATAACAGATGTCAAATAACTTTCTTTATTTTTATTTATTTATTTTTGTTTATTTATTTTTATACGGTGATTAAAAAACATGCTTTCAGCTTGGCATAGCTGTTTTTCAGCATGTCCGTACATGGTACTTTAAAATACATATGAATAAACAGATGAAATACAAAATTAAACAACAACAATACATACCACTAAAAGTAGTAAATGTAAAGAAAAAAATGTAAAGAAAAAAAATATATACATATTATTAACAAAAAAGAGAAATATAATGCAAGTTAAAAAAAAAACATGTATATAACTAGAAAGGGTGGGGTATACTTGAGAAACCAAACTGATTGGTCTATACCTCTTTTATGATAACAACCTGTACATTGTATGGTATGTACATTGTATGGTAGGGGCGGATTCAGAATTTGTAAGAGTTGGGGGGGGGGGGAGGGGGTACAATCCCGGAAAATGTAACTGACAATCAAACTTACAAAATGGTCAGCATATATTTGAGCTGGGAATTTATTTTTCTTCCTAGGTATGAACTATTCAATATTGCACTTGGGGGGACACAGGAATTTAAAGTGGTTAGTATATTGGTATTTTTCAACGACAGACAAAGAAATATGATGACAGATTTTATATATTATCCAACTCGAAAAGAAATCAACTTGGGGGCAATACATGAACAGCCATTTTTAAATGATGTTCTGGTAATGAAATTATAACATTGTACTATTAGCACATTTCAAAGGGTGGCGAACAAAGAATACTGATATTGCCCTAGGTCAATATATTGAAAGTCTTTGCGACCGTATTCAAACTTCAAGGGGCTTTTAATCAAGGCTGATCCCAATTTTGTGTCATGTTTGTTGCAGAGTAAAGAACTTCACACCTGACATGCAACGAGCAACCACCAACCGTGTACTCGTATCCTCGTTTCAAGTCTGGAGCGACGTCGCCATGCTCGAATTCTCACAGACCAAATTCCCACGAGCCGACATTCTCGTCCAGTTCGCCCGAGGAAATCACGGTGATGGATACCCTTTCGACGGACAGGGCGGTACCCTTGCCCATGCCTACTTCCCTGGTGATGGCATCGGTGGCGATGTCCATTTCGACGAGGATGAGTCGTTTACCGATGGAACCATGAGTGGTAGGATATTTTCATCTCAATTTCAATATCTCTTTGTGTACATCATCCTCATGATCACCGTCATTATAAAAATCATCACCACCATCATCATCATCACACCATGGTCATCATTATCGTCACCATAGTCATCATTATCGTCACCATCGTCATCGCACCTCACATACCGTACTGCGTCGTGAACAATTTGCCTGGTCGAAAATGTGCATAGTCGTTGGTGATCCAATATTTGTTCTGGGTACAGAAGTCTAGGGCTAAGGTTAGGGTTAATAGGTATAGTGTTTCCATCATGCGTGAAGTTGTGAATTCGGTTATTGTGCGATATTAACCGCGGAGCAGTTCTCTCAAGAGCATGTTTCGTACAACCCTCTTCGCCAAATTGTTTTGTACATAAAGTGGTAACATTGGTTTTGTAAGATTATGCATAATTCTAGAGAAAAGATGTTTTGATAATCACAAAACAGATTCAGTTCATTCTTTTCAAATATTATTCAACTCATGCTTAATAAATGAAGCTTTCTAAAAACAGAAAATTTCAATCCCTTCCCTCTCACAGATTTAAAAGTAAAATTTGATATGTAATAATAATGACCCAGAAATCAATAAAATCGACATTCCATATTCATTTGAGGCAAACCATAAATATTTTTGTAGCGACTGAATTTGTTCTCTATTCTAACATTACAGTAACATGTTCCTAATTATTCTCACCTTTTCACTTCCTATAGGTACTAACTTATTTATTGTAGCTGCCCACGAAATCGGCCACAGTCTTGGCTTGGCACACTCTGACGTCAGTACCTCTTTGATGGCGCCCTACTACCAGGGATATCAGACCCGTTTCTCACTCCATACTGATGATATGAAGGGAATCCAGAGTCTGTACGGTATGCGGATTATCATCAATTTGACATTTAGAGTTTAAAGCCCCACTGCACTACTTGTAGCCACTTGCTCCCTCTATATAGAAAGCAATGCCTAAGCGGTGCCCGTTGGTCCCCATGATCCTCTGTTTCTTATGTTAATTGAGAGTGAGTTGATGAGATAACCACCTGTCAGTGACCAAGCTGGGAGGTCTAATCCCTACTGGCCAAACTAGTGCAGACGGGCTTTAAGAGTAGGTTAAGTTCTGGTAAAGATGTAAAAGGATTTATGAGCTTTCTCCTGTGTTTGATATAAGTTTTAAAGGATATAAGCACGATGATTGGAGATATAATCCCCCAAAAGAATTGCTCTTCAACTGCCATCATATTCGAAATCGGACTAGAAATGTATTAAAAGATTGGACCTAAAATTCATGCTACCTATGTGTAGTCCCTATACCTATTTCTATTTGCATTTTTAGCAGAATCGAGTCAATTCCTTTTCATGTTGATCATTCCACAACCTCATAGTATACGTAGCCAAAATTCTTGCGTACAGCATGATTAATCTTTCCAATCGCTTCCAGACGGTTCCTTCACAATTTAATTGCCTGACCAGTTCTCAGTGTTATCTTTGACCATTTTAACGTTGAATAAAGAATTAATGTTTCTCAAAAGAAAAAAAAAAGAGGTAAACTTGAATATCAGGTAATGGACTTAATTTAGAGAGTACATGGTAAAATTTATTTCATGCTGTATCCTGGTTATGGTACATAAATAAAGACATGTTAAAACCAAAAGCAATACATCTTGATAATGTTAACGCGTACCTGGAAACCATCAACACAAATGCAGATATGATATTAAGTTTTGATAAGCATAATTACACGGAAAAAAAGTTTTTCTTTATAAAGGATGACATTAACATAGGTGAGAAATTTGATGAGAATTAGTTTCGCCAATTGATTTTTTTTTCGGTTCGTGGAATATACCTACGCCATTAACATCTATATAATTATTTTCACTGTAGGCTAATATGAAATGTTGTATCATCACCCTTTCCAATTATGCAATCATGATTATGTACCTACTGTTTTCCCCCTCATAACAGGTGCCCGATCGCAGCGTCCCAACCGACCCCGCCCCCCTCCAGGCGGGAGCCCCACCACACCCAACAGAAGCCCTAAGGATAGATCCATCTGCAGTGCTCGTATCAACACCGTGGCCTATGGACAAATCGCTGGACAACCGACACCCTCGCTATACATCTTCAGTGTAGGTGTTCCTTAGTAAGCTTTACAGTGGTAAAGGGCATTCCTAGACCATTTTGAAGAAGGGATGGAGCGGGGGGTTGTCGGACCAGATTTTCTGACAAGTTAATAGAAATTTGAAATAAAATATCTCGCTGACGGAAAATTGTAATTGGAGTTCAGACACCCCTTGTCCTTTAGCGATGCTCCAGCTATTAACAAAACAACCACAAAGACTTTCAAAAAAATAGTTAACCCATGGGCAATTTCATTATCCTATTGTATATCCCATAGACATTCATGTTTGGATTACATGATATATAATATATTGTAAAATTCGCAGTACATATGAGAAGGTGATGGACAAGGTTATTAGAATTGCCCTATTGATCGATTTTTCAAAAGTCTTTGCGATCGTGTCCAGTATACATAGGAGGCTTTGTACAGTACACTACTCAGATATTGTAGACTTTCATGGGGGAAAATAACCGCCCCCCCCCCCTCTAGGAGATCCTGGATCCGCCATTGTTGATGTTGATGATTGTTAAAATAAAATGCATTTCACTAAGTACATGTACTACAAATTACGTCAGGTTACGTGGAAAAGGGCTCCTCGTAGCTCGTGAGACCGTTGTCTCTAAACATTACACGAAAACAGTAAAACTGCTAAAAAAAAGTTCCGCCCTTTTTTCTTCTTAAAAAAAAAAAAAAAATCTTGTCCCCCCTTTTCCACTTTTAACATGTAGCTTGTATATGTCATATTCAGAGAGGCGCCAAAGATTGATAAATCGAAATCATAAAAAACGGTGGCGGGCTTCGAGGGCACAACCGGCTCCTTCCTCTTTAGTCGAATATTATTTCCGAAATTATGCCTCTCCCATCTAAAAAGTCACAGAGCAGCCCCTGATGAAAGAAAGTATCCTGCATCAGCATATCTCACATGTCTCATCTTGTCTATTTATCATGTTACCACAGGGAGATCAATTCTGGGTGAAGAAAGGAAACGATGCTGTATCGAACGCCCTTCAGACGGAGTCAATCTTTGTTGATATGCAGGATGTACCTGATGCAGCATTTATTCGAACATTCAGAGGGCAAAAGAGAATGGTTTTCTTTTCAGGTGAGTTGGGGAAATTTCTTGACCTAGGAGGGGAATTCCCAGAGCTAGGAAGGGGAATTCCCTCGCCTGGGCATGGTTGGAGGGGACATCCAATGTCCCGATCTCTCCGATAGCCCGGTTGTTTCTCATCCTCGCAGGTTTGCTTCAATTAGTCTACTCGATCCCTATCATGAGTGATTGTTAATACATTGTTCATCTCTTTACCCCCAAAATATAATATATAGATTCGGCATTTGAAATACAAACATCCTGGAAAATATGTAAATGATAATACTCCAGATAAACATTGTCAGTTTTATATTTTAATTGTTTTGAGAACATGAGTTCATTTTTTAATAGGAAGACAACTATTTTGTCCCCTGTAAAACCGCTAGTTTTCTCGAACAATAATAACAACGATTATCATATGATTCTGTCTTCATAGACAGCTTATTAGACGCGAGGAATGGTTGCCTGTTAAAGCAATGCCATTATCAATAGAAAAGCTTGTTATAGCTACTGTTTGAAGAAAAAAATGAATTGAATTTTAATTTTATTCCTTGTTTTTCGTGTTTCGCAGGAAGTAAAATATGGGAATTTTCATCAGGTGTGTACCAGTCTCGAAACATCTTGGAACGTACAGGAATCAGGACCAACAAAATCGACGCAGCGTTCAAATGGGCCAGGAACCAGAAAGTATATTTGTTTTCTAGAGGACTCTACTGGCGACTCGATGAGACTACAATGAGAACTGAAGCAGGCTATCCAAGGGTCATTAAGGATAACTGGAGGGGAAGAACTGGACCGTTCAATGCCGTCTGGACGGAGAATAAAGGTGAATGTTTGAGATTTGTCAGAGACTTCGTGACATGATAGTGCTTGTCACTCATGAAGCGTCATAGCTGACGTACGAGGATTGCGTCAGTGCCGGTTTGGTCGTTGACGCAACAAGTGGGTGTGTCCGAAAATGAACTGGAAAATAAACAATGCAAACAATACTTTTAATAACTTGCATGTGCACAAGGCCTAATTGCCTTCACTTACTATATAAGCACATATTATTTGTTTTATAAGATTATGTTTTATTTGTTTTATTAAATGATGTTTTATAACATGATTTTACTAATGACCGGTCATTAGCATCTGATAATGACCGGTCATTATCAAAATTACGTGTTAGGCAAAATAAATGCCTGGTCACGTGTACGCTCTCAACCAATAATTTGATTAGGATCCACGTCATCATCTTATAACTTTACATAACTCTACTTACGTTCAGTCATGCCCACAGACAATGCGTGCATCCAATCTGCTCAGTGAGTGATAGCCCTCTAGTATGTGGTTACCTTGAGGATATGAGGGCAAACGTGAATGTTGGAGTGCTCTCATAATAAGAGATTTTAAGAACTTCGAAAAAATCACATCCATCCGCAGCTTTATAAATATAAGCAGTGGTAGTACATGATCTTAAAGGGGTGGGGGTTAAAAAAAACTCTTGGAGGTGCTTACTGTGAAATGTTTTTAGAATACCAAACTTCATGAAAATATATGAACAACTTAATACCTATCGTGACTACTTAGACGAAAGCAATGATTTCTGTACACATGTTTAAAGCATTTTCCCCCTTTCCAATGTTTCATTTTCTCTGCTATGCAGATCGCGTAAGTTATTTTCTTACCGGAGGACAAGTGAGTACATTTAAGGATAACGAAGTGTATTTCGTCACCCCTAAGAAAAGCTTCGCTTCTGATTGGCTCATGTGCGGACAAAACATTGGATCAGGCACCAACGCACCAATCACAGTTTCCGGTACACTTCTCCTCGCATCAACTTTAGCAGCAATGAAACGCGTGCTATGATTGGACAAAAGTTTCTCTCCGCACCATATGATGTGGTTCTCCGTTTGTTAAATGTTTGTTAATGTTGCTTCTGTTTGATCTCTTAGCAATCACCGCAACCTGACAGTAGTTTTAAGGTTTTTATATTTTTCACCTCAAAAATATAGTGCAATGTTAGAAATTAAACTATTTAAATATGGTTTAATAATCAATTCAATCAATCGACTGTCTTTCAGTTTTCTATATTTTAACCTCAAATTATACATGTGCAATATTTGGAATGTTTGAAATTAAACTCTTTGATATCAAGGTATCAATGGTGATCTACATTTCTTCGTTTAGGAACAAAATACAACTTACATTGGAGGAGGGTCCACCTCCCCGAGTTTAAGGATTATTGGTGTACTCTGCTTCCAAGATGTCGATGTCTGCACCTATAATTATAGCTCCTACTAAAATATTAAATTGACATCTATAATGTAAAATATCTAAACAAAAGTGATGTTGAGATGCACCATACTGGTGTGCCATAACAATTCTGACCAAGGACCGCCTGACCACGAAAACCACCAACAAGTAGCCAGATAAGATTTTTCAGTTTAGGTCTGCTTCTAAAAGAGCAGACTCCCAGCTTTTCAAAGTTGGATGTTCCTAAACAATTGAAAAGGAAAGAGAATGTCCTATCCCAAAGAGTTATATTTTAGAGAAAAGGACATTTAAAGCCTGTAGTCAATTTAAGCACTCTGACTCCCAAGATATTGTGTAAAGTGACAAAAGTGAGATTAGATCTCTATAGAATTTTATGTTAAGGTATTATCAGGTTGTCCTGAATGTTGGCAAACAATTTGAGCACGTCCTGATCTTTACTTGTCGAGGTTTCAATACAAAAGCTTACTCTGTTTTAAAGTTTCATCAGATCAAAATAAGACCAATATCCAGGGTCGGTAAAAATTAAAAATTGTCCATCAAACTCAAAATCAGGCAAACATAATTCTACAAAACACTGCTAAAAATACAACCTATAGATTTGTTGGAGCCTCCACATTTTGGTATTACATAGAAGAAACTATAATCTTTCAGGACATAATTAAACAAAAACTGAAATTTGACCAACTGACCAAATACACCTTTATTGAGCTCTAACTGAAAAAATAAAACCATGCAACTGTTTTGTGGTTTTGTGGTGCCCGGTCTCAATATCAGTTACGGAAATCATCATACTTCATCCCATAGTTTTGCCTTCTAATCATCACAATTGTTTTTTGAGGATTTGGGGTTTGGATGTTGTTATTTTTATAGTTATGTTGTATGTGACCGGTTTCGGTTCAGTTTGTATCTCCTAATCATGTGTAGATTATGTTGACGTTTAACTAAGTTGTACATGTACAGCTTTGTCAATAATATTGTATATTATTTTCTATTTATGTTTTATAAGCCTTGTAGACGTCGATACTTTTTATTATATTCTTGCTAGGATTAAGATGATTTGTTTTTCTAGAACTTAATCAATGATATTGATTTTACTAATGAACTCAAGCCAGTGCAATACCTCTGTTATATAGAGGTAAAATGTAGAAGTTTAATCTCCCTATAGGCAACATCGTTCATAGTAGCTGTTCCTATTGTCCTTGAATCTATTATTATCCGGCGTCATATGCATATTCACAGTCTTCAAAGCCTTAATTAGTAGGAACTCTAATACTCGCTTGATTTATAAATGATTATAATATGGGTATGATGAATTATTATCCTTTAAATCGCATCCATATGCACGTAACTTGCGAAGTACATGGGACGAGCTGCTAGTAAAGCTACCTCACACAAACACAAAAGTAACTCTTGGAGATTGTGCTTTCAGTATTTGAGTTGCGCCGCTCCAAAGCTTTGGAACAACCTACCATAAGACATATAATAAAAGCCTCATCTGTTGCTGTATTCAAAGTTTTGTTGAAGACGCACTTGTTTTCAGGAGCTTTTGAATAGTTTTTTTTGTTTGTGTGTGTTTGTAAGGTAGCACTGTTAGGAGTTTTGTTTTCATCACAGCGCAGTAGAGTATATTTATATAGTAGCTGAGCTATATAAATTGATCTAAATATCATTATTATTATGAGTGGGGGTATTCACTAATGAAAAGCCTAAAGTTTATTAAAGATTTTT
The DNA here is from genome assembly GCA_037976565.1 of Mesocentrotus franciscanus. Lineage (NCBI taxonomy): Eukaryota > Metazoa > Echinodermata > Echinoidea > Camarodonta > Strongylocentrotidae > Mesocentrotus > Mesocentrotus franciscanus. The sequence goes on along the minus strand of CP137672.1, from coordinate 33,000,760 downwards.
TCCCCATGAATATACTTGGTACTC
>CP137672.1:32165385-32250236 GCA_037976565.1 Mesocentrotus franciscanus | reverse complement strand
TAGCCGCAATGATTCAATTCAACTAAATTTAAAGAATGTTTTTTTTTTCAGCTAGACAAATTGTTAAGCTGAATGGCACATGTATATACAAGATTTTTAAAAATGAAATTGAAATTACATAGCAATATAATTATATATAATTTGGTAAAATATTGTCTAGTAACAATTCTTGATAAATTATATACAGATAAGATACATTCTTAAGATTATGGAAAATTCGCGAAAATTCTGAATATCATCAATAAAATGTAATACCTATAGCCCCTCTAAAGTGATCGGAGCCCTGAAACTCGCCAAGTATTTGATGTCAAAATTTCACTAAAATTGTATATCATAATGTTGAAAGAGGATGTCATTTAAGACACACTTCTGCAAAGACCTAAATTTTGTATTCTTTCATCAACATTCGACTTCAAAAACATTTGTTTTGAAAATCCTTGCAGAAATGTGTCTTAAATGACATCCTCTTTCACATTATGATACAATTTAAGTGAAATTTTGCCATCAAATTTGTTGGGCTCCCAACACTTTAGAGGGACTTTAACTAATTAATAAGACCAATTACACCATAAGAATAGGTAAAAAACTGGTACCTGTGATTCAGAGCACAAATCATGCAATGAATGCATTCGGATATGTTGTAAATGAGGAAAAGGAAAGGACATTTTGCCCGTTACAAATTTTCCAGGATGCACATGAAACGAAATTTCAACAATATATTAAGTGCTTGTCTGAAGAAAAGTTAAAAAGACTTTTAATTTGTAGTAATATCAAAGAAAAAAGTCAATGGAAATGTCTAATTCCTTATGCCAAGTCTAGTTGTTCAAACAAAATTGACGTATAATATTTCGTTACGTTTATTTTAGAAATAACATATGCAAAGCAAAAATGAGGTATACTTATGTATGTAGATTATCATCATTCAAGGTAAATATAATCAATGAAAAGAAGAAAAAGATTACAGTATCATCATGTGCTGTCGGTGGTTTAGTGATGGGGAGGGATGGTGATCGTGTCTGTGTGGTGGTAGCGGTGCGTGGTTTTGCGGATGGATGGTGGTGTTATTTTGTGAGTGTATTGGGGAATCAAGGGACGGTGGTGATGGTGATTGGTATGTTTGGACCGTGGTGAAAATGGTGGGATGAGATGTGAGCGGTAATGTCACGGGGGGCGGGGATAAGGTTGGTGGTGGGATGGTGGTAATGGGGAGTGGGGAGGGGCTGTGTTAGTGGTGGGGTGGTATTGTATCAGTGGCTGGGGTCGAGGATTGTTGTTGATGGTGGGGTCGGAATGATTGGTAGCGGCGGTGTTGGTGTTGGTAGTGGTAGTGGTGGTCGAGGGATCGATGGTTGTGCCATGGTGGCGGTAAGGAGGTATATGTTGTTGGTGGATTTGATAATTACCCAATGATGTGAAGGGATGGTTGAGTTGGCCTGGGGTGGACGGTGTTAGTAGTGGCCGGTTGGGTGGGATGGTGGTCTAATCACAGGCACACTTGAGACTAGTAAGACTATATTATTATATAGCGTTCCCTGGTTATAGTTTTGAAACTGAACTTTTGTAAAAAGGAAATCCGCAAAAGAAACATGTTATTGACTGCTGAGACAAGTAACTTTCGTGATCACTGTGATCAAATGTGATAATTTTAGAGATATGTGCGGATGGCCATGAAAACATTCACCAAAGGGTATCACTACGTCCCTACATAAGTTGTTATGGCAATACAGTTCTCCCCAGTGGCGTAATGAGCAAAAAAGTTTGGGGGGGCTGGCAGACAAAAAAATCTGCATCACCCCACTCTTACATGCAGGCCCCGCTGAACGTTTTTCAAAGTGGGTGGGGGGAGGCTAAAGTATTTACGATCAAGTATAGAGCGTAGTGTAAATTGGCGTGGGGTCTAGGGGCCCCGGCAGGGTCAAGGGGCAGAGTCCCCGGAAGCTCAGGGGTATATATGGGCATCTAATTACGGTCAGATGAGCATATTTTGATACCTCATTATTTTGTGACACTGGCAGGTCACTATTCTTTCTTATTTTCTCTCTTTCTTTGCTATTTTCTTTAGCAGGTGCGGATCTAGCCTTTTGCTAAGGGGTGACCAAATGACGATGCTGAGCATTGTCCACGAGCCGCGAAGCGGCGAGGCGATTTTTGTTGTTGTTGTTGTTTTTTTTTTTTTTGGGGGGGGGCTATTTTGAACCTCCCGGCCCGTATGTGATGTTTTCCTGGCATCTAATACCACGATGGAGTCCATAAAAGCAGTGCTTGATAACGACTTTTTAAATCAAGTAACAGTTAAAACAATTTGACCCAATGACGATGTGGAGCATCGTCCACGAGCCGCATAGCGGCGAGGCGATTTTTGGGGGCTATTTTGAACCCCCATACGTGATGCGGAGCTTCGTCCACGAGCCGCGTAGCGGCGATGCGATTTGGGGAGGGGCTATTTTGAACCCTCGTAAGTGATGTTTTCCTGGCATCTACTAACACAATGGAGACCATAAAAAGCAGTGCAGGATAACGTCATTTTAAATCAAGTAACAGTTTAAACAGTTTGACCAAGTGACGATGAATAGCATCCTCGACGAGCCGCGTAGCGGCGAGGCGATTTTGGGCTATTTTGAACCCCCGTAAGTGACGTTTTCCTGGCATCTACTAACACAATGGAGACCATTAAAAGCAGTGCTTGATAACGTCTTTTTAAATCAAGTAACAGTTAAAACAATTTGACTCAATGACGATGCGGAGCATCGTCCACGAGCCGCGTAGCGGCGAGGCGATTTTGGGGGCTATTTTGAACCCCCATACGTGATGCGGAGCTTCGTCCACGAGCCGCGTAGCGGCGACGCGATTTGGGGGAGGGGGCTATTTTGAACCCTCGTAAATGATGTTTTCCTGGCATCTACTAACACAATGGAGACCATAAAAAACAGTGCAGGATAACGTAATTTTTAATAAAGTAACAGTTTAAACAGTTTGACCCTGGGACGATGCAGATCGAGCATCCTCGACGAGCCGCATAGCGGCGAGGCGATTTTTGGGGCTATTTTGAACCCCCGTAAGTGGTGTTTTCCTGGCATCTACTAACACATTGGAGACCATAAAAAGCAGCATGATAACGTCTTTTTAAATCAAGTAACAGTTTAATACACAGTAATATCCAGAGTTATCATGTGTTTGGTTAAGTTACCAAATGAGTTGAAGATTCTCTTCTCACAATATTTGTACTTTAAAGGTCCTCTCCAGTGTGCGTTTTTTTTCTTCATTTTTTTCTTTTTGGCGGCCCAAGGGGGTTTAACCCACTAACCCCCGTAGATCCGCGCCTGTTTAGTATACTTTTTCCAAAAAGTGGGGCGGAGCTCGAGGTCCCGGAGCCCCGTCGTTCTGCGGGCCCTGCCATGTAGGCCTCTAAATAAGCATATTTCTTGCCTGACTGCAAATTTAGGAATTTGTAATTTTCCAACAAACGCATAAAAAGTATAATTTACTAAAAAGTGAGGAAAAATCTCGGATAATTATGTCATTTCAGCAACATTTGTAAATCACCGGTATCGAATTAGAAATGAACCACGTTTGAATTTTATTGTGACACTGGCAGGACACTAATTGGCTCACCCCCTCAGTACGCCAGTGTCCCCCGATCTACACCTTGTTGGCGGGAAAAATCGCAACTGATATCCCCTACCTATCTTAATTCTTTCTCTCTTTCTTTCCTTATCTTTCCCTCCCCTTTTCCTTTCCCTTCCCTTCCTTCTCTCTCTCTCTTTTAGATTTGCTAGGGGGCAAGGGCCTTTCGCCCCCCCCGATCCACATGTTGTTGGCGGAATTAAACGCATCTGATCTCCCTTCTTTTCACCCTTTTCTTTTCTTCTTCCTCTTTTTTGTTCCCTTTTAGCTCTCCTCTTTCCCTTTCCTTCTCTCTCTTTTTTTGGCGGGGGGGGGGAGAGGCAAGGGCCTTTGCCCCCCCTCCGATCCACAACTTGTTGGCGGGAAAATTGCAACTGATATCCCCCTTCTTTTCTTTTCTTCTTCCTCTTTTTTTTCCTTCCCTTTATCTCCTCTTTTCCTTTTTCCTTCTCTCTCTCTCTTTTTTCTTTTTCTTTTGGGGGCAAGGTCCGCTCGCCCCCTGGATCCGCGCCTGTGGAACATTCCCTCCGGAAATGACCCTCCTCGCCACATCCAAAACAAACCCTGGGCGCAGGCGACTGCGCATTCCCCCGCGTACCGACTAGAGCTGCCGCGGTCTTTTCTAAGCTCTTCTCTATATAGGCCGGACATACGGGTATCCAGACTTTTCGCTAAACTGGATATACGCCGTATAATACGGTTATCTACTAGTGTTACTGTTAGTGGACACTAAATTAATAGTGACTATAAAAACATAATTATGCTCTTCCTGGCTATTTGGGAATGTGTCAGTTTGCAACAGAAATGGAGAAACGCGCATTTTTGTTGAAAATCATGTGATATCACGAACATTTATAAATCACTTGTATGGAATTGAAAATAAGTCATGGTTTAATTTTATTTGGGGGGGGCTAGCGCCCCCCCCAAGCCCCACCAGTACGCCAGTGGAACTTCTCCCTCCATGGTTCATGCTTATTTCACCCCAATTCAAACCGCCCGTTCTGAAATACAGTATTTACAAAAATAATCACCATAAATCAGTGAGTATTATCATCAATTTTTCCCTTCTCTTTTGTTTTGATTTGTTTTGTTTTGTTTCGTTTTTGTTCAGAGAAGTCAATTCAAGCGTGGTGGTGGAACAGTGTGTGCTCTGCTTGCTACTCCTTGGGAGCAGTATACATCGGCAATACAACAGGTAGACAAGTGCCCTACCAAACGTGTCTTTGGAAACCGTACTTAAACTTCACATATGTTAGCAGCAGACTCGAGTTGATCTCGTTTATAATTTCCTATATAGCATTTCTACGGTGGAACAACGCTGATTCTAAGATTAGGCCTACCGAAATGTTTGCCCATGTTTGTACATTTTGCAACATTGCTTATAAAAAAATGTATTGGAGGAACGCTAGTATCTTTTGCATGCAATCTTAGCCAAATATGATGAGAAAATTTGTTGTCACCATTGTGAAACGCACGAGTTTTACTTTATCGTGTTAAGATTAATGTTCCATAATAAATATCAAGGAATAAATACCAGTCTTTCAAGTAACTGGTGTTGAATTTTCTGGTCAAGGAGAATTGCTACATTATTTAGTAGAACTAAAAATGATCAATATTCACGTTTCGTTAGTTAAAAAATGAATAATGAATAAATTCTGATATGGATTTACTTTATCGTGTTGAGACTAATGTTCAATAATAAATATGAAGGAAAAAATACCAATCTTTCAATACTGGTATTTAATTTGCTGTTTAAGGAGAATCGTACATTTTGCAGAACGAAAAAATGATTATTATTATTCACATTTCATTAGTTAAAGCTAATCTTGAGCTCTGGTATAGCAAGCCCGTACAAGCCTTTTTTAAAGGAGGGGTTCTTGGAGTTGCCAACTTTTTTTCGTGAGAAAATATTTAGCGGCGAATCAGTCGGCGAATAAGCGGGGGGTAGTGAGCACTATTTTTTTGGGGGGTGGAGGAAAACCCTAGTTTGTACGGGCCTGTATAGTTATCGTAATTTGAGAGAAAATTGTGCTATGATTTATTCTGGATTGTTTATCCTTTCTATTGCTTATCTTTCTCATGCTCATTACTCAGCCACTATACATTTTCTACCAAAAAAATTTGGCACATGTCATTTATTTGTAATCTTGAACATTCAGTGTAAGTTTCATTGAATTCTGTAAGAATTTATTTTCTATATTTACCAGAACTCAAGTTTATCTTTAAAAAGAGAATTATATCAATAAATTCTCACATTGATCATAATTTTAATAAGCTAGTATTGAAGTATCAATGTGATAATTTCTTTTTGAAGAAAATGGTTAAAAAATTGTTCGAAAATAAAATATTTAGTTAGTTTACAATAATGATGAATATAGTAACCGTGTCATTTAATTATGATGAGTAGGGGAAAGAGACAGTGAGAGGGCCGGGTAAGCCTATGAAGAGTACAAGACAAATTCCGTCAGAAAAGCAAATAGTATAAAAGAGGGGATAATTATATCGGGAAAGGGGTAGAGAAGAAAGAGAGAGGGAGAGAGAGAAGCAGAGGCGGCGCTCCGGGGGGGGGGGTTCTTATAAGTGCCCTTTTTAATCTCTAGCAACTGCCCCTTTTTAGGTACGAGAAGTGCCCCTTTTCAGGAACGAGAACTGCCCCTTTTCACTTTTGATAAGTGCCCCCTACAACTCTGATAATTGCCCTATTCAAACCTGAGAGGTGCCCGTTCTACTTTGACGAGTGCCTCTTTCCCTTTTGATAACTACCCCTTTTGTCTCGGATAAGCGCACCTTTTATTTTCACATGTGCCCCTTTTCCTTTCTAATAAGTGCCCCTTTTCCTATGATAAGTGCCCCCATAAAAAAAATCCCCTTCCCCTTCTCACTATATGCCCCTTTTCACCTATGAAAAGTGTCCCTTTTCATTCACATAAGTGCCCCTCTTCATCTCTGGTAAATGACCCTTTTCAGGTAAGAGAAGTTACTCTTTTTCACTTCAGATAAGTGCCCCCTTAACCTCCGATAATTGCCCCTTTTTCAAATCTGAGAGATGTTCGTTTTACTTTGACAATTGCCCCTTCCCCTCCAGATAAGTGCTCTTTTCATCTCTGATGAGCGTTCCTTTTCACTTCTAATAACTGCCCCTGTTATTTTGACACGTGCCCCTTTTCCTTTCTAATAAATGCTCTTTTGCCTTCTTATTAGTGCCCCTTCCCTTCTCATAATTTTTTTTTATCTCTGATAAATGCCCCGTTTATTTTATCATATGCCTCTTTTTCTTTTTAATAAGAGCCACTTCCCCCTTTTCATAAAAGCCCCCTTTCACCCCCGATAAGTGCCCCTATTAAAATCTGATCGGTGCCCCTTTTCATATCTGCTCAGTGCCTCTTTTCAGGTGTAAGAAGTGCCCCATTTTCACCTCTGATAATAACCATTTGTACTTTGACACGTGCTCCTTTTCTTTTCTAATTAGTGTATTATCCCTTTCGATAAGTGTCCCCTTTTCCTCTCATCATTAAACGTGCCCCTTTTTACAGCGACTAAGAGCAAATTCCCCAAAACTTGCTCGGATTTATAGATGATATAATTATGTTACTTATCAAAGGTCTTTTCAGTCTTCCGTTATGAGAATGTGCTTAAATCCCATCAGGTTTGTTTTTCCCCTCTTTATAAGATGTAATTTTTCGCAATGCGACCTCATAAATCTTAATAAATTTTCCTTGCTCGCTTCGCTCGCTCGCAAATGAATATTCAGACCATCACACCCGATTTCAAAATATCTTGTATGATGTATAAGAGAAACAAATATTGCTATCATTGTTAGAGAGAGAGATCGCCGGCGAAAAAAGCAGAGATAAAAAAGGGTATGGTAATATGTATAGCGAGATCGAGGTTGTGGGGAGGGGGAGAAGGAATACAAAATTATAAATGGGATATAGGTATAGAGTAAAGCAACAAGGTGTAAAGCCCCCATCGCAGAACGCGCTGGGTTTTTAAATCCCTCGAGCCAGGACGGGATTGCACACGCACGATATAGGGGCGCGCTCGAACGCACTAAGAACGAGATGAGGACGAGTTGAACTGTCGCTGAACGGAGTGGTCGGGTTACAAACTAGTAGGACAAGTTGCGAACTAGTTAGTGTTTCAATATCGTTATCGACATCAGAGGTTGGGCAGGTTGCGAGACGGAGTTTTCTTGGCAGGTTTCACATGTTTGTATCCACTCCTTGATCTCTTTGTTCATACCTGGCCAATAAACATAATCGCGTGCTCTCCTCAGAGTTCCTTCAACTAAACTATGGCCAACATGCAACTCCTCCTTGATCTGATGCCTCATCAGCTTTGGGATCACCAGTCGCTCTCCTTTGAAGATGAGATCATCACTGACAGATATTTCATCCCTGAAACTGAAGTATGGAGTGAGCGACAGAGGGAGTTGTGACTTGTTGTCTGGCCACCCTTTAAGTATGGTGTCCTTAAGTTGAGAGAGAGTTGGATACTCAGCTATCTTGTCATCAGGGAGTGTCAAGTGGCTAAGACAATTCACCACTTCTAAGTCGTGTTGTCCACTCTCGTAGGGAAGAGGAGCACGGCTAAGAGTATCAGCCAAGAGGTTGTCCTTGCCTTTGAGGTATCGTACCTCAACATCATATGCCAGAGCTTGTAAAAGCATTCCCTGTAGACGTCTTGGAGAAATATCCAGCGGCTTCTTGCAGATACTTTCAAGAGGTTTATGGTCGGTGTAAACATTTACTTCACGGCCAAAGGTGTACTGGTTCCATTTTTCAAGTGCAAACACAATACCAAGCATCTCCTTCTCAATTACAGAGTATCTGGTCTCAGCATCACTCAACATCCTGCTGGCATATGCTATCAGTCGGCCATCTTGTAGCATGACTGCACCTGTTCCTGTGGCGCTGGAATCAGTCTGAATCTCAAGTGGCTTGCTGTGATTGTAGAATGCCAAAGCTGGAGCTTGTATCAGCATGTCTTTCAATAGCTTGAAAGCCTTATCGTGGTTGGAGTCCCATCAAGTCCACGCAGAGTCGTTGTGAGTCAAGTCATTTAGTGGCTTCATCACATCTGACAACTTCGGCAGATATCTGGAAAGGTAGTTGACCATGCCACGGAAACGATGGATGTCGTCCTTGCAGGTTGGATGACTCATGCATGTTCAAGCCTAGATTGCGTCAATCTTTGATGGATCCAGTTTGAGCCCAGAGCTGGATACTATGTGGCCTAGAAATGAGATTTCCTTCAGTCGGAATCGGCATTTCTCCTTGTTCAAGACTATACCAACAGTTTGACATCTTTGCAGTAGACTGTGCAGTCGGGCATAATGCTCAGCATCGTCGTTGCCCAAAATTATGATGTCATCTGCTACACATCGTATCCCTTGGAGACCATCAAGGGCTTGATGTAGCCTTTTCTGGAAGATTTCGCTGCTGACCTTCAAGCCAAATGGAAGACGTTTCCATTTATATCTTCCCCAGTGTGTTGCGAATGTAGTCAGCAGACTCGACTCTTCATCCAGAGTACAGAGTAGATATCCGTCTCTGAGATCACAGATTGAGAAAACTGTCAGACAGCATCATTACGGTAGATAACTTCACGCAGGCGCTCGCCCGCACGCAACCCACCATCGGCATGCACTTGTATTGTGCAGCGGTTTGCCGTGAAACCTGTGAGAAAGTGTATACTAAAGTGTTCGTTTTTCAGAAAATGCTCCACAAAAGATAAGAAAATTGACACGAAACAGGTAAGAAACACAAGGACTTGTAAATCATGGCCATTATTTGAAGAAAAGATGAATATTTACTTAATTTTTCGGTATGTTTTTGTAGGGTATATATCTCTACGCCGGAGTTACGGGGTCAAAGTAGGGATATGATTCTGAACAAGCGCCGATGTTTACTATGCATCCAGGAAAAGAAGAAGCTCTGTTCCACGGAAATATTAGAACCTTTACCGCTGCCACCATGTTTCAATATCTTTTTAGTGGTATTTATTAAGTGTCACAAACAAAAGATAGTTCACACAGCTTATGTGTAGTGTTAGAGAGTGATTTATTACCAGTGAGGCTGTATACTGCCCTCTTTTGATAACAACATTATAAGTATGTCTTTTCTTAAACCTCATAAACAATATTGTCACAGTTAGAATGGTTTAAACGTATTGGGAACGAGGTAGAACTAGTTAAGAACTGGTTTAGACTGTTTACGGACTGGCTTGGACTTCTTGAAAATGGCACATTTACCCGATCTGAACTTGATATGAACTGACTGTGGACGGGGTACAGACGAGATAGACGTATTGAGGACTGTTTATGAACGATCTAGGATCGTATCATAGACATTATTTACACATTCTACCCCGACCACAACCCGTTTTTACGAATTTCTAGGACGGTTCCAGAACGTAGAGAACTAGTTTGATGTGATGGGGGCTTATACTGCTGCTAGTTGATGCTCGACCACGGCACGTTGTAACACGTTCCTAGTAGGATCGAAGTACGGAAATTCCGTTCATAGTACGGCAATCAGTCCGTTCGTAGTACGTCCTCCTCGTTTTAATTACGTTGTCAAACCGTCTAATTGCAGGACGGGGAATATTTTGAACATGCTCAAAGTTCTAGAGCACTCTCCTGTACTAGCCAGGCCGAGCCCGTCCACGAAGTTCTTATACAGATCGTAAACAGTTGCTACTACGTTCAACTCCGTTCGCACACAGTTTGAGCCCATTTGGCAACATTTTCCAGAACGTAGTGAGAACTAGTTCGGTGTGGTGGGGGCCTAAGCGACAGACATTCTATCTCTTTAAAGAGAGAGAGAGAGAGAAAGAGATAAAGCGAAGGAGAGAAAGGGGAAACTGATGTTCTGACAACAAAAAAGACCCACCCATATCTCTTTGGGGCCTGTGTATATTATAGTAAGAAATAAATTACAATGAGCCAACATTGGGCTGGCGGACATTTTAACATCGGGCTAGTGTCAGCTAGAATTTGATGTTCAGTCTCAACGTACATTGCTAGGTGGGATGTTCCTGCTCCTCATTGTTTCAGAGCTAGGTGATGGCAGAGGGGATCCCCTCACCATGATTGAAATTAAAGGGGTTATGACCCGGCTTCAGCAAAATTTGCTCCAAAGATAGTCAAAGATAGGCCTATATACATATAACAATAGGGTTATAGGTTTTAGGTTAGGTTTCGGTAAATGGGTTAGATATAGCGTTTAACGGTATGCATACACGGTTGAAGTAAGAAGGAATTTGGTTAGTTTGAAAAGGAAATTGGCGCCAGAGCGATTGCCTCCCGAGCATGTTTTGTAGAACAGGGGCGGAACCGTGACTGTCTGAAGAGGGGTGACATTATTTTATATGATTTACGAAATCCCGCAGATTATTTTGAGTACGACAGAAGTTATACAATCTCTGACAAGCAAAACTATTTTTTTCTTCCAGATCCAATTTCAAAAGGGGAGAGGGCGCCCTGGTATATCTGATCATGAATGATGATTATTTTGCACGTTAATGTCCCCTTGAATCCGCCTATGGTAGAACAGTTCGGCACCTTTTCATAATTATACTGATCACATCTTCACTTAAATAACCGTCTGGTATGGGGAATTCTTTGATAAAACTGACATTTTAAGAAGGGGCCAATGGTGCCAGACATGTACGGTGAAGTGAGTATAGAGGAACAACCGTCGATACAATTCACTATGAGACTAAAGCTTTCGGTCGAATCTTTCTTTGATCACATTAAAACCTTAATTTTGATAATCATATATGGCCGATAATAATATTGAAAGAGATCTACAAAGTATCTCCTAAGTATGATATCTATATGGGGACATACCTGTATAGATTTTTGAAGATGAATCATACAAAGTCGTAAAACTGGGGGTATTTAATATTAGGGATATAGCGTGCAATTAACGCAACCCCCCCCCTCCCCCCCCCAAAAAAAAGCATGGGGCATATTGTAATGGAAAAAAACTGCAATTCTATTTAAAATTATTTGATTTCCAGCTTTTGAATTTACACTATACAGTTACAGTAGAAAATAAATAAATATAATTTAAATTGAAAAGCATAAACTCCGACTGTAAACATCAACCTTACTTCGCAGTATAATTATTGCCGATAGCTGGCGCCCTATTTTCAGTCTTTTTCCGTGAGGCACGCTCTCAATTAGACATGATTAATTGGAATAAAAGGAAATGTAATTAAAAAAATACAACAAATTGATAAATGTTATATTACAGTGTATCTTTGGTACAATGTATGATGGAGATTTGTGATAGGGGTAAACTATAGGAGTATAATTTATCGCCCAGGCCGCCATCACCAGACCCCTTCCTCTACCACCACCACCATCCTCTATACCACCAGCATCACCAGGCCCCTCCCTTTACTTCCACCATCCCCAGCCCCTCACTTTACCACCACCACAAGCATCACCAGCCCCTCTCTCTACCACCACCATAAGCCCCATCCTCTACCACCACCACCACCATCAGCAGCAGCAGCCCGTAATTTCCTCTTCTGCCATCATAATATCGGCTCATGCTTTTACCACCACCACCATCATCAGCCCCTCTCTCCCATCACCACTATTATCACCTGTCCCTCCGTCTTCATAATTTTCCGAGTCACCCTGTTCAAATTATCTCACGATCACGAGGCAAACATGACAAAAGAGCGGGAACAGGCTGTAAATAGATATCCCAACCAATCCTTTTCACAACATTTAGATCTCCTCTTGATTAATGCATGGCATATTACATTCAGGAAGTACAGGAAGTTTGCTCTCGATCAGCTGCTCTTCTGCAGGTCATATGATGCTAGTGAAAATTGATTGAATGTGCATGTACACAAAATATATGTGTCATGATACATACATATATATAGAGCAGGGGCAGCGGAGCGTCTTTCAAAGTGGAGGAGCACCAATAAAAAGGGCACTTTCTGGGAAAGAGTGGCACCTACAAAGGGAGGGGGAAGGAAAAAGCAAAATATACAATTTTTAGACATTGAAATTATACCCCTACATTGTGATTACATTATCAGGGATGATTTCAATGTTTGTTTCTCTCTTTACATGGTCCAATATACTTCTTAAGGATCATACTTTGCAGTTGGTTGTGATGGTCAGAATATTTATTTGCAAGCAAGCGAGCGAACTTCAAAGATTTGTGAGGTCGAAAAATTACATCTTATAAAGAAGGAAAAAAACAATCCTGATGGGGTTTTTCGCACGATCTAATCATGAAAGACTGACAAGAAATAAAATTATATAAACTTTAAATGCGAGCTAGCTTTGGGTGAAATTAAAGAAAAAGTTGCTCTTAGTCGCTTTAAATTAGGTGCACATTTTATGGTGAAAGGAAAAGGGGGAACATATCCAAAGGTAAAAGGTGACTTATTAGAAAAGAAAAAGAGCACATGTGAAAGTAAACAGGCACTTCTCGCACCTAATAAGGGGCACTCACCAGAGATGAAAAAGGTACTAATGAGAACGGAAAGGGGGCACTTAATTATTGCACAAGAAAGGGGGCAATTATCAGAAGGAAAATGGAATTAATTAGAAAGGATAAGGCGCACGTGTCAAAAATAAAAGGGGCACTTATCAGAGATGAAAAAGGGCACTTATTACAGAGTTAAAGAGAGCACCTCTCAAATTTGAATAAGGCTCGCATCGGAGATGAAAAGGAGCACTTATAAGAATGAAAAGAGGGCATACAAAGGAAAAGAGGCACTTGTAAAAATATAAGGGACCCCACTCAGATTTGAAAAGAGGCTATTAAGAAATGAAGGGGTACTTATCAGAGATGATAAGGGACACTCACCTTAGATGAATAGGGGCCGCACTTGAGAAAATGGAAAGGGGCACTTATTAAAAAGAAAAATGGGCACTTGTCAAGGAAAAGGGGCACCTATGAGATTTTAATAGAGGCATCTATCAGAGGTGTCAGAAGGGGCATTTATCAGAAGGAAAAAGGGCGCTTAGAAAAAGGGGGCATGTGTAAAAACAGGGGGCACTTATCACAGGTGAGAAGTGGCACTCATCGAATATGAAAAGTGGCACTTATCAGAAGGGGAAGGAGCACTTATTACAAAAGAAAAGAACACTTGTTAAAGTAAAATGGGCACCTCTCAGATTTGAATAGGGGCAATTATCATAGGTGAAGGGGGCACTTATCAGAGGTGGTAAGAGGCACTCAAGAAATGCGGAACGGGCACCCATTATAAATAAAAAGGGGCACTTATCTGATGTTAAAGGGGGCACCTTTCCTATGTAAAAAGGGGAACTTTAGGGGTACCTGAACAAGTGGGTCCCCGGCTCCGCCGCTTCTGATATAGAGCAAATTTGCGATAGGAAGGGACCATGTCCAGTCAGTTCGATCTGTTAAAAATGAAGCGTTTTGCGTGGTTCCAGTTAATCCACTAGAGTAAGATTTCCTTCCTGTAACATAAAATGTGATATAATGTCCCATGGGAAGAACACGTTGAAGATAGGGAGAGGGGGAGATAGATAGAGATAGAAAGAGAAAGAGAAAGAGAGAGAGAGAGAGAGAGGGAGACCGGAGGGGGACACGTAGAGAGGAGCTAGAAAACCTGTCATAGCTCGAAAGTGAGAGATAAAGATGATAAATAAGGGCGATTTAATTCTATCAAAATTGCACCTGAATATTACATGATCTGATCAGTTGTGTTAAAGATTGGTACTTGGTATGAAAATAATATCAAGTACTCATATCAGCTATAAAACAGCAGAACATTTCATCGGAGGGTTATTGTTATCTTTTTTTGGGGGGGCGGGGGCGGGGATTTCTTCCTTTATTGGAACCAGGCGCGGATTCAGGCGGGGGCACAGCCGGCCCGTGCCCCCCTCCCCTTTTTGGCGGCTTAAAAAAAATAAGAGAGAGAAAGAAAGAAAAAGAAAGAAAAGGGGAAAAAATAATCATGTATATGGCACTTGTCATGAAAACTTCATTGACATTGTCATTAACCTTGTCATTCATGAGATATGAAGCCAACAAAATCCACACAGAAAGAAAGGGGAAAAAATAGATTCTGACGAAATCAATATGCTACGCTATGCGGCAGATCACCTAATTACAAATGTTGAACGACTGGTTCAGATGTAACAAGCTATTATTTCATCAAAAAAATTCCATCAAACAATGACCCGATAAGAATATAAAATACTGTTGAAAAAACTGTGTCATTACCTTTCTTAAGCTTTCTTATTCATGAGTCACTTGACTGAAAGTATCACATTGCTAACATATCTTCTAAGCTTTCAAGAAGTAGGCTTTTAGGTGTTTTATCCAAACTCATATATTTATACCCACCAATCTATATTGATAAACTATATACTTTACAAAAACGTGCAGTAGCCTACGACTGGTTAAAAAAGCCTGACTTTCGTAGTCCCAGTCTACCGCTATTTGTTAAATTAAAAATTCTCCCTGTGTTTGAACTTGTAAAACTTAATATATAAAGTATCACAAAGGGATTCTCCCTGTATTTTTCTATGATATGTTTAGAACGAATTCTTCATTCCATACGTATCACACTCGTACACGGGATAATCGTTGTGTTCCCATTACCCGTTTAAGTATAAGAACCCATTCTATCCGTTTTACAGGAGTACATAAATGGAATTCAATTTGTAATAACCTTGTAGAACTCCCCGAATGGGTTGTACTTTTTAACTTTACGATCTCACGATCTCACTATCAAACAATAAGGTTATATAATTAATATCAACAATTTAATATAAATAAACAGCACAAATAGTCAAGGTTCGTATAATCGTTCGGGCACACAAAAAATAAACACAATAATCAAATGGGAGCGAACAACACTCTCAGACGGCAATTATCAACTTAAATAAAACAGTGATCACTGTAATGTGATGTACACGAACTAACATCCACAATAATAATCTTCGTCAGGCTGGATTTATGGAACTGAACTAAGAACAACTTGTTCTATTTAATAGATGTATGTGAAGCCGCATTACAAACTTTGGTAGCAATAATCATGGGCATATGATGTAGGTCATTAATTGAACATAGATATAAATGACATCATATCTCAATCACTGGATACAAAAATCAATGGGATCTTCTCAAGGGAGTATGAAACTCACCTCGAGGTTAATATACCGTCACGATCAAAATTGAATACACAAATATATATATATAATCAATCATACAAAAACAACAATAATCAATCATCAAAAATCAAGCACAAAAGGATCATTAAATATTTCAGCAAAGCGTTCAAGATAAATTAATCGAACCAAATCAGCATCCATGACGAGGTCAGGAAATGACGATGCTGTCGATGATGAAAACGATGATGAGGGCGATGATGACGAAGACGTTGTAGACGCGGCGATGATGACAGCGATGATGATGATGATGATGAAGACGGCGATGATGACGAAGACGATGATGAAGACGAAGATGACGAAGACGATACTGACGAAGACGATGACGGCGATGATGTGGTTGTGGCGATGGTCTCGTCGATGATGGTGAGGAGACGAATACATGCAGCGATGTCGTTGCATGATGATACAGTCAATAGATGAATACAGTGATGAGGGGGATGACAATGAATATCATGATGGTGAGGTGATGACGATGACGATAATCAACGTGTCAACACAACACAATGGATGACGGCGATAGAAGAGACAGATGCTAGAATATGCTGGTAAAGGTGATACACAAGTCTCTCCACAAAACAATATACAAAGAGTCAAAATTTAAACTCACAAAATGCAAGACGTTTGGTGAGCAAGTCCACCGGTAGTGGTCCGGGGACGAAGTCGTTCGATCCTCGTTGGATAAAAATTCGACCGGCACATTAAACACAGTAACAACCTGTGTGTACCGATATAATAATTCCCACTGATTCCCACATGGTAAATCAGAGCAAAAGCCCCAATCACCACTGCAGCGTGATTGGTTGAAAACTTATTTGAAAAAAGCGTATACACTAACATGTCAGTATACGCGCTGTACGTAATAAAGGAAAAGTCTACGTTATAATAAAATATATTACAAACCAGACAGAACTGGTTGGATCATGTCTGCAAAGCCAGACAGCGGGATGGAAAAGTACCATCACGCAAGCGAAATTAAGTCTCCCTAGCTAGTCGCCATTAAAAAAATGGGATAACAATACTTATTAAACATGTACAATTTTAACAAAAATAAAAAAAATCGTGAAATTTGGTCACTACATCGAATCCCCCCTTAGTAAGGAAGTCATAATCAAACTAGATGGAACTCCGACTGCGCGCAGTCGAAAATGATGCCTCCGCCATAGAGCGATTTTACAAACCAAAGCGGAAGCAATTTTTAATATTCAAGTTTGATAGTAATCCATTAACGGTTCTCAGAATATCGTGATTACAAGCTATTTTTCATATACATGGCTCTGCAAGATAAATTCCTGTCCTGAGTTTGATATTAATCCATCTGTCGGTTATAATTATAATGCGTTCACAAGCTATTTATATGCATACATAATGAGCCCTGTAACCTTTGACCTTTGACCTCATGACCCCCAAATCTAATCAGTTCATTAGCTATGCAAGATACATACATGACCCAAGTTTGGCGGTAATCCATCAATCGGTTCTTGAGAATCGCGATAACGAGAACGGGACGTACGGACAACCAGAAAACATAATGCCTCCGGCTACTTTGTAGCGGAGGCATACAAATTATATCTTACTTACGGTACACCAAAACCTATGTATTGAAATATCAAAAAGATGACTTAACAAAGAAAATGAACATATCGTTTCGGCCAACGGATGACATATGTCGTCCTGACCCAGTTTGTCGGACATGTGGAGTCTGTGGTTCTGCGAGGGGGGAGTGCGCAGCGGCAGGTTCTGACGAACTCCGCGTAGGTGATTGCGGGTTACCCGATGTTGTGTTCGGGCAATCGGTCGAAATTGGCGTGTCGGGACAAGCGGAATCCTCAGACCAGTGTATGGTTGTTGTAGAGGCTTACACACAGCATCTACCCTAACAAAAACGTGTGAGCATTCAAATAAATCCTTAGGAATGTACGGTTTTCCTTGTTTGGCTCGGGTCGGCGTTAGAGTACATAAGGCCATGTTCTGTCGTAATCGTAAAACATAGTCGCTTGGATCTACATCGGATTGTTCCGGCGCAATGAACTGACCGGGCAAGCGCAAGTTGGTGCCATATACCAACTCGGAGGGCGAGATTGACAAATCTTCTTTCACGGTGGTACGAATACCAAAAAGTGTCAAAGGCAAATATTCGGTCCAATGTGTCGGATCTTCATGGGCTTTGAAAGAACCCTTGAGCTGTCGGTGGAACCTTTCGACCAACCCATTTGCAGCTGGGTGGTATGCGGTGGTTCGAATGCGAGTTGTTCCCAAAAGTTTGGTCAACTCCGCAAAGAGCCGAGATTCGAATTGACGGCCGCGGTCAGTGGTGATAGTGTCTGGCGCTCCAAACACTGCGATCCACCTGTCAACAAAGACTTTGGCGACCGTTTCAGCGGTAATATCGGCAATAGGGATAGCTTCGGGCCATCTCGTGTATCGGTCAACGGTGAGTAGATACATGTTACCGTTCAAAGGAGGTAACGGACCCACCAGATTAATGTGCCCGTGCGAAGGTCCCAAGGGGTGCCTTCATATGTCGATGTATCTTCGACTTTTGGCAAGGATCGAAGACATTCCTGAGCCCATTTACGGACAGTTTTGTTCATCCGGGTCAAATAAATCGCGAAGTGATAGCGCGCTGCGTAGCGCGTACTCCTGGATGAGACAATCCGTGAATATGGCGTTGAACACGGCCCGCCTATTATCCTTCGGAACGAAAGGACGTGTGGGACCGTGTGAGGTATCGTAAATGATCTCGCCACCTGTGGTAACGAGCGGTACGGTTTTGAGAACCATACATGTGTCGGATCCGGGTTTAAGGAGAGCTTGTAACTCCGGATCAAGGTCAAAGTCAATCTGAGTATCAGTATGCAATGTATTGCTGTCAGGTAGGGGTAGTGTGTCAGCTACTACATTATCTCGACCTTTCACGTGTCGTAGGTCAGTAGTAAACTGCGAAATGTAATTGAGTGGTCTAATCTCACGGGTATTATGTCGATCGGGTTTCGCGTTGAAAGCATAGATCAATGGTTTATGGTCAGTGTAGACGCAAAATCTCTACCGTCCAGCATGTATCGGAAGTGCTTAATGGTCAGGTAAATTGCAAGGAGTTCGCGTCCAAATGTGCTATACCTAGTCCCAGCGGGATTCAATTTCCGCAAGAAGAATGCAATTGGCTGCCAGGCGTTTTCATGGAGTTGTCGGACAACTCCGCCTACAGCTAGCCCGATCGGATGCAGCTACCATCATGCAAGCAGAGTGATGCATGAGTCGGTGTTCGGACAGTGTTCGGACAGTAAAGTGTAAAGTGGCTTGTGCTAATTAAAGCCTCATTGATGGCAGCGAATGCGGTATCACACGTCGGTGACCAATTCAATGGTTTTCGAGATCGTTTCGTGTGATTTAGAAGGAGGTCGGTGGGCGGCATGAGGATTTCAGCACAGTTAGGGATAAATCGGCGATAAAATTCACCAACCCCAAGAATCCTCGTTTCACGGAAGTTGGAACGCTACAATCGCAAAATGCGACCACCTTCGCAGGGAGTGGACTAACGCCTCCTCGGTCAATGTGATGACCATGCAAGGAATTCCAACTCGCTCTGCATGGGCAAAGGAACACCTGTTTGGGTTTACGATAACATCGAACAATTGTAGCCGAGCAAAGAGTAGGCGGAGGTGCTTTTCATGCTCCTCCAGAGAGTAGCTTGCAACAAGCAGATCGTCTATGTACGCATAGACGAATGGTAGACCACGCAATACTTGGTCTATATGAAGTGATGGAAAGTCTGAGCTGCGTTGAGCAGACCAAAAGGCATTAGGACAAACTCCAAATGGGGTAGAAATAGCAGTCTTACATATGTCATCGGGTGCAACAGGGACCTGGTGGTATGCGTGCACCATGCAGATCTATTTTCGAGAAAACCTGCTTACCATGGAGGTTTGCGGTACAGGATAACGATCGGGAACAGTAGCCTTATACAGAGCACGGTAATCACCGCGGGGACGCCAGACACCCTCGGTTTTTTTCGGAACCATGTGCAAAGGGGACGCCCATTGGTTTTGCGATGGCCTAATAATTCCCAAATCAAGCATGTGTTGGAATTCGTTACGAGCAATTTCTTGCCTGTCAAGGGCAAGGTGTTGGGGTCTTGCCATCACGGCCGGGTGGCCCACATGTTTCGATATGGTGCACAACCTTATGTTTCACGTCTTGCGGTTGATAGACTGGTTTTGTAATATCGGCGAATTCCTCGCGTAAATGGCGAGAGAACTGGTCAGCGCCGTCCAGTGAATCAAACACCGGACTTATGGCCGGGCATGTCGCGGGTTGTCCGGAGACTTGAAGATTCGTTAGCAGGTCTATAAGCCTCCGCTTGTTCATGTCTACAAGCAATAAGGCAAAATGGTGCAAAAAATCGGCTCCGACAATGGGCATGTTCACATCGGCAATAATGAACACCCATCGGCATACGCGTCGAAGACCTAAATCCAAAGTAAAAGGCACCCTGAAACTTGCACGATTTTGGTTCGCGCATGGTTTGCGCATTGTTTCGTGCCACGTTCTCGTCACAGCGGGAAGCGTTCACGGAACATGAGGGAGGATGAGGGCCAATGCGGGACAAGGCTTGAATTCGTGGCAGAATTTTCAAAATGTTCACAATTTTGGCACGACAAATTTGGTGGACGACTTTCGTGAACACTTCGCGAACTATGCGTATCCTATACGTATCCTACCCGTGTCGGTACTGACCGGTGCGTGCCAATGCCCGAGTGGCACGCATGTTTACGACCAGTTCACGACGGATTTACGAATAAATTGCCCACAATTTGCGCATCGGCTGCGCATACTTCCCGCACAGTTTTCACATTACTTGCGCATGGTCTACGCATGCGCAATACGTGATCAAGAAAGGCTGAAAGCATGTCGTGACGATGCGTGAATAATGGCGTGAACAATACGTAAGTATGGCGTAAGTATGGCGTAATGCCTCGTTGACACTTGCCCGCATTTTGGTTTGCGCATAGTTGGCGCATAGACACATACTGTGCATTGCGGGACAAAATTCGTGCCAGTGTCAGGGTGGCTGTCTGTCAGTTTTGGTTGGGGAAAAACGGATACGTCAGCACCTGTGTCAACCAGGAATTTCCCGCCTGAATTAAGATCAGAAATATAAAATAAGCGACTTTCCTGTTGACCAGTCGAGTTCGTCGCCCCAACTCTCTGGTCTGCTAGTTTCCCTGCTAGGAATAGCGTTTGCAGGGCGTTCCACAGTGATGCGTGTTGTCCCCGTAGGTACTATGATACCAGCAAAGACCATCATCATTCAAGCCGGTGCTATTCGGAGCAGCTCTCGGCTTGATATCGCTGTGCGATCGGCCGCGGCTGCGACTGCGTTTGCCTTGTCTCACCACGGAAGTTGATTAAATCGCTTATCAACTTTGTCAATTCAGCAACCTGAATTATTACATCGGAGGTTGGAGCAAAAATGGCTCCAACAGTGGCGTTAGTCGGTTCTACAGTGTTAACCGAGGGCACGTTGTCGTTTAAATTGTATGCTCTTTCAAATTTCACACCCAGTTTCTCATTATCTCACACAAAATCATTTTGTGTAGCGCCCTCTATACCAAAACTCAACTATCCCTTTAAGCGCAGTAGTGTATACCTAGGCTATATAAAAAGTCCATATTATTGTGAAGAGTTGGTATTGATTCAAATCAGTCACAACTTGAAATTAATCACAACTGCATGTGTACTTAAGAGATAGGAGTTGCAATTAATTTCAAGTTGCGATTGATTTGAATCAATTGCTAAATTTTATAAGACGGGGCCCAGATGTCTGGAAATTGAATATTGCGTGTGCGATGCGCGGAGGAATAAAGCATTGCGACACATAACCTAAAACAAGTACATTAACAGAAACGTTTTACAGAGTTTAGACAGCAAGTGTATCGGAAAAAAACTTTACATCTGAAGTCGTGTACGAATTTTTGTTACCATAAATGATATAATGAGTTTATGGTGTGTTCCTATACAGAAGCCTTTATCTGGAAATAATCGATTAGACCCGTAAATGGATAAAACAAAATTCTTTCCCCACAGGCTGTACAAAGAAGTTTGTAGTACTTATGTGTTGTTGCATGCATGCATATATGTATCGATCAACCATTCAATTTTTTAAAACTTTATTTGTTTTCTCATTAATTGTAGGTATCTTTTGACATCTTTCGTCAAAGCAATGGACTCAAAGTACTTGGTGGTCACAGTACATTGACGTGAGACCATGCAGAAAATGCTTATGCTCTCAATTACCTTCTTGATGTTCCTTGAGGCTTGAGGACCAGCAGCCTCGTGATACAGTTGAAGCCATTATCGATAATTGTGTACATGTACTTGTATTATTTTTGTACATATATTTTTTTTTCATATTATGCATGATCACTGATTAATTGGACATTCAGAATTGATCATTTCATTCGAAAGGCCTTTTTTTCCTAAGTTTCAAATATGTATAATTCAATTAATTTTAGATCACTAAAACCTGCAGGTAAGTTGCAATAACCGACCATATTTTTGCGAATTTCAAACTGTTCTTTTACCCCCTCAGTATAGGTCAATAGAGCTTTCATTCTACTCTCATTAGTAAACTAGAATTGTATTGATAATTTACACAAACAAATCATGAATCACGTTTTGCATTGCCAACAAATGTTTAGAATGCAAAGGTGTGTTTACATAATGCTTGTGAGCAACGAGAGATTATTTCTGATAAATCTTACCAAGCAGTACTTTTCTGACAGAATTCATTATTTAATTCATTGTTTACGTTCCAGTTTTAAAATATATTTTTAAAAAATCTTAAATTGTATTCCTGTCTTTTTGCTTTATTCATGCATTAGAATTCCTTGCGTCCATTGTACCCTGGATCAAGCAGTGCATACTACAGGAGATTCCACCCAAAAGCTAAACCATGAGTCCAAACTGAGGAATATTTCCAAAATGAGGTCTACACTCACCCGATAGCATAACTGTAAGAAAATTTCAGGTTATTTTTTCCCCTTCATTATAGAGAGAGAGGGGGGGGGGTGAGTTGCAGCCATAAACCTGAATAGCTTAGCTGTAGAACTGAAATGCCCATTCATGTCACTTGCAATTTTAATGAATTACGGGGTTTACGAACTGACATATTATACGATTTGGGTAAAAGATTTAATTTTTTTGCGTATATTTGTAATTACTATTTATGAAGTAGACCTGTTTCATAATGCTTATGTAGTAGACTTGATATGCTCAGTCTCATGCTCACCCTACCCCCTTCGTATCAATATGTCAGTTCCTAAAACCTTTCAATTTTGGCAAATTACATAAGTTGGTAATAGAGAAAAATTGAGAGAGTTAAATGCAATACAAATCGATGCCATTCTTAAGCACTTGAGACTTATTCAGGTATGGCACGGTAAACCGCGAAAAAAAAAAAAAAAAAAAAAATCAAAATTATGTGTAAAGTAAATGGCATTAACAAAGGACCTACGTGTTTTTGTTTGTTTCGGACTGCGCATATTCAGTGAGCTCTGTATTATAATATACAGAAATGTAAAGCATATTGAATTTTATGTCAACATAAAAAAAACTCTACGTTTTTGACCGTTTTGCAGCTTCATATCTGAACAAGCCTTACAGGTACTATCCCATTTGCAGCCAAAATCAAATTCTGTAGAACTTTGCAGGAATTATGAATATGTCACGTATGTCCTATCTGTGGAATTTAAACGTTAGCAGTGTCCTAGTATTCAAATTATGCAAGGAAACCCGTTTACTTTCTAGACTTCACTGTCAGACACTATTGAGTGACTGACTGACTTCTTTTTTCTTTGGTAATAACATACATAAAATGAGCTGTAAAGGGTACATGAGCATTTGTCTACATCAATAACCCACTTCTTGTAATGGCCAAAATTAAACTGATTGAATCTTTGCGCAGCACAAAATGTACGACCATTCGGTACAATGGTCTGAAAATCAGACTATTACTTACTGATTGCAATCAGTAAAGTCGATTCGACAACTAACGGTCGTTATTTTCCCCCAAAAAGACATTTTCAAGCCCTTTCGTTTTGAGGGAAGTTCAAAATTAGTACTTTCAAATGCCGGTGGAATTTAACCTTTTCATTGTTTGGCCTGCAAATGGGACATAGTACCTTTAAAGGTCAATCCAACCTTTGTAATAGGTTCATTGAAATGGAAGCAGAAAAATAGGAGAAACAAAAAGGCGAAAGTTTGAAATAAATCTGGCCAATAATAAGGGAGTTATAAATGTTTGAAATATGAGATCACTAAATCCAATTAGCACATCTCAAATGGGCAATTTGGTCAGTGGATCAAGACGTAGTCATCATGGGACTACTCTCCCATTTGTTGTGTACTAAAATATGATTAATTCTCTTTTTATTCTTAGTGCCTTCTCCCTTGGGGAACTACTCAAAATGTATGATTATGGATGGAACATTATTACACGTCCTCTAAAGAGAAAAGAAACTCCTGAATTATACATTTTGATTTAAAACAAAATCATTTTGTGTGTTGAAATAAATGGGAAAGTAGTGCTGCACCTGGTCACAGTGACATTACCGATTCAGCCAATTTGAAGTGCCCATACGTTTAGTGATTACAACTTTCAACAATCCATAACTTTCTCATTTTCTGTCAGACTCTTTCTGCTTTCTTTTATAGTATAGTTGTCTGTTAAGGTTGGATTTCCCTTTAAAAAATGTAAATGGTAAGCTCTACGTAAGATAATGTGATTAGGCCCTTTTCGTAATATAATCATATTCAATGTATGAATCTATGTTAAGTGCCGCGTTACAAACTCATTCACCTGTTAAGAATAATTGTATTTCAATAGTGTCACGTGAGTGACTTTTTAAAAAATTATTTAAACTGCTATCTAATCAGAAACTACAACAGAACACAATTGTATAGAGGTATAATGAAGTTTTAATCTTCAGCCTTCAAATCGTGGCGTTCAAGATCAACAGAACATAAACAATTTACAAGTACATAACTTTAATACAGGGTAGCTTCCATCTGGTGAGTCCCTCACAGCTCCGGGTCGCTCGGCCAGTCTCTAAACTTGTTTGACAACGCCGTCGACTGGGCAGCTCAGCTAATGTCTCTCTTGCTGACTCCCCGCTTCTTGACCACGGATAACGTGCAGGCACGCCGAGCTCCTTATAGGGTCCAATACTTTAATCGAGAACATGGCAGCTTATATAGGCTCGCATCTCGCCTCGACGTGGAGATCTCCCAGAGAAAAAATAACTAAAATCTAGCTCGTGCATAACTTCTACACCCTAGCACTAACTTGAAGGGTTCTCATTTTTGTCGCTGGCATTTTTACCGCTGGCATTTTGTCCACTGGCATTTTTTCCACTGGCATTATTTCCTCTGGCATTTTTACCCGACACCTGTATGTATGCATGGGCATGGGCTTATGTGCGTGTGCATTCGTGTGTGTCCACGTTCGTGTCTTTCTGTGTTTGACTTCACATAGTTATTTTGTGTGAAACAGTTTCAATAATAAAAAATAGTTCAAGCAACCTAAAAGTACGATAAACGGATAGTTCTGCTTCTCCATCTTTTTTTTTTTAGCACACCCTTTTGGCAAAACCGGGGCTTTGGACGAATGGTCGCGTTCAAGTCAACGCGACGCTACCCACCCTTTCGGCATAAGCCGTGAGGGACTCACCAGAT
The DNA here is from genome assembly GCA_037976565.1 of Mesocentrotus franciscanus. NCBI lineage: Eukaryota > Metazoa > Echinodermata > Echinoidea > Camarodonta > Strongylocentrotidae > Mesocentrotus > Mesocentrotus franciscanus. The sequence continues at coordinate 32,224,696 of CP137672.1, read as the reverse complement.
GGAAGCTACCCATATTAAAGTTATGTACTTGTAAATTATTTTATGTTCTGTTCATCTTGAACGTCACAATTTGAAGGCTGAAGATTAAAACTTCATTATACCTCTATACAATTGTGTTCTGTTGTGATTTCTGATAAGGTAGCAGTTTAAATAATTAAAAAAAAGTCACTCACGTGACAAATAGTCAGAATGCGAAATGCAAACATTATGTGTTGTTAGATAGGGCAAGCCATAATGTTTGTCCTACATGTACCTAACAACAAATACTGTATTCAATTTGCATTCTGACTATTTAAATACATTTATTCGTAACAGGTGAATTAAATAACTGGTGATGAGGCATTTAACAAAGACCTATGCATTAAATTTGATTACATTACGAAAATGACCATTTGTATTAATGGTAGGAAATCTTTGAACTTTTACATGTTGTTTTCTGAAGGTTCATAATTCCAAAAATTGAGTGGGGTTCACAAATTAAAAAAGGGCTCAATACTCCCAACGGTTTTTTTTTATTCCGAAAATGCGACTAGAACCCTGTATCGTTTTCAGAATTACGAACCTTCAATATAATGAATCCTATTTCATATTCAAAATAATGCCATTTCATTTGCGGAATTGTGAACCATATTTCAATATCGTTATTAACAACCATTTTTCATATTTAAATTCAAACCTTCTTAAATATGAACAATATTTCATTTTTTTAAATTACGAACCTTCGGATAAAAAAAGTTTGTCAAATAACTGACAGGAGGAAATTGAAATTCTTCATAATACAATGTGCTATCAAGTAAGATGTATTGATGAACAGCACACTCTTTAATTACCATAATATCACAGCCCCCCTCTTCAGGCCCCGTTACATGCACTTGTCAAAACATTAAGGCCGTAATTGATTTTGTTTTGCCGGTGAATATAGTAGGCTTATATGTAGTACACAATATTTTCATTTCCAATTGCTGCAACGTCATATCAATCCTTTAAATGTACTTAGACAATCTACAGCTAAAAATCATGCTTTGTGTTATCATTTGTGCTTTATTTTCCAAATTGAAATACATGAATAAAGTACTTAAATTTGTGCAAATAAACTTATTATCCGTCGTAGAAAATTACAAATTAAATTTTTCAGAAAAAAAGGAAAGCTCATTTTTTTCTACTCAAGATGGCTACCGCTAGAAAACTATTGCAAATTGCCAAACCTACTCTTTTAAACATCTACTTCAAATTTTCAAGAATGGTTTCTCTTCGTTTTTTAAACGTTCATGTAAATGTAATCACTATATGATGTATGATATTCTGACAAATAATAAAATGATACACTGTTAAATATGATACAGATGAATCAACATGATTGTGGTGTCTTTTGTTAACAGATGTTTGCGAGAGAAGTTGCTAAACCTCGAGAAAATAGTTGTGTTGGAAGTAAACTTCATGCTAGCTCCTCTCATTTGTATAACTACTTTGCAGACCAGCATGCTCTTCAAAGAAAGAAAAAAAAGGGCTGGCAGATTTTGTGAGGAGTACTGTGTTGGAAGTGCATTGAGGTAATATAATTTCAACTGATAATAACAAAATTAATCATGTAATGTAACCAATGCTATCTTTTTATTTAGCTACATGCAGAATGGAAAGGCGACTGTGGTGCAGTACCATTGTAGTACAAGTACGATGGAAACCAAGGTACGGGAGCACCATGGTAAAGAAAGGTACGGGAGAACCATGGTAACGAAAGGTACGGGAGAACCATGGTAACCGTGGTACCGAGAACCATGGTTAACGTGGTAACGAGAACCATGGTAACCGTGGTACCGAGAACTATGGTAACCGTGGTTCTTATGCTGGATGGTAACTTGGACAAAGAACCATGGTAGCACCAAACCATGGTGGAGAGAACCATGGTAATTTCATGGTACTTTTTTAAAGGGTTTCTTCTCTTTCTCATCTCTTCCTTTTCTTCTCTTTATTTTTTTCACCTCTTCCCTTTCTTCTCTTTCTAATTCTGAACTCTCCCTTTTTTTGTATTGCTCTTGTGTGTTTGTGTGTGATTGTGGTTGTATAAATAAACATGGGTGATACCTGCTGATAGTTAATGGTCGGTCTTTTTGTTCTTTCCTCTTTTTGATGTACGTATATTGGCCTAGTAAGTTTTATTTATTTCGCTGTTTGATTTAATATCGTGTTTACCTTGAGAGGGGCCTCATGTTAAAGCACTAGTTGCTTCTTAATGGTCCTGGCCTATTATTTATTCTGTATTTATGATTTGTAATGTTTTTTTATGATGCCAAATAAACTAAATTATCATAAAATGTAATTTAGAGGAATACGACCAATATTAATTTGTTCTGACTACGTAGACTTTGTCAGAGGCAATATTTCCTTACTCTTTCTCACACTCTCTCTCTCTCTCTCTCTGACCCTCTCTCTATCTATCTCCCTCTCTCTCACTCTCACTCTCTCTCTTTCTCCCTCTCCTCTCCGCCCCTATCCTTCCCCCCTCTCTCTCTCTCTCTCTCCCCTCTCTCAATCTCTCTCTTTCTCTCTCTTTTGTTTCATTTATACCTTTTTAATAGTTCTCTGGGACTTTTGTAGACTCTGTTGATCCCTAGATCATCTATGGTGACAGTGTTATTTTGAACTCTCGTGATCTTTCTTTCCTCATCAGGGAGCAGCTTTCTCCCTAATGAGGAAAGAAAGATCATGAGAGTTCAAAATAACAGGAAATAACACCCACCTCTATCATTTATATATATACGCGTGAATATATATTATATATAATATAGAAATCTGGGCCTTGTCTTACAAAGAGTTGCGATTGATCCAAATCAATCGCAAGTTTGCAGTCTCCTATCTCTTATGTACATAGTTGCGATTGATATCAATCGCAAATAAGTTGCGATTGATATCAACTCTTTGTAAGACAGGGCTCTGACCGAACAAACCCATTCATATACTTTTAAAGAAAAATTAGTATTTTTTAAAAGATTTAGATAAGTATGTTTTACAAAACGTGTTTTGGGTATCACGCTTTTAACACAGGCGCGGATTCAGGCGAGGGGGCACAGCCGGCCCGTGCCCTCCGCACCTTTGGGCAGCTAAATTTTGCCGGATTTTTCACTTCCCTTTCTTCTCTTTCTAATTTTGAACTCTCCCTTTTTTTGTATTGCTCTTGTGTGTTTGTGTGTGATTGTGGTTGTATACATATACATGGGTGATACCTGCTGATAGTTAATGGTCGGCCTTTTTTTCCTTTCCTCTTTTTGATGTACGTATATTGGCCGAGTAAGTTTTATTTATTTCGCAGTTTGATTTAATATCGTGTTTACCTTGAGAGGGGCCTTATGTTAAAGCACTAGTTGCTTTTTAGAGGTCCTGGCCTATCATTTATTCTGTATTTATGATTTGTAATGTTTTTTTATGATGCCAAATAAACTAAATTATCATAAAATGTAATTTAGAGGAATACGACCAATATTAATTTGTTCTGACTACGTAGACTTTGTCAGAGGCAATATTTCCTCACTCTTTAACACACTCTCTCTCTCTCAGACCATCTCTCTGACCCTCTCTCTATCTCCCCTCTCTCTCTCACTCTCTCTCTTTCTCCCTTTCCCCTCATCCCCTATCCTTGCCCCTCTCTCTCTTTCTCTCTCCCCCTCTCTCAATCTCTCTCTTTTGTTTGATTTATACCTTTTTAATAGTTCTCTGGGACTTTTGTACACTACGTTGATCCCCAGATCGTCTGAGGTGACAGTGTTATTTCCTGTTATTTTGAACTCTCGTGATCTTTCTCTCCTCATCAGGGAGCAGCTTTCTCCCTAATGAGGAAAGAAAGATCATGAGAGTTCAAAATAACAGGAAATAACACCCACCTCTATCACTTATATATATACGCGTGAATATATATTATATATAATATAGAAATCTGACCGAACAAACTCATTCGTACACTTTTGAAGAAAAAAAGTTTGAATTTAAAAAGAAAAATTAGTATTTTTTAAAAGATTGAGATAAGTTTGTTTTACAAAACGTGTTTTGGGTGTCACGCTTTTAACATAGGCGCGGATTCAGGCGAGGGGCACAGCCTGCCCGTGCCCTCCGCACCTTTGGCGGCTAAATTTTGCCAGATTTTCACTTTTCTTCTCAAATCTTCCCTTTTCTTCCTGATTTCTTCCAAATTTTGCTTATCATGGGAACTCCCCCCCCCCCCTGGTGCGCCACTGCCATCATAAACAGCTAAGTGTTGCTGTAACCGGAAGTTGTGCAAAAGTAAAGGTACGTTCATATTAGCATTGCGATTCGGTGCGTTGTCGCACCGCACGTACTGCTCAACGATTGCGGCGTGACTGCAGTGCGGTGCCGCAATAAAGTTAAATACATTTGAACTTAAAAAGCGATGACTTTGCGGTGAGTTGCGGCAGAAAAAGATCGATATATTGGCAAGCAAAAAACAGTGTACCGCTCATGTACCGTTGCGTTTCAAAACGTTTGCGTTTCGACTGTAAATTCAGCTTAAGTCTAAAGGACCGGTCAAATGACATAACATTTTGAAAAATCAAAGTCCAGCCACGATTCAGTCCTAGTTTTTTAATATGGTCAGGGATTAAGGACAGTCGGTAAAATTTTCACAGGTTTTCTTTTCAACTGTAGATAAATAATAAAGCCAATACAATGAAAATATGGACAAAAAGTATACACCAAATCGTGTGAATTGAGGTTGAAAATTGAAATTTCTTCAGCTTGGAGGGGCACATCCCCTAAGAACCCCTGTCCGCGCAAGCGTGGAGCGCGGTGCTGTCCGTCTTTCATTGTGCCCCCCCCCCCCTTTCCAAAATTCCTGAACGGTCTCTCATTTTGTGGCGTGCATTGTTTGAATATATTCATGTACTCTTGTTTGCGGTATGCATTTGCAACATAGCCAGGGCCCAGAAAGCTGAACACGCGTTCTCTGCAGTGATATAATGGCGGTGAAAAAACATGTACTAGGTATTCTGTTCTTTTTCCTGACATCCTTGTGTCTCGTGTCGTGTGAGCTGTCTTGCAAAGATCCAAGTGGAAACCATGTAGATTGGTAAGTATTTTTTTGGTACTTTTTTTCTCTTTTAAAACTTCTATTAATCAAGTTCGTGCATACATCATGGTAACAATAATCATAAAATCACTGCACAATAATTACAAAAGTTAAAAACAGATGAAAAACATCAAACAATACGAAAATAGTGGGTAACACTTCCTTTTCTACAGTGTATATCATAGGATTCAAAATAACTCTTCCACAGGGGACCATTTCTTATAGTGCATTCCTTCAATTTGTTTTTTGCAATGTTAAGTTCTTTGTATTTCGTATTACTGATAAAAGACGTTAGCCCACTTAAACATGGTTTTGCGTTTTTGCATTTTTGGATGTTAATATATCTTTTAAACATCAGCAACAAATGATTCAATAACATTGTATTAGGCCCTTTCCAATCTTTGATGAATGCAAACATCATTCTTTTCCTACTGAAATCTTCAAACTTAACATTAAATTCTTGCCGATCTTATCAACAAATTCCTGTCTAAGCTTAGAAGGAACATTACAGTCATATCATATATGAACAGGTGTTTCTAAAGTTGAATTACAAAAGGGACAGATCTCTGACTCAACTAATTTCATCTTGTACAATCTGTTATTAGTATAAAGTATGTTATGTGACAGTTTGAATTGGAAAACTCTCATTTTTACTTCAATTGTGCACTTGAAAGGTATAGTAGTGTATAGATTTGTAACCAGTCATTCTCTTGAATATCAAAGGTGCTAGAAAATAATTGTTCACAAACTGGTCTTGCTATTACTTCAGAAAGAAAACCCCTGTACACTATTTTCGCCTTGAGTTTATATAGTTCAGATATCAAGAACTCTAATTGTGAGAGCTCTTCGCTTTCTCTATTCAAAAACATTTGAAATACCAAGGGATCAAATTCACATTTCCACTCTTTTTCCACAGAGTTCACTATTGCCATGTATTGTAAAAAAATATTTGTTTGAAACACCTTTTTCATTCCAAAAATTAAAATGGAGCATTTCTCCATTGTTATCAAAGAATTGGTACATGTTACAAAGCCCTGCCTCGTGTAAAGCCTTGCAGTATACTGACTTTTTATCAACCAGAATGAACTTATTATTCCAAACACACTGCTTTAGTATACTGACCTGACTTCTATCGTTAGTGACCAATTCACAATGAATATCTGTTTTTAACCATGCTTTCAATAAAGCAACATAAAATGGATGCATATCCGCGATCTTTGGTAGTTTTTCAACTACATAATTACCGACAAAAATAGATTTACTACCATATAACCTTCAGAAATTCTCAAAGGGAATAGTCCAGCTGTGATCTGATTTGTGAAAATATCGTTTAACCCATATTACCAGCTGAGTATTTATCATATATTTAATATTGGGAATTTCAGTCCCCCTTCTGAGTAATCAGCATACAATTTGCTCTTGAGATTTTGTCCGGACCATTCCACATAAATGAAAACATGAGCTTTTCAATTTCTTTGACAAATTCAGTGGGCAATGAAATGTTGGACAAGAGATAAATTACTTAAGTTTGGACATTATAAAGGTTTTTAAGATTTGTGTTTTGCCAATCAGTGTTAGTCCTCTGTTTTTCCATTTAGCAAGTATATTTCTCATTTGTTTAATTCGAGTTACAAAGTTTATTTTCCTAGCTTCTTCAGAATCATATGAGAAATATATACCCAAAACTTTTATTCCCTTCTCTGGCAATGTATAAACACTTTCCTTTTCACCTTGATGCCTATTTCTACCAATCCACATGCCTTCAGTTTTAGATTTATTTATGCAAAGACCAGACATTTTTGAAAATTCCTCAAACTCTGAAAATACAATTTGTAGGGACTCATTACTTTTGCAAAAACATGTTATGTCATCAGCATAAGCTGTGTATTTTATGTCCTTTTCCTCCACTTCAAAACCCACTATATTGCCATTATTTCTTACTCTATTCAAATTTACTTCCAATCCCAAAATGAATAACAGTTTATACCTCCTCCAAGTGAATATTTTATTTGTTTGGTTTCTTACTCTCCAAATATCAATAAGACAAAACTAATCTTTTAAACTGTCTACCATGGTATACAAGAATGCTTCCAAACTGTTTTCATAGCACCCCTTCTCTATCCATGGCCAAATCCTGAATAAAATTAAAATCACCTCTTATTATACATGTATGACCCTCATCATTAAATTCTTGAAGTATTGAATAGAAACCATTAAAAAATCTACATGCTCCTTCTCGTTGTTGGGTGCATAAATATTGGCTTTAACAAAAATGTTCTTGTATATTTCAACTTTGATACATAAAAAACGTCCTACTTTATATCTTTGACCGAGTCAATAAGTCTAATTTCCGAAGTTCTTCTCAATATTATACACACTCCTCTGCTCATGGATGTTCCATGGCTAGATATTATGTTTTATCTGATTTGAATTTTCCACCAGATTTCGTCCTTTTCGGTGGAATGTGTTTCCTGTAATAGTATTACATCATTTTTTAACTTTGACAGGAAATTGAAGTATCTCTTCCTAGTCTTGAAGTCCCCTAATCCATTTACGTTATGCCGTTTATGTGTCATTAATTTCAAAACCATTATCCATCCTGTAAGCATCAAATGTTGGTTCCACTATTTCAAACAAAAAACATATACAGTTACAATAGAAAAAAAATGAACAAAAAAGGTGCGCATGAGGTTGTTCCATCAGCCTCTTTCATCATAGCTCATGCGACGCTTTGCGTAGTGAAAAAAAAGATCTGATATAACCCTCCTTGTTCAACAAACTTAATCAAAATTGTCTTTTGTTGCTTTATCATCTTGCTCTTTCCTTCATTGTTGCTTGAGTTCTGTCTCTTTCTCTTGACGGTGTCTTAAACTTTCAACCTTTCTTATATGTACTCAACTTCTTTCTGTGTTTGCTTGTCGCGATAGAAGAGCCTTGCAGGATATTTGAAGTAAGCCCTTCCGTGCTCTTCCTTTAGCTTCTGCCTGGTATGTGACATCTTCTTGCGCATGTCTCTTATCTCCTTTGGTAGCATTTCATCAATGAATATGGGATTCTCCTTATCCTCATAGACAAATGGTTTGTTTTTGAGTAGTTTTCGGGCACTTGCGAGTACGGCACTTCTTGTGGTATAACGATTGAACGCAACCATTATCGGGCGAGGAGCCCCTCTTTTTGATGACTGACCAGAGCGATGTGCCCTCTCTATACGCAGGTCTTGCACCTGCAGATCCAGATGTGACTCTGCAAAGGACTGGATCAGCCCTTCACAATTTCCTTTCTCACAGCCCTCAGGGAAGCCAGAGAATACAGCTGAGCATCTCATTTTTCTAGCTGCAAGATCAGCGAAACGTTCCTTCATTCCTTGATTTTCTTTCTCAAGCACTTTCACTTTGTCTTTTGCTTCATTTAGCTCAAAATCATTGTGCTGTTGTTTGTCTTTCAATTTGTTGATGTCTTTCCTGTTTTCACTTATCTTCTGTAGAGCCACATCTAGTCTGGATGTCAAGTTACCATTCATTTTGTCCACTTTACTGTTCGTATTGTCTATTTTTGTAATAATCGTCATAAGCAAATCCTTTGTATCATTAGCTGCGATGTTACTTGCCTGATCTCCGTTGCCGTTTGTTCGTCGTTTCTTGTCAACATGGTCCATCGTACTGCTGTCGGATTCCACGCCCAGAGCTTCGGGGATAGATTTATCGAGGTGTCCGGCAGGTGCTTCACTCGTACTTTGAGTATCTATTTTGTCCCCGCTACTGTCCATAGTTTCTGCTTCTTTATCTGATTTGTCTCCAGGTTGTTCAAAGTATTTAGCGATGGTATTTGGGTTCCCTAATATCCTTTTCCTAGCAGACATTTCTGCTCTTCTTCCTCGGGTTTTCTCACTTAGCAAAAACGCGTGATGTATCTAGAAGTGCGCCATCTTGAGCCTCGGTAAGTACAGATCGAACTTAGTATGATCTATATAATGTTAATAAAAGTGGACTCGGGCTTGGATTAACCGGGGCCCATTATTCCCTGTATACAGTCGATACAAAGCGATTGCCGCATGTTCATTGATAAGGACAAGAAATCATACGTATACTCATTACAATTACAGAGAGTATAATAATAAAATAATTTAATCGTAAAAATTAAGAAGAAGAAAAAAAGAGACAATTCATAACAAGACAATGCTAGTAGCCCTACATAATTATGAAACCGTGATGGGATTGGAGAAACTATGAGGGTCAACGGCTAAACTCGCGTCGATAATTTACAATCTATTTCAATGCACATAAATGGAGGTTTCATTTTATCAACATATTTAGGACTAAATATTCTGTATGGAAGGCGTATTCGACTGTATATATATATCGAGATCCCCCTCCCCCCTCTCTCTCTCTTATACTTATCTACGTTCATTCTTGGTAGACCGTTTTTATGTCGCCAAGTGTTTTAACGCCATGTAACGTCACCTCATCCTTTTTTAGTTTACCTTTTTGCCCTCTCTTTATATCTCTTTCCGTCCAAGATCTCTCTCTCTCTCTCTCCCTCTAATCTCACCATCTGCCTCACTTCTCTCTCTCTCTCTCTCTATCTCTTATCTTCACTTATTTAATAAAATATTATTTCTCATCTTGTTTGATTATAAACAGTGGCTAAGAGGCGGCGCTACTTTTTACGTAGGAAAAGTGCCCCTTTTTAGAAATATAATCAGGCTCGTTTCAACGCTATCAAATGTCCCTTCTCTAGAAAATCAGCTTTAATTCAGGAAGTGTGCCCATTTTACTTTAAAAACGTTTGTCCTTTTAAACTAACATGATGTATTCTCAACTGCTAGAACATGCCTCTTCCAACCTATAATCCTTTAAACTCCATGCCATTGAACTTCATAGAATGCCAAGGTAATCAATTAATCTTTGTTCAAAAATATAAAGGTTAAGACCATAAAGGATTTTTCAAACTTAAGGCAACTGGATCTTTAAATCACCAAATGTCATTCAGGTTAAAAAAAGAGACATAAATATAAGTGCTATGATGGGATGCTTTTATTACCCTCATCTCCTCCGAAACAATCAATTTCTCATAGCCTCCCTAACATGTGCCTCTACGCTCGCTCTCATTTATAGTAGGCTATTGCCCGAGACGCTTTGGGCCACTCGAAAAATTCTTATTACCTTAAAAAATAATAGGTGGGTCAATACAATCCAATGTCCTCCGAAAATAAATAGGACTAATAATAATCTAATAATAAGATCCAATCGGTCGCAATGTGACGTCACAAAGTGAATCTTCAAACCATATCACACACAACTACAAAGTATGGTCATGATGGTGCTAAAACAGATCCTGTATCACGTAAAGAGAAAATCTTGAAGATCATACCTGATCATGTACTAATTACAATATAGAGGTATATAACAATGTCTAAAATTGTCTATTTTCACTTTGAAGTTACCCCTTTTCCAGAAAATGCCCTTCTTTGTTTGTGCCCCTACTTTGAAAAACGCCCCGCCGCCCCTTCAGTGGCTGTATAAAATCAGACACTGTGGCTGTTAGTAGTTGCACATACATGTATAATTCCCCTTATTCACCAATGACAGGTTCATAGTCCAGAAGCTGCCCTGGAACCGCAATAGCATCAATCCCTTGATTCGTGATGGCGTCGCCCATCTGTACATGGACGTCCACAGTTCATCTTTCTCTCTTTCCGACGTCTCTCTGAACGACAGTAACCAAGCAGTGGGATATACCTTGCAACAGATCTACAAAAATTACCAAAGCCAGGTAGATTATAAGACAATATTATTATACACAATCTACTAAAAGAAATTTGGAATTGTGATCTTGCGGATCGGTATATGCGTGGGGTAGAAATATCAAATTATTTGAAAAACTTGCATAATAAAGAAGAGAAAAGAAAGATTGAAGGAAAAAAAAACGAAAAAGGAGAAGAAGGAGTAGAAGAAAAAAAAACGGAAGAAGAAGAGGAAGGACATTGAACAGAAAAAAGTGGGGTAGTTGATAAATTCAACTTTTGTCATCATCACAGCATAATTTGTTAAAGGTCTGTATATGACAAAAACTCATTAGTGGAATAAAGACAAATTGTAAAATGTAAAAAGACTATGATAAGAAGTTGTTTTTTTAATTTTGGGGGTTGAATGAAAACCACTTTGATACCGGAGAGACTCATGCAATTCGCATCCCTGCTCCAGTTCGATAAATCAATGCATTAACAAATATTCTATACGTTTTATCTATACATATAGGATGTTTTATACATGATGTATAACGATGCATTCCCGAACGGAACGAAGAAGGCCTTGAAAGGACATACAAAAGGTATATATGTATACTAGTTTTTTACTTCAAAATTTCCCTTATTGGATAAAGAATGATTTCATATAGATCTCACAGAAAGACAATTCATCTATTTAATGAATGTTGTTTATGTCATAGTGCAGATTTAATGTAAGATACAGATGTGCTTTTTCGTATTAAAGAGTAACGCTGCTTTTCTTACGTTGTTACCATGCATATATAAACTTTTTAAAATAAAATGAATGATGTCCAATACAATATTTCAGGACGCCCCTACCTCGATCCCCTTCCAAAATAATGAAACCCTAGAATATAGAAATATAATTATATTAGTATACAAATATACACTGTCTTGAGAGGTTCTGGTTAAAACTATGCGCACGAGGTGACTCCAATAGTACTATTTGCTGAGGGGCGCAGCCCCGAAGCAAATGGTACTTTTGGAGTCACCGAGGCCCATAGTTTTAACCAGTACCTCGAATAGAAGGCATGGTATATTTGTTTTATATCCTGCATCAAAAATTTATTTTATAAAAAAAAAAAAAAAAAAAAAAAAAAAACATTTTTGGGACAAAAAAAATTTAGAACAAAAAAAATGTCAATTTTTATCTAAAAAGATTTAGAATATTTTGTTTTCATTAAATTAAGATTTGAAGAAAAAAAAAATTCAATTAAAAAAAAAAAAAAAAAACATTTTTTTTCAACTCCCAAATAGTACTCCCAAATAGTACTCTCATATAGTACTTTCTAAAAATAGTTCAAATATTTCTGGTCATGTGACAAGCTCTCAACCAATCAAAAGCCAACAAATTTTTGATGCAGAATATAATAATTAATATCGAAATAACATGTAGTAGTACATGTGATAAATGACTCAAGATGAAGGAAATAAAAGAGTATATTATATTTATATACTGTAATGTCAGCTCTCAGACAATGTTGTTTCTTTTCCCTGTTCAAAATGAAGATATAAGTTTGGTAAAAATATACGCTGTTGCTGCCCATAAAGATGGAATAATTTTTCTTACATTTTTTCATGTAGTGATTGTGAGAATATGATCGGTCTATATTCTTGACAGATAAAATATATCTTTTTATAACTTTCGTTTATCAATCTCTATAACTATTTAGATTAATTAATAAATGTTCTCAGGAGATGATTTATCTATCAAGAATAAATCATATTCTCATAATCATTTCATGAAAAAATGTAAGAAAAAAATCAATCCAACATAACAGGCAATGGTATAGGCCTCTTATTTTGTATTCATTATTATCTTTTTGCAGGGACAGTCGCATTTGACGACGAGTCCGGGTTTTGGCTTGTTCATAGCGTCCCCAAGTTCCCCGATTTCGCAAAGAATCGTTACGTCTGGCCTGATAATGCATGTCATTACGGTCAATCCATGCTGTGTATCTCCATGGAAACGGATGAGTTCGTTGAAGTCGGTAAGTATTAAAGCAGCCATTCTATAAAAATATAACTATATATCAATGGAAAGCTCACGACCTCAAAAATTTAATTAAAAAAAAAAAAACGTAATTAAGTCGTAAAAACAAAAAACAAAACAATTTTGTCATCATTCATTTTCTCGTCCAAATAAAACCAATAAAACGCCCAAAATAATGTGACGTAGGCGATTGTAGCATATCCCCCAAACATAAACAAAAGTTCGTAACCACTACATGGAGTCTATGGCTTTTGCTGTATAAGTTTGATGCATGTTTTGATTGTTTTCCATGTATGTTCTTTGAATTAGATAAAGATAAACTAAACTAGACTTTAATTCGTCGTTGAGACGAGTTAGGTGATCCGTGATATAATTTTAAGTCGTTCCTCTCTTTTGGCAATTAAATGTGATTATTTCATAAAAAGAATCTGCATTAAAGGTACTATGTCCCATTTGCAGGCCCAAAAAATGAAAAGGTTGAATTCCAACGGCATTTGAAAGACAATACTAATTTAGAACTTCCCTAAACAAAAGGGGCTTGAAAATGTCTTTAAGTGGGAAAATAACGACTATTAGTTGTCGAATCGACTTAGGAGCTATAGAGCCAGTAAGTAATAGTCTGATTTTTCAGACCATTTTACCGAATGGTCGTACGTTTTATGCTGCGCAAAGATTCAATTACAAGAAGTGGATTATTGATGTAGACAAATGCTCATGTACCCTTTACAGCTCATGTTATGTATGTTATTACCAAAGTTGAAAAAAAGCCAGTCAGTCACTCAATTGTGTCTGACAGTGAAGTCTAGCAAGTAAACGGGTTTCCTTGCATAATTTGAATATTAGGACACTGCTAACGTTTAAATTTCACAGATAGAACATACATGACATATTCATAATTCCTGCAAAGTTCTACAGACTTTGGTGTTGGCTGCAAAAGGGACATAGTATCTTTAAAGGAGAGCTTTTCTGAGACGGTCCATGCTGAGACATGGCTGCGAGGCGCGAGTCCAAAGTCCGCACTTAAAGCTTTTCTGAGACGGTCCATGCTGAGACATGGCTGCGAGGCGCGAGTCCAAACACCACGATAACGTAAACGAAACGCAATGCATGCAGCACATGAATTCGAACATGCAGCACACATGCACACATAATATACATGTACTGTACGAATGCGAATGCGCAGTACATGATCATGCAATTGGCAGTACAGCATTGTACAGAAACGGCCATAATACGGCTCTTCCAAATGGACTATATTCGCATCGCTCATGGTGCACACTTTCATCATTTACCAAATGTATGGAGTGCTAGCTAACACATATCCGTAACAATACCCATAATTATATGAAAGTACATGCAAACGGCGTGGGTGGTGAATAATTTTGAAAAAGAGTGGGAACTTTAAAAGAAATTTGTGGAAAATTTTCTGCGACGAGGTACCATTTTTTTGGTATCACATGAAAGGAGATTCCTTTGCGGTCATTATGATTCTAATTGTGAAGCAGATATCGTGTTCATTCATGCGTGACCAAGGGCTTAACAAAAGCCGGGTAAAATATTTTTTGGGGCCATAACCTTTTGATAACCTCATCAATCAATTTGAAAATTGGCACACAAGTACTGTCAAATGACCTTGAACATGTTCTTGCTAAGTTTCATGGGGCTAGCTATAATAATTTCAGAGTTATGACGAGTTTAACATATTTTGCGTATTTTTCAAAGAACGCCATCTTCGGCGCGATTTTTGAAGTGTTCGCTCTGCATAAACCATTTATCTTGACCTAATTACATTTGAAAAAGGGTACGGATCGGCTAAAGAATTATTGAGTTGTAAAAATTCAAAAATATTCATTTTCGAAAATTGAGAGGGCGCTATTCGAAAATGTAAGCAATATTGATTTTGTTTTCTTATTTTCTCGGATTATTTGCCATGTTAAGATATATTAGTGGTATAAGTTTCATGTCAAAATTATATTCAATTACAAAGTTATTAAAGATTCACATTTGTCAAGGTCATTTTCACTTTTTACAACATTGGACACGTGATTACGTAATGAAGATGAGGTCACATAGAGTTTACGTCCAAAAACCGAATTTAGGACAACCCATGCACTAACTAACGGTCTTCATTATAAGTTGGTACGACATTCTGTTGTTGAGATATGATGGTCGAAAGACATGCATGAAAACAACAAAATGGCGCCTGGAAGGTCACGTGACCATTTATTCAAAAAAAAATCTCGACCGTGTTCTGGACGGTAACCCGACACATGCTCCGCCGACGATTGCTCCGCCGACATTTTCTCCGCAAAACGCGACAATTGCTCCGCGACATTTGCTCCGCGACATTTGCTCCGACGTCAAATGCTCCGCCGACATTTGCTCCGCTCTGAAATAGAAAGATTGCAAAATAAGCTTTTACTTCCCCTGACATGTATGTAATGATTGCTTAGTGTACATTATCTGGGATGTACAGTGATTGATGGAAAGTTATTTCAGCATATTCGAAATGACTCCTTTTTCTCCCACATCATCATCAACATTCATTCATTTCTTTTCATCTACATTATTTCATGAATTGCATTCAGAAAACGAAACAAACTAAAAAATATAAAAAATATTGTCGGCGAAGCATTTGTCGTAGTACAAGTAGCATTTGTATTTTACGGGGCACTTTTGGGGCGGAGCAAATGTCGTCGGAGCAAATGTCACCGGAGCAGTTGTCGCTCCATGCGGAGCAAATGTCGCAGGAGCAATAGTCGGCGGAGCAAATGTCGGCGGAGCAATTATCGTCGGAGCAACTGTCGTCGGAGCAACTGTCGTCGGAGCAACTGTCGTTCGAGGAGCATTTGTCACCGGAGCATTTATCGCTTCATGCGGAGCAATTGTCGTCGGAGCAACTGTCGTCGGAGCAAATGTCGGCGGAGCATTTGACGTCGGAGCAAATGTCGCGGAGCAAATGTCGCGGAGCAATTGTCGCATTTTGCGGAGTAAATGTCGGCGCAGCAATCGTCGGCGGAGCATGTGTCATGGATTCGTTCTGGACATTGACTTGATTCATCATGTTATGTAATTTCATTGATTTAGCTCTTTCCACTATTGAGATATTTGCCGAACAAATTTACATGAGAGAATAAAAAGAAATAAATGATATTATTAGAGAAGATAGAAGAAACTTGACGAAATTAAGAGGTGACCCGTTGGATCGCTAAGCGACGGATCACCTAAAAATAAGAAAGGGTAATGTCGCTTGTAACATAAAACTGACGAAAGAAATTATACAGATGAAAGAAATCAATGGAAATTAACACAATATGTAAGTAATATTGCAATCGCTATTGCCGGTCATCATTCGTGCTCAAATCACACAAAATCACATGAACTCAAAAACCTCGGTGTCTAAAGGTCTTCTGCATTATTTCAATTTCGATCCTCGTCTTCTTTTCATTCTTCGTCAGTTTCTCTCTTCTATGCCAATATCTCTCCCCCTCTCTTTTTCTTCTTCAACTTTATTTTCTATGCTGAAATATTCCAACTAAGTACATAAACACATGCTCTGATCGGGCTCTCTCTACTTCTTCAACTCTCATTTTCTCTGTCTCTGTCTCTGTCTCTCTCTTCTTCATGCTCATGGCTGAGCCATAAAAACAAAATCGCGGATTAATTAGGTACAGGGGCCGGGAGGGCATGGTCCCGATCCTAGCTTGCATGGGCCGTAAATTAGCATGCTCCTATGGAAAACATTAATCCCACACTCACCCCACCCCATTTAACCATATCTTTATTATACTCCACTATATAATCACGTTTAACAAATTTTATTTCTTAATTTGCACGCAGGAAAACAGCTCCTTTACAACTACGCCAGTGCATACGATTGGAATATTCCACCCTCATTCCAGTCGAAATTTTCTAATTTTGTGGAAGTGTCGAATGGTGTACCAATCAAACAACCTCCATGGAACAGCACGGTTTTGCTGACTTCTCTTGCTGGACAATCCTTCACCAGCTTTGCCAAATTTACCAATTTTCAACAAGGTAAATGATGAACATATTATAAACCTAAACAAGGTAGTAGTAGTAGTAGTATTTATTTCCGTATAAAAACATAATAACAATGCATAAGATACGGTGGATTGTCCGGAACAATTACATAAACAAAACAAAAACATAAATACATACATGTATCTGAACAACATTAAATAAATTGTCAAAAGAAAAAAAAAAAGAAGAAAAAAAATTTCATAATAAAACAATTAATCATAACAAGATAAGGAGGGGGACCATGCACTACAGTTCTGCAATCTTAGATTTGAATGTATTAACACTAGGGGACGATTTGATATGAGGGGGAAGTGTGTTGTAGGCCTTTGCGTTTCTATACTTGAATGATCTTTTGAGGTAATTTGTTCTCGGTTTGGGTAATTTTATTTTAGCTCCGATTCGGGAAGGGTAGGAATGGGTTATCAACTCAAATTCATTTGTTAAATATTCAGGGGTTAGATTATTCATAATTTTATACATAAGAACAAGGGAATGATGATTTCTTCTTTTTTCCAAGAGTTGCCAATTAAGGGCATTATGCATTTCCAAAACAGAGACATGATATTCAGGTTCTATTTTAAGTATAATACGACCTGCCCTATTTTGTAATTTTTGGAGGCGATCTGTATATTTCCTGAAAGCTGCACTGTAAATAACATCACCATAATCAAAGTACGGAAGGGTCAGTGAGCTATATATTAATTTCAGTATCGATTCACTTAGGAATCGCCTTAGTCTTCCTAGAAAGCCTACCATTTGACCAATTTTCTTCAACATATTGTCTATATGTAAATTCCAGTTTAACTTTTCATCAACTAAGACGCTAAGGTACTTGACATGATGAACTTGATCTATGGAGATGTCATTCAATGAAACTCGGAGGACATTCTTTTTAGATATCAAGTGGTTGCTTCCAATGAGCATACAAACTGTTTTTTGACAGTTGACACTTAATTTGTTTTGGCACATCCAATAATACATATTTTCGAAGTCTGAGTTCAAAGCTAATTCAATTCTATCTATAGAAGGATGTGAGAAATATAAAACAGTATCATCAGCATACAACTGAACTTGACAGGTTTTTATACATTTTACTAAATCATTGATATATAAGATGAATAGCAGTGGCCCTAGAAGGGAACCTTGAGGCATACCACACTCAATAACTGATTCGAAAGAAAGTTCTGAATTGATAAGTGTCCTACTGACTCTGTCTGACATGTAGCTTTTAAACCATGAACATGGAGTACCAGAAATTCCTATGCTATTGAGTTTCTTAATAAGAATATCACAATTCACGGTGTCGAAGGCTTTTCCGTCCACAAATACAACCCCCGTATACTCTTTCTTATCAGTTGCGTGAAGCCAGTCATCAGTTACTTTTAGGAGAGTGGTAATAGTTGAGTGACGTGGCCTGAAACCAGATTGGGCGGATGATAAAATATTGTTCTTATGTAGAAACTCCAAAACTTGCCTTTGGACAACCCGTTCCAGTATTTTCGATACGCAAGGCAAAATTGAGATGGGCTGATAATTTGAAGGAGAGCTCTTATCGCCACCTTTGTGAATACACCTTTTCACGGTTACAAAAGTGCGCATGCTCAGACATGGGTGCCATCTTAATTTGAGATAATTTAAGATAATCAAAGATGTTAACCCCACTGACCTCCAGAGGTCAGGGGTTTACGCGTAATTAAGATAGCGCCCATGCAAATATGATGTGAGCGCACAGCGCAGGCATCTAAAAACATTGATGACATCACTGCCTGCGCTGTGCGCTCACATCATTTTTGCATGGGCGCTATCTTAATTACGCTTAAACCCCTGACCTCTAGAGGTCAATGGTTTGTTTATCTTAAATTAAGATGGCGCCTTAACCGTGAAAAGGTGTATTGGGATAATCTTGGACCTTTTCCATTGTTGTGGAAATTTACCGCTCAACAAAGAGAGGTTGATCAAGTTGGCAATACTCTGTGATATCTCAGTAGCACATGCTTTCAAAACAAAAACTGATATTTTATCTACACCTACAGACTTAGTATTTTTCAATTTGTTTATAATTCCCAACACATTATTTTCGGTTACAGGGGTAAACTCAAAAGTCTTAATTAAGGGTATATATTGTTTTCTATAGGGAGAGGCGTATCAGGAATTTCTTTTGCTAAATCACTTCCTACTTCAGCAAAGAAGGTATTGAATAGGTTGGCAATATCAACATTACTTTCTGAATTAAGCGCAACTATTGGCGTTTCACGTTTCTTAATTGGAATGATAGATTTTAATGTTTTCCAAGTCTGCTTTGGATTAGCACTAGAAAGTGAGAATTTATCAGAGTAGTATTTTCTCTTTGCTTTCCTTACATCAGTAGTTACTCTATTACGTAGTACTCTGTATTCACACATGAGTTTTTCATCTTTAAGTTTACATGCTTTCCGTTTCAGTTTGTCACGCTTTTTCATGAGTTTATAAATAACTGCATTCATCCACGGAGAGCCCCTTGTACTTATTCTTTTTGAACGATATGGCATGTGTTTGTCAACAACTTGTAATAACAGATTTTGCCATAACTCAACAGCTTCATCAATTGAATTGCATTGATTTATATACTCCCATTTCTGGTTTCGAATATCATTTCTAAACTCATTACCATTAAGTTTGCTGCAACTTCTGAAGTTAATAAATCTGGGGTGTGATGAAACATTTGCATTCCAAATTAAAAAGCTAATAGAATGGTCACTCATTCCATTATGAATTACTCCATACCTCTTTACGTTTTGGGAGTTATTAGTTAAGAGATGATCAATTAATGTAGCAGAAGCATTTGTAATTCTGGTTGCTTCATTTGTGTTTACTTGAACTAGAGAATATATATTATTGATATCTATATATTTCTTACTCATACTCGATAAAGGGTTGGCCAGTAGGTCACAGTTTACATCTCCTACTAAAATTGTGTCACAGTTCATTATGTCAATAAAGCTAAGAAACCGCTCATATAAATGAAAGATTCCAACGTGTGAAGAGGGCGGTCTATACCAAGTTGATATGACGAGGGGTTTTGCAAGCTTAAGATACACCTTTATTACTATTGCTTCTAAATCATCTAGGGTTTCATGCGTTATTTCCTCAAAATGTAGAGATTTGTGAAGATATATGGCGACTCCGCCTCCCTGTCGAACTCTGTCTTTGCGAACCAAGTTAAAATTGTCAATCTTGACTTCATCATCATAAATAGATACATCTATTTTGGTTTCATTTACAGCAAAAACCTGAATATCATTTTATTTTACAAATGTCCTCACTTCTTCTATATGTTTTAGAAAACTATTAACATTTAATTGAGCAATCTTAAGACCATTACCTTGCAATTCATGGTAGTATAAACCACAAGAGGTATCCATTCTTGTGCTCTTTGCTTGAACATGGACATTATTTGACTGTGGATTAATGGAAAGACCCAGTTCATTATAGAAAGGTAATTCCTTAAGAATACAAATGTTGCATTGCCAGCCAAAGAAATCCTTTGACGGATCATCATAGATTTGGGAGGGAATACCAGCACAAATGATGTGAAGCCATTGGTTACATTTAGTACACTTCAATCCCTTTTGATTATCTTTTACAGGCTTCATACAACAGGCACATGGGTATTTGTAGGCGTTAAAGACCATTATGTAAACAATTCAAACAACAAATTACAATAAAAAAGATAAAGAATTAAAAGGAAGGTAAATAATGATGATTGATAATAAATTAAGTAATAAAATGATCCATATTCACTGTTCTCTTCGTGAAAAGAGATTGTTAAAAGGTAATTCGGATGGGCCGAGAGCAATATTTATTGATAAATATATCCAGAGACCACTACATCATGCAGATCGAGCGAGAGGGGCAGTCGGATGTATAGAGACAGGCACAGCAGAGAGAATGAGAGAGAGAGAGAGAGAGGGAGAGAGGGAGGGGAAAGCGGCTATACTTATAGACAGAGCAAAGTGCAATCCCCAAAAAACAAACTGGAGATTGCCGGCCTGGCCGGGAGTGGGGATTTAATTGAGTGGGATGCGAACACAGGAAAGCTATAGCTCAATCATTCCCATTTCTATCGAAAGATATAGGAACCAGTATAGCTCGATAAGGATATTGACTAGGTGAGTTGATATTATGGGTGTCACCAACCGTAGAAGTGCCCTTTAATTCAGTTTTTACTTTATGACCGCCCCGCCCCCTTCAGATCTCTACTGGTACTTGGTGGCGCCGTCCCTTGGAGATGAGCTTTATGTGGAGACGTGGATACGTCCGCCTAAGTTACAATCATTCTGCAACGGCAGTTACCACGTTGAGAATGTGCAGTTTCTGGGATTCCCAAACGTACCAGAGTACAAGGAAACTGTGGATCACTCCAAGTGGGCCATTGGCAAGAACAAGAAGTGGGTGTGCATTGGAGATATCAACAGAATGGTAGGTGTATATAGGGAGGTCGATTAGTCGCAATGATTCAATTCAATTCAATTTAAAGAATGGTTTATTAGCTAGACAACCTGTTTTGCAACAATAAGCTGAATTGCACATGTTTATATATATATATATATATATATATATATATATATATATACAAGATTTAAAAGAAATATTACATAGCAATATAATTATATATAAATTGGTAAAATATTGTCTAATTACAATTCTTGATAAATTATATACAGATAATTGCATTGTTAACATTCTGGAAAATTCTGAATATCATCAATAAAATGTAATACTTATAACAGTTGACTAATTAATAAGACCAATTACACCATAAGAATAGGTAAAACTGGTACCTGTACTGATTCAGAGCAAAAATCATGCAATTAATGCATTCGGATATGTTGTAAATGAGGGAAAAGAAAGGACATTTTGCCAGTTACACATTTTCCAGGATGCACATGAAACGAAATTTCAACAATACATAAAGTGCTTGTCTGAAGAAAAGTAAAAAAGAATTTTAATTTGTAGTGATATCAAAGAATAAAGTTGTTCAAACAAAACTGTTTTTATTTTACAAAATTAATACCTGAAAAGCAAAAAGGAGTTAATTAGGTAAGGTAAATAAAATCAATGCTAAGAATTTTTTTAAATCATGATATCAATGTGGGGATGTGTTGTCGGTGGTTTAGTGATGGGGAGGGATGGTGATGGTGTCTATGTGGTGGTGGCGGTGCATGGTTTTGCGGATGGATGGTGGTGTTATTTTGTGAGGGTATTGGGGAATGAAGGTAAGGTGGTGATGGTGATTGTACCGGTTTTGGTGGTGGGACCTTGGTGAAAATGATGGGATGAGATGTTAGAGTTAATGGTCACCAGGGGGTGAGGTTGGTGGGGGTGGTGGTAATGGGGAGAGGGAGTGGCTGTGTTAGTGGTGGGGTGGTATTGTATTGGTGGCTGGGGTCGAGGATTGTTGTTGATGGTGGGGGCGGAAGGATTGGTAGCGGCAGTGTTGGTGTTGGTAGTGGTAGTGGTGGTCGAGGGATGGTTGTGCCATGGTGGCGGTAAGGATGAATACGTTGATAGTGAAATTAATGATCACACAATGATGTGGAGGGATGGTTAAGTTGGCCTGGGATGGACAGTGTTATTAGTGGCCGGTTGGGTGGGATCAGTAGCGTACGCAGGATTTTTTCAACGGGGGGGTTTTAAAATTTGAAAATTCGCGCCGAAAATTTCGCAACGACTCAGCCAGCCGCTGAATAAGGGGGGTTAAGAGCAACATTTTTTTTTTGTCCAGTTTTTGAGGAAAAATTTCGCAACGACTTAGCCGGCCGCTGAATAAGCGGGGGGGGGGGTTAAGAGCAACGTTTTTTTTTTTTGTCCAGTTTTTGAGGAAAAATTTCGCAACGACTTAGCCGGCCGCTGAATAAGCGGGGGTAAGAGCACATTTTTTTTTTCAAAAAAACTGAGGGGGTTTGCTCTGAAACACACACAAAAAAATTTGAGGGGGTTTAACCCCCCCGCTGCGTACGCGCCTGGGTGGGATATTGGTCCAAAATTATTAACAGGCACACTTGAGATTAGTGAGACTATTATTATATAGCGTTCCCTGGTTATAGTTTTGAAACGGAACTTTAATAAAAAGGAACCCCGCAAAAGAAACATGTTATTGACTGCTGAGACAAGCAACTTTCGTGATCGCGGTGATCAAATGGGATTATTTTAGAGACAGAAGTTGTTATGGCAATACGGTTTCCCCTCCCTGGCTCATGCTTATTTCACCTCAATTCAAACCGCCCTTTCTGAAATAACAGTATTTACAAAATTAATCACCATAAATTATTGAGTATTTTCATCAATTTTCCCTTCTCTGTTGTTCTGATTTGTTTTGTTTTGTTTTGTTTATGTTCAGGAAAGTCAATACAGGCGCGGTGGTGGAACAGTCTGTGCTCTGCTCGCTACTCCTTGGGAGCAGTATATATCGGCAATACTGCTGATAGAAGAGTGCCCTGCCTGACGTGTCTATGGAAACCGTTATTAAAGTTCACATATTAGCAGCAGACTCGAGTTGATCTCGTTTATAATTTCCTAGATAGTACTTCTACGGTGGAACAACGCTGTTCCTAAGATTAGGCCTACTGAAATGTTAGCCCATACTTGTATATTTTGCAACATTGCTTATAAAAAAATTGTAGTGGAGGAATGTTTGTATCTTTCGCATGCAATCTTATATGAATATATTGAATATGATGAGACAATTTGTTGTCGCCATTGTGAAACACACTAGTGTTACTTTTTTTGTGTTAAAGGTAATACAAAATTTTGGTAATATTTCAACAAGATTGGATTATGAAATTTAAAATTTGCATTACCCTTGTCAGCCTTGTGAAACCTACGGCCATACAATGGTAGCTGCGACCATGAAAATCTCGGAATATGCAGTTCTAATATATAATTTCCAAACGGGAATAGAAAATCGGTCAATTGTAGTCAAGAAACATTGTTTTGAAGCTAAAGTAATATCAAATAATGAGAGGGAGCTATAAAACATAAAGAGTTTATTATTCACAATTTCATCACTTTATACTCGATTTCGACCGCGACAACGATCATTAAATATTGTAGGATCGCATATGCTTCCAATAAATTAGGTTCATTATTTTGAACCAAATTCATGACCCCTTACCAAAACTTTGTATTACCTTTAAAGGTAGTCTGTCCCATTTGCAGGCTGAAAATATAAAATTATGTAAATCCTATGGTAAACAAGATATACTACCAACTAAAAACTCCTCTTAAATGATTAGAAATGGTAATTGCCTCTATGTGGAATAATATATACCGTAATATATCGACCGCTAATAATTTTCAAAACGCGTTGCACAAAATAGGCCTAGAAGGTAGTCTGAATTTCAGACCCTTGTACCGCATAGTCGTACGTTTTGCGCTGATTAAAGACTCGATAAGTTTAATTTTGGTCATTATAAGAAGCGGGTCATTGATGTGTACAAAATGATAATGTACCCTGTACAGCTAATTTTATCTCTGTTAACAAATTAAAACAAGTCAGTCAGTCATTCAATTGAACAATGTCTGACAATGAAGTCTAGAGAGTAAACGGTTTCCGTTGCATAACAGTTACTATACTTTACTGCTAACGTTTAAATTTCACAGATAGGACATACGTGACATACTCATGATTCCTGCAAAGTTCTACAGAATTTGATGTTGGCTGCAAAGGGATACACTATCTTTAAATTATCAACTTTACCTGCACACGCTTGCAATTTTTTTTTCTATCGTTCATTTTTCCCACTTTTTATTTAGTTACTTTCTGAAAAAATCTTTATACGTGACTCTCTATTCTCCTACATACTCCTAAATCAGCGTCATGTACCCCCGGCCACCCCCCCCCCAATCCCCGCCTCGACTGAAGCATTCATGATATAGTTGGCCTCTGCATTTATCCTGATTCTTTAATTTATCTACATACTTTCGATTTTTCAATTATATATCTGCATTTTTTGTGTATTTCAGTTGTCACATTTTATGTAAATCAATTATATTATATACTATAATTGTTATTTGAATATTTTTTAATAAATGCAGAAAAATCTGCAAAAAAAAATGTGATAACTTCAGGTTGAAGAAAAATGTTAGAAAATAAAGAGTATGGTAACAGTGCCATTAGTCAATTATGATCAGCAGGGGAGTTAACGAAAGAGAGAGGGATGAGTGCCGCCGGGGAGAGCCTGTCAAGAGTATAAAGACAAACTCCGACAGAAATGCAAATATAGAGGGTATTTATCGGGGAGGGGTAGAGAAAAAGAGAAAGAGACAAAGAAAGAGAGATAGAGTAAGGGGGAGGAGTAGGGGTGCACTTTCGACAGAAAAGCATAGATGAAAAGAGGGAATAATATATTGGAGGTGTAGAAGAAGAAGAATAAGAAGAAGAAGGAAAGAGAGAGGGGTTGAGGGAGAGAGAGAGAGAGAGAGAGGGGGGGAGAAGGTGGGGGAGTCAGACATCACCACCGAGAAAAGCAGAGATGAACAAGGAATGGGGATGTGTATAGCGATTGAGTGAAGATAAATGGAATATAAATAAAGAGTAAAGCAACAGGATATGATGTGAGCGACAGATATTCTATCTCTTTGAAAGAGAGAGAGAGAGAGAGAAAAAAAAAATGAAGCGAAGGCCCGGAGAGAGAAGGCCAGAGGTTCTGACAATCAAAACCCATCCATGCCTCTTCGGGGTTTGTGTATTAAGAAATAAGTTATTCCATTTGATTTTGGCCCAACGTCGATAAAATAATGACAATGGTCAAGGCGCGGATCCCCCAAAAAAAAAAAAAGGAGAGAGAGAGAGAGAAGGGAAAGGGAAAGAGGAGAGAAAGGGAAAGAAAGGAGAGGAAGAAGAAAAGAAAAAGGGAAAAAGAAGGAGATCGGGGGGGGGCGTAAGGGCCTTGCCTCCCAGGCTGTTGCCTCCCCCAGCAAAAAAAGAGAGAGAAGGAAGGAAAGGGAAAGAAAAAAGGAAAAGAGGAGATAAAGGGGAAGGAAAAATAGAGGAAGAAGAAAAGAAGGGGGATATCAGCTGCGATTTTCCCGCCAACAAGTTGTGGATTGGGGGCAAAGGCCCGTGCCTCCCTCCGCCAAAAAAAAGAGAGAAGGAAATGAAAAGGGAAATAGGAGAGAAAGGGGAAGAAAAGAGGAAGAAGAAAGGTAGGGGAGATCAGTTGCGATTTTTCCCGCAAACAAGGTGTGGATCGAGGGGGGGGGGGCGAAAGGCCCTTTCCTCCCCCCTTTAGCAAAAAGAGAGAGAGATAGAGAGAAGGAAGGGAAGTGAAAGAGGAGAGAAAGGGAAAGAAAATAAAGAGGAAGAAGAAAAGAAAAGGGGGAAAAGAAGGAAAGTTGCGATTTTTATCGCTTCTTCTATCATCATTGTACAACTATCTTTGTACAAATGTATTTATATATTTGTTTATTTATTCCTGTTTGATAACAATAATATGAATTTAGACTCTAAACAGCAACAAAACAAAATGCAGAAGAAAACTATTTTGCAGGCAGAAAGAAACGCAAAAATGATCATGCATTTGCATGTAAGTGTATCATTAGAATTATTCATATTGTTTTATTACATCTTGTGAAATAGTATGCATTCAAGCTTTTGGAACTTTTTTGTGTATTTGTATGAAAGAAAGCGTTTGGAACCTATAATGCACATGATGCAATTTCAGGTGCAATTTACTGTGTGAAACGCCTTGTCGAATACTCGTATACTCTTTTATGTTTGTTTAACCTTTTTTTACAGTAATACAGATATGTGCAAGCCAACCAATTTTGTTTTTAATCATGTCAATCACAACCTTTCTAAACCTGATCAAATATGGGACACGCACGGCCAGGCACTAGTGTAGGAAATCTTCAAATGTTAATCAGTTATATGACAAAATAACTTGTCTGTTGCCTTACGAAAAAGTATATATTTAGTCAGGCCTGAATTGAAGGGCAAAACAAGTATTGTGTTAAAAGGAAAAAAACATATTTGATGACATTCCAAATTCCCCAATAACCAATACGATTGGAGAGTGACTACTCTTCTTTTTTTTTCTTCTTCAAAACTTACTCAATAACAAGAGTATTTAATAGCTGGCCCGGATACTTCTGCCTCTCACGAAACGCAAGTTGGTGTCTCAGGCCCAGGCCTGAGGTGTCTTTTCATTTTCATGTTGTTGCTCTTTGCACGCTATTTTGTATGAGAGGGTGCTGGAGTATCAGCATATACAACTTTAATCGTATATACAAAAACTACAAGTTGGCTTTCTTGGCATGTTTATTCCAAAGAACCTGCTACGTATAAATTTGTAAAAGTGATATAGTAAACAACCAGTCTTTTCACACTGGTTCTGAAGGGTATAAAACACAACTTTTAATCATATTATAGTTATCATATTACAGGTCAATAAAGTCTACTTTTTGAAACTTAATACCGAGCCCGACATCTTTATTATATCACGTACGACAATGTGTTGTTTTCACACATAAAATATTTAGGCTGATCCTATTGAAAATGGTTATTGATTGTATTGAAAATGGTTATTGATTTACAGTATGTGGCCATGCCCCCAATAAAATTCAAACGTGATTTATTTCTAATTCGATACCAGTGATTTACAAATGTTGCTGAAATGACATGATTTTCCGGGATTTTTCCTCATTTTTTAGTAAACTTTATTATGCGTTTGTTGGAAAATGACAAATTCCCAAATTTACAATTAGGCAAGAAATATGCTTATTTAGAGGCCTACATGTCAGGGTCCGCGAAACGGCGGGGCTCGGGGGCTCGAGCCCCCACATTTAAAAAAAAAGTATATTAACGAGAAATAGAAAGAAAGAGAGAAAGAAAGAATGAATAGTTACCTGCCAGTATCACAAATAATGAGGTATCAAAATATGCTCATGTGACCGTGATTAAATGCCCCAAAACCCTGAGCTTCCGGGGGCTAATGCGGGCCCCTGGATGCTCATCTGACCGTAATTTATTGCTAAAAACCCGTGAGCTTCCGGGGGCTCTGGGGGTTCCGCCCCTGGACCCCACGCCAATTAGTGTCACAAATGTCTTGAGTGTCGTGGCTTGACTGGAGATGCGAAGGTCGAGGGTTCGAATCCCGACACGGCACTAATATCATTTGGCAAGATATTAATCTGCACTTGCTACTCTCCACCCAGGTGTTAAATGGGTACCCGGTAGGATGTGACCGTCATTGTTGGTCAAACAGTTTTTGAGCGTCAAGTAACGCCTGGCTGGAATACTCCCCAGGGAGTGGAGATTGTGCACACAGTGTGTGCGGGCAAGCATTGAATCCAATGACCGGGGTAATAGTATATATGTAAAGCGCTTAGAGACATATAAAAGCGGAATATTAAATAAGGTATCAAAATATGCTCATCTGACCCGTAATTAAATGCCTAAAACCCCTGCGCTTCCGGGGGCTCCGCCCCTCAACCCCATCAGGGGCCCTCAGACGGCCCCTTAATGCTTATCTGACCGTTATAAAGTGCCTTATATCCCTGACTATCATGGGGCTCAGCCCCCTTGACCCCACGCCAATTAGTGACCTGCCAGTGTCATGAATAAGGTATCAAAATATGCTCATCTGACCGTAATTAAATGCCCATACCCCCTGAGCTTCCGGGGGCTCTGCCACTTGACCCCCGCCGGGGCTTTGCCCCTAGACCCTACGCCAATTTACGCTACGCTCTACCTGATCGTAAATACTTGCTGGTCACCATAACGTACCAATATTTGGCTCGCATGACTTCAAATTTGGACCCCCTTAAGAAATCATTGATCCGCGCCTGCAATGGTCCAACATATTGCATGGGCTGGCTTTAACATTGGGCCAATGTCAAAATTTGATGTTGGCCTAACGTCGGGAAATGACGTTGGGCTAACATTGGGCCGGCGGACATTTTAGCATTGGGCCAATGTCAGAATTATAATGTTGGTCCAATGGCCAATGTCAGAATTTGATGTTGGCTCAACGCCGGGAGATGACGTTGCATGGCCCAACACTTTAGCTGGCATTATAATTGCTAGCTGGGTTGTTCATTTTCCTTATTTTTGCAGAGTGAGGTGATGGCAGAGGGGATCCCTTCATACATGATTGAAATAAAAGGGTGAGTGATATTAATACCTACAGTAATTTTCCCAGGAACATGATTTTAAAAATCCCGCAGACTATTTCGAATAGGACAGAAGTTAGAAAATCTCTGACAAGCAAAACAATTTTTTTTCTTCTTCCAGACCCATTTTCAAAAGGGGAGAGGGCGCGCTGGTACATCTGATCGTAAATGATGATTTGCATGTCACTGTCCCATTGAATCCACCTATGGTAGAACAGTTGGGCAGCTTTTCATAATTATACTGATCACATCTTCACTTAAATAACCGTCTGGTATGGGAAATTCTTTGATAAAACTGACATTTTAAGAAGCGGCCAATGGTGCCAGACGTGTACGGTGAAGTGAGTATAGAGGAACAAACGTCGATACAATTCACTATGAGACTAAAGCTTTCGGTCGAATCTTTCTTTGATCACATTAGAACCTTAATTTTGATAATCATATATTGGCCGATAATAAAGAGATCTACAAATTATATCCTAAGTATGATATCTATATGGGGACATACCTGTATAGATTTTTGAAGATGATTCATGCGAAGGCGTAAAACTGTGGGGGGGGGGGGTTAATATAAGGGATATCGCGTGCAATTAACGCAACCCCCCTTCCCCCAAATAAAAGGGGCACATTGTGATGGAAAAAAACTGCAATTCTATTTAAAATTATTTGACTTCCAGCTTTTGAATTTACACTATAGAGATGGACATTTGAACATTCACATGGTATAGATCTAGTTTTGATACATGTAACAGTTAATTTTGTGTTATATAATTGAAATTGAAAAGCATAAACTCCGACTGTAAACATCGACCTTACTTCGTATAATTATTTCCGATAGCTGGCGCTCTATTTTCAGTCTTTTTTCCGTGAGGCACGCTCTCAAGTAAGACATGGAAATGAATGATTGAAATGTTTCAATAAAATGCGTAGAAATAAGAGGAAATATAACTAAAAATACAACAAATTAATAAATGTTATATTACAGTGTATCTTTGGTACAAAATGTATGGTGGGGATTTGTAATAGGAGGAAACTGTAGGAGTATATTTTATCGCCGGCATGAAATCTATAGAATTTAGCCCAGGGCCTGCCTTCCCCTCCATATACTAACAGTCCAACACCATCTCACCCCCCCCCCCCTTTACCACCACTATCACCCCCTCCCACCACCATCAAACACTTCTCCACCACCGCCTACCCACAAGCCTCTCTCTACCACCACCATCACCACGTCCTCCCCCAGCCTCCCACCACCATCACCAGTCCTTCCCTCTACCACCACCATCACAAGGTCCTCCCTGGCTTCCACCACCACCACCAACCCTCCTCCTCTCCCACCACAATCACCAGCCCCTTGCTACTTTTACCACCACCACCATCATCACCACCACAATCCTCTCCCTCTATCGTGCACCTCCATCAAATGAAAGAAAAGGTTGCTCTTAGTCGCTTTAAAGTAAGAGAACATTTTATGGTGAAAGGAAAAGGGGGCACATATTCATAGGGAAAAAGACAAGAAAAATAGCGCATGTCAAAGAAAAAAGGGAAAAAGGTGAAAATGAAGGTGAAAATGGGGCACTTCTCGCACCTAATAAGGGGCACTCACCAGAGATGAAAAGGGCACTAATGAGAACGGAAAGGGGGCAATTAATTATTGCACAGGAAAATGGGCAATTTTTAGAAGGAAAATGGCATTAATAGAAAGGATAAGGCGCACGTGTCAAAATAAAAGGGGCACTTATTTCAGAGTTAAAGCAGGCACCTCTCAAATTTGAATAAGTGCACTCATCGGAGATGAAAAGGAGCACTTAACCCTAATAAGGCCGGGGGGCATTATGCCCCCCCCCCCCTCCGCAATTTTTCTGATTGTTCGGGAACGCATACGGATGTCGCCCCGCCGCTTCATGACTTTTTTCTTTCGAGTCTTGCGCATCTTTTAAAAACAATTTTGTTTTAAATTGGACCTACCGTTACAAAGTCACGTGACCTTTTGTCTTTACATGTCGGCCCGAAAATCGCTCATTTTTGTGATTTGTGTACAAAACATATGGAAATATCATTTTTCCTAAAAAGAGATAAAACATTGGTTATTTGGTCTTGTTTAAAGTTTAGATGTTTGTTTTGGGGCTTAAAATAGTTGAATTATAGTTAGAATAAGTTAAAAAAACAATGAAATACATAAGAAATTATCAAAACAAGAGATAACATAAGGAATAACCTGGCTCTTCCATTTTTTTTGTCGTATTATTATTCCAAATGGTCTAACAAATATATGTAGTGGAAAAGAAAGCTTAAATATGAAGAATATATGATTTATGGGTAAAAATGAAATTACTATAGTATTCTATACACTTCACTTGACATGCATGCAAATTTTTGCGGCGATCGGCCGTTTCACGGCCGAGATCTTAGGGGGCCATAATGGCCCCCGGCCGTATTAAGACCTCAAATAGCCCGGCCTTTTTAGGGTTAAACGAATGAAAAGAGGGCACACAAAGGAAAGAACCACTTGTCCAAATATAAGGGACACCACTCAGATTTGAAAAGAGGCTATTATAAGAGGTGAAGGGGGCATTTATCAGAGATGGTAAGGGGCACTTTTTAATTGTACCTGAAAAGGGGCACTCACCTGAGATGAATAGGGGCACTGAAGCGAATGGAAAGTTATTACAAAGGAAAATGGACCTATAATATTTCAATAGAGGCATCTATCAGAGGTGTCAGAAGGGGCATTAATCAGAACGAAAAAGGGCGCTTATGAAAAAGAAAAAGGGGGCATGTGTAAAAGAAGGGGCACTTATCAGGGTTGAGAAGTGGCACTCATCAAAGATGATAGTGGCACTTGTTAAAGTAAAATGGGCACCTCTCAGATTTGAATAGCGGCAATTATCATAGGTGAAGGGGGCACTCAAGGCCGATTAAACTCGGTGCCCCCCGCAACTAAGGTTCACACTCTATCACATCACCAAACTCAGGTACAGCAAAATAGGGGGAAATCGAATCAGGCATTAGCACTTAACCTGGCTGATGCCATTATGAAGGTCTTGAGATCAAAATGAATAAGTCAACAAAAACAAAAAAGTATAAATTTATTATATATTTTTCCTGTATTATGATTATTGCAAAATGTCAATGAATGTCTCAAAATGCGTTTCGATAAGTGCGTGGAATGTACGGTCTCTTTAAACGTGTTGACGGGGATCGGTTTTGTAAACTAGATGATCCTGAATTTTATAAAACACATGCCTCATACAGTGAGGCGTTATACTGTGAGGGATACCAAATAACGTATACCTATTTGTCTTTCCAATGAGCCATCCCTAGCCAGAGGTGGCCTCGCAGTTTTTAATAAGCATTCCATCAAATCGGGTGTTCAAAATTAATCATTGATAAAACTGAAACTGAAACTGAATTTCTTTGGATTGGAAATTGATATTTGTATATGCTTTATTTACATCGCGCCTATTGATTCTTCATATACTATTACAATATGTGGATAAAGAAATATTTGATAAACTAGAAGAAAATATATATGATGTTTTGTAGAAAGTGCGATATTATGATAATGGGTGACCTTAATGCCCATTTGAACAAAATGAAAGAGATTATGTTGCAATGGACGCAACTGATAATTTTGATGATTTTTTACCAGATAATTGTGTTTCTGATATTGTATACCGGTAACGGTAACACAGAAATTCCACAAAAAACAAATATGTATGGCAGGCACGCGGTTTAGATGTTTGTATTAGCGCCCGAATGAGAATATTAAACGGTTTCACACTTGGAGACTCAAAAGGCAAAATGACACTTTTAACTCACATGGCCGCGGGGGGCGTAATTGACGATTATTGTATCTATAGCACATCAGTTATACTCAGTGTAATGTCATTCGAAGTCAATGACTTTAATCCTCTCTTATCTGATGTCGAGAAAAGGGTAGTGCAGAAACCCATTAATTACAGCCCATGGTCAACTGCGCGCGAAGAAATATTCAAGCACAATCAAACAAGAGTTTTTTAAAATACATGAAAACATTTTACAAATCGATTGTAACGACTCTGATAA
The DNA here is from genome assembly GCA_037976565.1 of Mesocentrotus franciscanus. NCBI lineage: Eukaryota > Metazoa > Echinodermata > Echinoidea > Camarodonta > Strongylocentrotidae > Mesocentrotus > Mesocentrotus franciscanus. The sequence goes on along the minus strand of CP137672.1, from coordinate 32,191,597 downwards.
GGGTAAAATAGAACTCAGGTTAATTCAGCAGTAAATGATTTAACAACAATGATTTACAATGCAGGTTCATTCAGTAATAATAGATGTCGAACTAAAAAATGGCGAAAGAAAAATAAGCCATGGTTTGACACGGATTGTGATCAAGTTTTGAGGTCTATCATACGTCTTTGTCGATATCTGAAACGAAAGCCATCGGATGGAAAATTACGGTGTGAAATAATGACAAAGAAAATAAACCTATCGTTAACTTATACGCAAGAAACATATAATATATAAGAAAAAAAATGCTGAGTGAGTTATAATTTGCTGAAAAGAAAAATCGTTCTAAGTTTTGGAGAATTATAAATATTTTAAAGGGTAAAAATAAAAAAGATATTAGTTAAGGCAATGAAGTTAATTTATGGTATGATTATTTCAAGAAGTTAATAAACGTCTCGTATGTTAATAATTTTGATGATAGTAGCATCGATAATTTTCTTGTGTTCAGTGATTGTTCAATGTTAAATGAAAATATAACTGTGAAAGAGGTGTTAGATTGTCTCCCGTCGCTAAAGAAGAAAAAATCTGGTGGGCCGGATGGCAGCTTAAACTAAATGACGATGATTTCCTGTCAATATGATATATTCACTTATGTTGAACTATTTAATTTATTGTTGAAAACTGGAGTATACCCTGATGCCTGGAGAGAAAATCTTATTAAACCAATTAATAAAGGCGGTTGTCAAGATGACCCCTCAATTTTAGACTTATCTCACTTACAAGCTCAATAGGTAAACTATTCTCTAATGGATTGTATAATAGACTTTCAAGTTATTTGAATGAATATGAAATAATTAATAAAGAACAGATTGGATTCCGTAAGTGAAGCCGTACCACCGATCATATATTTACACTGAAGACGATTATTGTTATGTTTTTCGAAAAGAAAAAAATATTTATATGTTAGTTTTGAACTGCTTTTGATTCGGTTAATAGAAATGCACTTCTATATAAAATGCTTCGATATGGAATTACAGGACCTTTTGAGAGTTTAGTTAAAAACATGTATTATGATGTGCAATTTTCTATAAAGTTGCAACAGGGTATCACTCCTGCCTTCCATGCATCCGTCGGTGTGAAACAGGGCTGCACACTAAGCCCTGTATTATTTTCTCTATATATTATTGATATTGTGAATATTTTTGATAATGACTGCCATCCAGTTACGTTTGGAAATGAAGTTTTATCCTGCTTGTTATATGCTGATGATTAGTTATTATATCAGAATCAGCAGAGGGGCTACAAAATGCGCTATACAATCTTGGTGCATATTGTAACGTTTGGAATTTGCAAGTAAATACAAGTAAGACAAATATTGTGATATTCAATAAGTCTGGTAAAGTGTTTAAGAAATGTAATTTTTATATTGATAATATGAATATTGAGATTGTTAATGAATATAAATATTTGGGATTGGTATTTAAACCGTCTGGAACATACTCTTATGCGAATAAAAATTTGTCTGATAAATCTAAGAAGGCTATATTTCCATTATGGTGGGTTCCCACTGCCGATCAAACCAACCCGACCAAGCCCAATCAAGCCCGATCACCCATTTTCCCCCGACCAATCCCGACCACATGCCTAAACACAAGCTCTTCCCGACCGCTATTCGACCATTGACGACCCACATTCGACCTTTCACGACTCCTGCACGACGTATAGTCGACCACAACTTCGATCTCTTCTCGATCATTCCGATCTACATACAATCCCAACGCGATCCCTACTAGACAAACTAGACGTACACACGATCTGTACACAATCTCGGCCCGAGCAGATCGACCTGTTCGAACAGGGATCCAAGATGACTCGTGAATTGAGTGGTTGCACAAAATATTATCGTCAGCTGATGGTACAGTACTCATTTTTGATCAGCGTTCAGTTCATCTCAGACACTCAAGAAGGCTAAAGGCTTATTTCGAAGTCAATGCATTCCACATTTCTTTAAACTTCCCCCTGTAGACCCAGTGCCATTTGCCAAAGTACTGTATTGCACATGATACTTAAAACATTAATTTTATTTGCCTTTTCAAACAGACTGTCAAGAGCTGCACGTGTCGCAGTCACATGTTACTACCAACTCTAGAAGCGATTAACTTAATTAGTATCAATATACCGGTACGAAGAAAATGTGATTAGATCAGCACGTAATTGTGTCCTTGTTTTTTTGAATATTTATAAGGTGTTTTTTGTTTTCTCAATACCAGAGGCAATACATATAACCGAAATCATGAAATTTACATCATACTCAGAACAATCAAAATACAACTCAGAATAATCAAAATGATCATAATGATAAAATACAATTCAAAAGTATTATTCTGAACATCAGTTGCTAAACAAAACAACTCTTTCATACATTTCCTTATTCGTTTAAAAAAATAATAGTAATAATAATAATGATAAAATACTTAGTCACATCTCCGTGGTCATTTCATGTTCATTTTGTGCTTCTTTGAAGAAAAAAACGAATATCTGTTGAATTAAAAACAAATAAATAAATGCTTGTACATGAAATATTACAGTCTGTCAAAATATTGTTTAAAAAGTACTACCTCTGAAAAGAGACAAACTCCCCCAAAGAGAGAGATAAAGATAAAAAACAACAAAAAAACAACCAAAACAACCCCCCAAAAAAAAAAAAAACTACAACAAACAAACAAACAAAACAAAAACAAACAAATATAAAGATAAAGCAAAGAAATACTGTTGGAATGGAGGGTTGGGAAGTTGCTTTTTTTAAAGTTAATTAATATTACACAAAGCTTTCCAAGGTCTCCCATTTTTTTAAAGTGAATTGAAAGAGTATCCCTTTCCATTGCAATTTTGTTTTTTCCTCTTTCCTATTTTCGAGAATTTTATCTTTTAATTCATCTACATTTGGAGGCTTCCCCTTCTCTCTACTATTAAAAATCATCAATTTAATAAAAATCAGAATGTGGTTTAGTAATTGTTCCGATTTCATATTACTCCCATTTATTCCAATATGAATTTCTTTCCACGACAGTTTCTTTAGAATTGTTAAATTGAGTTTATCAGCACATTTTTCCCAGAATCTTTTTATTATATTACATTAAAAAAATACATGTTGATAGGTTTCATCCAAAATATTGCAATACGAACACAAACCGTTTGTACGAAATTTAAATCTATGCTTTGTTTGTTTGTTTGATTGATTGATTGATTGATGCAAATGATGATTTGTATAAACTATTCTATGCAAACGTTTAAACTGAAATTCTCTCAGTTTACTGTTTAATGTGCACAACTTTGGTCGAACAAAAAAAAATTCCACTTCTTTAGTTGTAATATTATAAAGTTCCATTAAGAGATGAAATGCTGAGCTGATTTCTGCATTCTTCTTGATTTGACTTTTATACACCATCTCTGCAGTTATTTCTTCAAATTTAAAAACCTTCTTTGCAAATATTAATTCTAAACTAAGGCCATAGTGGATGGACTTTCTTGCAGGTTGAACATTCTGTTTCCATTCGTGAGGAATTATTGAATAGATTTTGTTAACTTTTGTAATTTCTTCCTTACTTAAACCAATGGCAATTAAATATGCATCTTTTTTTAATAACCCTTGTTCATCGCATATGTAATGAAGTCGATATATATTTTTTTAAAACAAAGTCTCCTCAAATAAAGTTTGACCTTCTAGTTGAATAAAATTATTATTATACAATATTTCATTCCCTCTGTATCTCTCTTCTGTTTTAACATATTCTTTCATATCTATCCATGCTTTCAGAAGATTCTGATAAAAAGAAGGTAACATGAGTTTCACTGTATCTCTCCAATAGTTGCAATAAAATATTAAATTCCCGCCCATTAGTCTCATTAAATATTTAAAGTAATGTTTCCATTTGATAGCTTGAGTTACTGTTACAAGCCTTTTTATCCACATTATTCTCTTTGCCTTTACAAACAGTCGGAAATTCATCATTTTGAGCCCACCCTGCGGATAGTTAAAAACATGATGCTCTTTTAATTTTGCCTTTACTTCTTCACAAAAAAATTCAAAACATATTTCTTCAATTTCGCTATACACCCATTCAGGAACCGGCATCAATGATGATAAATATATAAATTTAGAATAGCCATATACTTTCATTAATTTAATTTTCCCCATTAATGTTAAATCACGCTGCTTCCACCACGTAAAACGTTTTTTTAATCTTGCTCAATATTTCTTTATAATTCATTTGTTCTTTGATATCTTCGTGTATTGAAAAATAAATTCCTAGTATTTTAACAATGTCTACTTGCTTCCCAAACGGAAATGTATGAGTGGATAATTGTGGACCTAAGGGCAAAATGAATGTCTTGTCCTTGTTTAACTTTAAGCCTGATATTTTATAAAAACATTCAAAAATATGTTTAATTTCCTTAAATGAATTCGAATCTTTAATGAAAAGCGTTAATCGTCTGCGTACAGAGAGAGAGAGAGAGAGAGAGTGGATCTCCCTGCCTTACTCCTCTTTCAACCTTGAAATAACCTGTTGATGTATATCCATTTATAACACAACTTTCTGCTTTAGTATAAAAATTATTAACCCATTTACAAAACCCTGGTCCAAAATTAAATGATCGAAAACCTTATATAAAAATAAATGTGAAACAGAATCAAATGCTTTTTTTTACAGAAAAGCGTGTTCTCTGTAAAAAGAAGTATGAGAGATCATGTCGTCATTATTCGTATTGCTTCTCCAATGTTCCTATCCTATATCCCAACTGATCAAAACTAACAATTTCAGGTAAAACTTCTTGTATTCTCTTTGAAAGTATCTTAGATAGGATTTTATAATCTACGTTTAGCAACGAAATCGGTCTGTAATTCTTAATAAGCTCCGGATCTTTGCCATCTTTATGTATCAAGATAATAACTGCTTGACTTTGAGAGCCTGATAATTCCCTTGTTGAAGAGCTTCATTAAAAGATGCAAGAACTAGATCTCCAATTACTGGCCACAATTTCTGATAAAATTCTGCAATTAAACCATCATTTCCTGGAGATTTGTTAAGTTACATATCTTTTAGTATTTCTATGCATTCCCTTTCTACGATCGTTTCCTCACATGAATCTCGTGATATATTATTCCATTTTGGCAGGTTATTAGGAAAGAAGTCCAAAGTGTCATCTTGTATAGAATTTATTTTGCTATATAGCTGCCCATAAAATGATTTTATTCCTTCAATAATTTCTTTTCGTTAGAAGTGGTATTTCCATTTCCATTTAATTTCTTTATTATACTTTTTTTCTATTTGATTCCATTAACTGTTTGAAGAATGCTGTATTCTTTTCTCCACATTCATACCATGAGGATCTTGACCGTACTTTTAAACCTTCATTGATGTAATCGTGGAGTAAACTTAGTTGTTGTTTCTTAGTTTTCAAATTTTCAGAAATATCTTTGTGATGTCCAATCGACAATAAATCCTCTTCTAAGTCTTTAATCTCTTTTACCAATTTTCCGATTTTTTTCTTTCTTTCCTTTCCTCCGCCCTTTTTCTTGATAGTTTAATTGTAAACTTCCGTATTTCCATTTTCATGAAATCCCATAGTACTCTCTTATCTTTAATTTCAACAGACAGTTTCTCTTTAAAGTCTTTATTTCTTCTCTAATCTTCTTAACGTATTCCTTGTCACTTAATAGACTATTATTAAATTTCCAATAAGATCTTTTATCTTTATTTTTGTCGATGACCTATTATGGATTACCAGATTAACTGCTGAATGGTCAGGGGCTATAGAGGGAACAATGTCACATTTGGATGTTATTTGCTCTAAATTCTCTGATATGATCCAATAATCTAAGCGACTTTGCATTAAAAGATTTCGTTATTTATACGTGTATTGCTTTTTATCTTTATTTTTACTTCTCCATACATCACGTAATCTATAACTATCCATGAACTCTTCAAATTTTTTTACTAAACTTTGTTTGCTTCTTTGACACTTGTCCAAAATAATCTAAATTCGTGTCTCTAATAACATTGAAGTCAGTTGGTTGGTTGGCTTGATCGGCAGTGGGAACCCACCATTAAGAAAATACTCTTAGGAGTGACCGGATGTTAATAACTTCTCATATAAAGTTATTTGATGCATGTATTAAACCTATTGTAATGGTGGGTTCCCACTGCCGATCAAACCAACCCGACCAAGCCCGATCAAGCTATTTTGGCCTGGTCGGGCTCGGTCGGCAAGGGCGATCGGGGTCGGTCTACCTTGATCGGGGTCGGTCTACCTTGATCGGTATCGATCTGGCTTCCTACACGACAATTTTTGGCATGTCAAAAAATATCGTGTAGGGGTCGAGAAGGCAAGCGATCGTACAGCGATCGTGTATTGGTCGAGTAGAGGTCGAGCTGATCGGGAATCGATCGTATAGAGGTCTAGTTTGGTCGCGGTGGATTTTTTCCGCCGATCACTACCCGATCATCTCGATTTATACACAACTTCTACACGATTGGTTCCCGATCAACTCGATCAACAACTCAACCGCTTGACGATCGATACATGTCTGCCCTAAACAGTCACTCGACCGAACTCGCTCACTTCTCGACTGCTTCTCGATGACATCCCGAGCACTTCTCGACCACTTCGACCGCACTCGATCTTTCCGATCGCAACTCAACTCAATAGGAATAATACAGAAGGAAATCCAGTAGCACTTGGGGTGACTTCAATGTTATTAGAGACACGAATCTAGATTATTTTGGACAAGTATCAAAGAAGCAAACAAAATTTAGTAAAAAATTTGAAGAGTTCATGGATAGTTATAGATTACGTGATGTATGGAGAAGTAAAAATAAAGATAAAAAGCAATACACGTATAAACAACGAAATCCTTTTATGCAAAGTCGCTTAGATTATTGGATCATATCAGAGAATTTAGAGCAAATAACATCCAAATGTGACATTGTTCCTCTATAGCCCCTGACCATTCAGCAGTTAATCTGGTAATCCATAATAGGTCATCGACAAAAAATAAAAATAAAAGATCTTATTGGAAGTTTAATAATAGTCTATTAAGTGACAAGGAATACGTTAAGAAGATTAGAGAAGAAATAAAGACTTTAAAAGAGAAACTGTCTGTTGAAATTAAAGATAAGAGAGTACTATGGGATTTCATGAAAATGGAAATACGGAAGTTTACAATTAAACTATCAAGAAAAAGGGCGGAGGAAAGGAAAGAAAGAAAAAAATCGGAAAATTGGTAAAAGAGATTAAAGACTTAGAAGAGGATTTATTGTCGATTGGACATCACAAAGATATTTCTGAAAATTTGAAAACTAAGAAACAACAACTAAGTTTACTCCACGATTACATCAATGAAGGTTTAAAAGTACGGTCAAGATCCTCATGGTATGAATGTGGAGAAAAGAATACAGCATTCTTCAAACAGTTAATGGAATCAAATAGAAAAAAAAGTATAATAAAGAAATTAAATGGAAATGGAAATACCACTTCTAACGAAAAAGAAATTATTGAAGGAATAAAATCATTTTATGGGCAGCTATATAGCAAAATAAATTCTATACAAGATGACACTTTGGACTTCTTTCCTAATAACCTGCCAAAATGGAATAATATATCACGAGATTCATGTGAGGAAACGATCGTAGAAAGGGAATGCATAGAAATACTAAAAGATATGGAACTTAACAAATCTCCAGGAAATGATGGTTTAAGTGCAGAATTTTATCAGAAATTTTGGCCAGTAATTGGAGATCTAGTTCTTGCATCTTTTAATGAAGCTCTTCAACAAGGGAATTATCAGGCTCTCAAAGGCAAGCAGTTATTATCTTGATACATAAAGATGGCAAAGATCCGGAGCTTATTAAGAATTACAGACCGATTTCGTTGCTAAACGTAGATTATAAAATCCTATCTAAGATACTTTAAAGAGAATACAAGAAGTTTTACCTGAAATTGTTAGTTTTGATCAGTTGGGATATGTTAAGGATAGGAACATTGGAGAAGCAATACGAATAATAGACGACATGATCTTTCATACTTCTTTTACAGAGAACACGCTTTTTGGTGGCCATTGATTTTGAAAAAGCATTTGATTCTGTTTCACATTTATTTTTATATAAGGTTTTACAATCATTTAATTTTGGACCAGGGTTTTGTAAATGGGTTAATAATTTTTATACTAAAGCAGAAAGTTGTGTTATAAATGGATATACATCAACAGGTTATTTCAAGGTTGAAAGAGGAGTAAGGCAGGAGATCCCTCTCTCTCTCTGTACGCAGACGATATAACGCTTTTCATTAAAGATTCGAATTCATTTAAGGAAATTAAACATATTTTTGAATGTTTTTATAAAATATCAGGCTTAAAGTTAAACAAGGACAAGACATTCATTTTGCCCTTAGGTCCACAATTATCCACTCATACATTTCCGTTTGGGAAGCAAGTAGACATTGTTAAAATACTAGGAATTTATTTTTCAATACACGAAGATATCAAAGAACAAATGAATTATAAAGAAATATTGAGCAAGATTAAAAAACGTTTTACGTGGTGGAAGCAGCGTGATTTAACATTAATGGGGAAAATTCAATTAATGAAAGTATATGGCTATTCTAAATTTATATATTTATCATCATTGATGCCGGTTCCAGAATGGGTGTATAGCGAAATTGAAGAAATATGTTTTGAATTTTTTGTGAAGAAGTAAAGGCAAAATTTAAAAGAGCATCATGTTTTTAGACTATCCGCAGGGTGGGCTCAAAATGATGAATTTCCGACTGTTTGTAAAGGCACAGAGAATAATGTGGATAAAAAGGCTTGTAACAGGAACTCAAGCTATCAAATGGAAACATTACTTTAAATATTTAATGAGACCAATGGGCGGGAATTTAATATTTTATTGCAACTATTGGAGAGATACAGTGAAACTCATGTTACCTTCTTTTATCAGAATCTTCTGAAAGCATGGATAGATATGAAAGAATATGTTAAAACAGAAGAGAGATACAGAGGGAATGAAATATTGTATAATAATAATTTTATTCAACTAGAAGGTCAAACTTTATTTGAGGAAAATTTGTTTAAAAAAATATATATCGACTTCATCACATATGCGATGAACAAGGGTTATTAAAAAAGATGCATATTTTATTGCCATTGGTTTAAGTAAGGAAGAAATTACAAAAGTTAACAAAATCTATTCAATAATTCCTCACGAATGGAAACAGAATGTTCAGCCTGCAAGAAAGTCCATCCACTGTGGCCTTAGTTTAGAATTAATATTTGCAAAGAAGGTTTTTAAATTTGAAGAAATAACTGCAGAGATGGTGTATAAAAGTCAAATCAAGAAGAATGCAGAAATCAGCTCAGCATTTCATAACTTAATGGAACTTTATAATATTACAACTAAAGAAGTGGATTTTTTTTTGTTCAACCAAAGTTGTGCACATTAAACAGTAAACTGAGAGAATTTCAGTTTAAACTTTTGCATAGAATAGTTTATACAAACCATCATTTGCATAGATTTAAATTTCGTACAAACGGTTTGTGTTCGTATTGCAATATTTTGGAGGAAACCTATCAACATGTATTTTTTAATGTAATATAATAAAAAGATTCTGGGAAAAATGTGCTGATAAACTCAATTTACCAATTCTAAAGAAACTGTCGTGGAAAGAAATTCATATTGGAATAAATGGGAGTAATATGAAATCGGAGCAATTACTAAACCACATTCTGATTTTGATTAAATTGATGATTTTTAATAGTAGAGAGAAGGAAGCCTCCAAATGTAGATGAAGTAAAAGATAAAATTCTCGAAAATAGGAAAGAGGAAAAAAAAACTTGCAATGGAAAGGGATACTCTTTCAATTCACTTTAAAAAATTGGAGACCTTGGAAAGTTTTGTGTAATATTAATTAACTTAAAAAAAGCAACTTCCCAACCCTCTATTCCAGCAGTATTTCTTTGCTTTATGTTTATATTTGTTTGTTTGTTTGTTTGTTTGTTTTTTTTTGGGGGGGGTTCTTTTTGGTTGTTTTTTGGTTGTTTTTTATCTTTATCTCTCTCTTTGGGGGAGTTTGTCTCTTTTCAGAGGTAGTACTTTTTAAACAATATTTTGACAGACTGTAATAATTCATGTACAAGCATTTATTTTATTTTTTTAAATTCAACAGATATTCGTTTTTTTCTTCAAAGAAGCACAAAATGAACATGAAATGACCACGGAGGTGTGACTAAGTATTTTATCATTATTATTATTACTATTATTGTTTTAAACGAATAAGGAAATGTATGAAAGAGTTGTTTTGTTTAGCAATTGATGTTCAGAATAATACTTTTGAATTGTATTTTGATTATTCTGAGTTGTATTTTGATTGTTCTGAGTATGATGTAAATTTCATGATTTCGGTTATATGTATTGCCTCTGGTATTGAGAAAATAAAACACCTTATAAATATTTAAAAAAACAAGGACACAATTACGTGCTGATCTAATCACATTTTCTTCGTACCGGTATATTGATACTAATTAAGTTGATCGCTTCTAGAATTGGTAGTAACATGTGACTGCGACACGTGCAGCTCTTGACAGTCTGTTTGAAAAGGCAAATAAAATTTCTGTTTTAAGTATCATGTGCAATACAGTACTTTGGCAAATGGCACTGGGTCTGCAGGGGGAAGTTTAAAGAAATGTGGAATGCATTGACTTCGAAATAAGCCTTTTAGCCTTCTTGAGTGTCTGAGATGAACTGAACGCTGATCAAAAATGAGTACTGTACCATCAGCTGACGATAATATTTTGTGCAACCACTCAATTCACGAGTCATCTTGGATCCCTGTTCGAACAGGTCGATCTGCTCGGGCCGAGATTGTGTAGAGATCGTGTGTACGTCTAGTTGGTCTAGTAGGGATCGCGTTGGGATTGCATGTAGATCGGAATGATCGAGAAGAGATCGAAGTTGTGGTCGACTATACGTCGTGCAGGAGTCGTCAATGGTCGAATGTGGGTCGTCAATGGTCGAATAGCGGTCGGGAAGAGCTTGTGTTTAGGCATGTGGTCGGGATTGGTCGGGGGAAAATGGGTGATCGGGCTTGATTGGGCTTGGTCGGGTTGGTTTGATCGGCAGTGGGAACCCACCATTATATTCAGAGGTTTGGATGTTAGATATTTTAGGTACAGGTAGGAACCACATTGAGAAACAATACCCGAAAAAGTTCATATTAAATATTTGAATATATATTACGAGTAAATAGAGCAGCTCTAAATAGTGCCGTCTTAGCCGAGCTAGGACGATTTTCACTAGCACTCTTTGGAATAAAAACCACAATTGGATTCTGGCTACATATGGTACAATCAAACGACAATTCTCTGATAAATTAAGCTTATTTAGAAAACATGGGATTAACAAATGGTTATTGCCAAAAACTTAAATTGTTTCTAATCGATTTAGGATTTGGTCATGAATGGAATAATCAAAGTACTTTTTTCTGAAAGATGTCTTCTTAAAGTAATATTAAACAATTGGAAGAACGATATATTAAGTTATGGAAGGATAAACCAAATGAAAACAGTAATGTTTTTGTCGTTAGCTTAGAGCTTACAGATATGTTAAAAAGAGGTATATACTCGACAATTATTGATTGTTAGGTATAGATAAATCCCATGTATTAAATTATAAAAGAATACGGATAAGTAACAGTAGACTTATGATAGAAATGGGACGATATCAGCAATAACTAGACATTGATAATCGTATATGTCCTCTTTGTTTTAGTGAGGTAGAAACAGAGAGTCATTTCGTTCTGATCTGTCAAGTTCTAAATAACAAGAGAACTGATTTGTTTGACAGTATCATAAATATAGTTCAGTCATTAAAGAATATGAATTTGGAAGAAAAATTTCATTTTGTACTCCAAAGTAGTGACTATGACATAAGTAGTATCTGTGTACTAAGTATAAGTCAAATTTATATAGAAAGAGATAAATTACTCCATAAGACTTATGCCTAGGTCACATTTGCCGCGGCGGCCGTGCGGTCTAAAATATCTACGGCCAATATCAATTATAGGGCCGCCGCAGCATTCCCACGGTCACATACGGTAGCGGTCACATATGTCAGTAGGGTAGCCGCACGGCGTATTTTGAATTTGTGGAGAGAGAAAACCGGCGGCTGCCATACGGCCTTGAAGTGATGATGCACGGTCGCTTTAGGGCGTCCCTGCGGCGGCCGTAGGTTTTTGACAAATACCAAGGCGCCCGCAAGGCCACCGATTACGGGCGCCGTAGGGCCGCCTTAAGGCTGAACTAGGACGCCCGTGGAATTCCTGCGGCCACCGCAATTTGTTTGGGGTCCGCAAAAGTCAATTATAATTCATAAGACCCTAGAGCAGCCGCACGGCAAACGCAAGGCCACCGTACGCCCGACGTATGGTTGCCGTGGAACCGCTCTACGGCATGGCTACGGCGTGTCTCATCGCTACGGCGAACTTAGAAATAAAAACAGTTATAACTCCGCGTTATAATCCCACGGCGACCCGTACGGCCTGTAAAGATAGGGATACGCCCTAGGGTGACCCTGAGGCAACCGCAGATTCTCTGCGGCCGCCGCAAGTATCTCTCGATTTCGGGGGCATACGCCCACCGTATCCTAGCCGTAGAGCAAATGTGACCTAGGCATTAGTAATGTACTTTAAATTACCTTTAATTTACTTACAACCATGTTCCTGATATCTTAGGTTAATTCTGACCTAATGTATGTACTGTGTACCCAGGCCCGTACAAACTAGGGGTTCGGGGGTTCGCGCAAACCCCTCCTTAGAATAAAAAAGAAGAAAAAAAAAAGATTTTTTTTTTTTAAAATAATAATTATTATTCTATTATTATTATTTTTTGCTCAAGAGAGGGGGTGTTGATATTTGTGCTTCATACCCCCGTTGAGGAAAAAAATTAGTGCTCACTAGCCCCCGCTTATTCGCCGCTAAATATTTTCTCACGAAAAAATGTTGGTAACCCTAAGAACCCCCCCCCTTTAAAAAAACCTTGTACGGGCTTGGTACCAATGTATGTATTTTATCCTAATGTATCGTTGTTCGTGTCTGATGATTATCCGACCTTGTGGATTAGTATCAATAAACTTAAAACTTGAACCTTGAAACTAATAAGAGTCCCATGCCTGGAAGGACACGTTAAACATAGAGAGAGAGAAAAGAGAGAGAGAGAGAGAGAGAGAAAGAGAGAAAGAGAGAGAGAGAGAGGGGGGGGGGAGGGAGAGAGAGAGAGAGAAAGACGGGGGGGGTCAAGCAGAGAGGAGCTAGAAAACCTGTCATAGATCGAAAGCGAGAGAAGAAGTTGATAAATAAGGGCATATCTATTCTATCAAAATTGCACCTGAATATCACATAATCGGTTGTGTTAGAGATCGGTACTTGGTATGAAAATAAGTATTCATATTCATATCAGTTATAAAACAGCCGAACATTTCATCGGAGGGCTATTGTTATCTTTCTGGGGGTAATTTCTTCCTTTATTTGAACCACGAACTTAACTGTCTCTCATTTTGTGGCGTGCATTGTTTGAATATACATGTACTCTTGTTTGCGGTATACATTTGCAACATAGCCAGGGCCCTGGAAGCTGACGCGCATTCTCTGCAATCATAATGGCGGTGAAAAAACATGTAATAGGTATTCTGTTCTTTTACCTGACATCCTTGTGTCTCGTGTCGTGCGAGCTGTCTTGCAAAGATCCAAATGGAAACAATGTAGATTGGTAAGTACAGAACTTAGTATGATCTATATAATGTTAATCAAAGTCGACTCGGGCTTGAATTAATCGGCGCCTATATCTTCCCTGTATGACATTCGATACAGAACGATTGCCGCATTATCAATGATAAGGACAAGAAATAATTCTTATACTCATTGCACTAAATGTTTTAGGTCACTAGAAAAATTCTTATCACTTAAAAATACAATGTGTCAAAACAATCCAATGTTCTCCAAAAATAAGTAGGACTGATAACAATAATCTCACAATAGCGACCTCACGAAATGAATCTTCAAACCATATAACGCACAACTACAAAGTATGGTCATGATGGTGCTGAAGCAGATACCACGTATAACGATGAAATCTTGAAGATAACACCAGATCATGTATTTATTACAATATAGAGGTATATAACAATGTCTAAAATTGTCTATTTTCCCTTTGAATTTACCCCTTTTTCAGAACGTGCCCTTCTTTGTTTGTGCCCACACCTTGAACAACGCTCCGCCGCCCCTGCAATGGCTGTATAAAATCAGACACTGTGGCTATCAGTAGTTGCACATACATGTATAATTCCCCTTATTCACCAATGGCAGGTTCATAGTCCAGAAGCTGCCCTGGAACAACAAAAGCAGCAATCACTTGATTCGTGATGGCGTAGCCCATCTGTACATGGACGTTCACAGTTCATATTTCTCTCTTTCCGACGTCTCTCTGAATGACAGTAACCAAGCAGTGGGATATACCTTGCAACAGATCTACAAAAATTACGAAAGCCAGGTAGATTATGAGTCAATATTATTATACACAATCTACTAAAAGAAATTAGGAACTGTGATCTTGTGGATAGGTTCATGTGTGGGGTAGAAAGCATCAAATTATTTGAAAAACTTGCATAAAAAAGAAGAGAAAGGTAAGATTGAAAGAAAAAATAAAAAACGAAAAGGGAGAAGAAGGAGAAGAAGAAAAAGAACAATAAACTAAAGGAGAAGAGGAAGGACATAAAACAGAAAAAAGTGGGGTGGTTAATATACTCAACTTTTATCATCATCACAGCATATTTTGTTAAAGGTCTGGATAATATGACGGAAACCAAACAGTGGAATGAAGACAAATCATAAAATATATTTTTAAAAGACTAAATTTCGTTTTTGTTTTACTTTCGAGGTTTAATGAAAACCACTTTTACACCGGAGAGACTCAAGCAGTTCGTATCTATGGTCCAGTTCGATAACTCAATGCATTAACAATATTTCATGACGCCTCTACCTTGATCCCCTTCCAAACTATTGAAACTCTAAAATATAGAAATATAATTATATTAGTAATTAATATCGAAATAACATGCAGTAGTGCATGTGTTAAATGACTCAAGATGAAGGAAATAAAAGAGTAAATTATATGTATATACTGTAATGTAATCTCTTAGACAATCTTATTTCTTTTACCTGTTCAAAATGAAGATATAAGTATGTAGTCACAATATACGCTGTTGCTGCCCATACAGTTGGAATAATTTTTCTTTGCTCTCTGCATGTAGAGATTGTGAGAATATGATCGGTCTATATTCTTGACAGATAAAGTATATCTTCTCATAACTTCTGTTGATCAATCTCTATAACTATTTAGATTAATTAATAAAGTTCTTAGGAATAATGTATCTATCAAGAATAAATTATATTCTCATAATCACTTCGTGAAAAGATGTAAGAAAAATAAATCATCCAACGTTTTGGACAATGGTGTAGGCCCCTTATTTGTATTCATTATTATTTTTTGCAGGGACAATCGCATTTGACAAAGAGTCCGGGTTTTGGCTTGTTCATAGCGTCCCCAAGTTCCCCGATTTCGCAAAGAATTGTTACGTCTGGCCTAGTAATGCACGTAATTACGGTCAATCCATGCTGTGTATCTCCATGAAGACGGACGAGTTCGTTAAAGTCGGTAAGTATAAAGCAGTCATTCTATAAAAACATAACTATATATCAATGGAAAGCTTATGACCTCATGAATTTTTTAGATTTTCTTGTTTCTACTTAATTAAGTCGTAAAAACAAAAACCAATACATGAATTTTTCATTATTAATTTTCTACCCCCAATAAAGCGCCAAAAATAATGTGACGTAGGCGATTGTAGCATATCCCCAAAACAAAAACAAAGTTTGTAACCACTTCATGGAGTTTATATGGCTTTTGCTGTATAAGTTTGATGCATGTTTTTATCGTTTTCCATGTATGCTCATTGAATTAGAATCAGATAAACTTAAAAAGAAGAAAGGGTAATGTTGCTTATTATATAAAACTGACGAAAGAAATTATACAGATGAAAGAAATCAATGGAAATTAACACAATATGTAAGTATACTGCTTACAAGTATCGGCTTGCATGGTGGTGTCGATATATACAGTAGGCTTAAGGTTGCACCATTGTGAGAGAGGAGGAGTATTGGGGAGTCCTGAAAGGACTGTCGGTAATCTTTCTTTCTTACTCAAGAAAGAAAGATTACCGACAGTCCTTTTCAGGACTCCCCAATCCCCCCTCTCTCACATGGTGCAACCGTAAGCCTATACTGTATAATATGTAAGTAATATTGCGATCTCTATTGCCGGTCATTATTCGTGCTCAAATCACACTGACCAACAAAATCACATGAAATCAAACATTGCTCCGTGTTTAAAAGACTTCTGCATTATTTGCCCCATTCCAGTTAATTGTAGGATATCAATTTCAGCTACATGTAATTAAACAAAAAAAAATTTGTAG
Source organism: Mesocentrotus franciscanus (assembly GCA_037976565.1). Classification (NCBI taxonomy): domain Eukaryota; kingdom Metazoa; phylum Echinodermata; class Echinoidea; order Camarodonta; family Strongylocentrotidae; genus Mesocentrotus; species Mesocentrotus franciscanus. Next base: position 32,175,035 of record CP137672.1, on the reverse strand, counting down.
ATATAAATTTTGAATTAGAGTCTATAACAAAAACAAATATTAATATCAGCATTTGCAACATGATATCACAAAGAGGCAGGCATGACATCAATTAGCTTAATATGTTAATTTGCTAGGTTCTCATGCAGTATTTTATTTATTTTCCAAAAAGAATAAAACACTATATTCTGCAAACAATGACACTACTCAGGGCAAAGTTAATGTATATGTAAATGAACAACTTTGCTTTGAATGATATGCCCCATTAAAGATACTATGTCCCTTTTGCAGCCAACATCAAATTGTGTAGAACTTTAAAGGAATTATGAATATGTCATGTATGTCCTATCTGTGAAATTTAAACGTTAGCAGTGTCCTAATATTGAAATTATGCAAGGAAACCCGTTTACTTGCTAGACTTCACTGTCAGACACTATTGAGTGACTGACTGGCTTTTTTTCATCTTTGGTAATAACATACATAAAATGAGCTGTAAAGGGTAGCCCACTTATTGTAATGGCCAAAATTAAACTGATCGACTAATGAACTCGGTCGGTACAATGGTCTGAAAAATCAAACTATTACTTACTGGCTCTATAGCTCCTAAGTCGATTCGACAACTAATAGTCGTTATTTTCCCACTTAAAGACATTTTCAAGCCCCCCTTTTTTAGGGATGTTCTAAATTAGTAATGTCTTTCAAATGCCGTTGGAATTTAACCTTTCCATTTTTTGGCCTGCAAATGGGACATACTACCTTTAACCCATCAACTACGTACATGGATCATACATTTTCTTATCCTGTCGGAAGGTGTTTAAAGTCCCAGTCGACAATGCGCCATACATGACAACTGGACAACAACTATATCTATGTACATATATTGTAAATAAAGTAGATTATTCTAAAACTTACCCATACTGTTGTAGATTAGCAGAGAAAAACAGTATTCAGCAGGAATTTGCAGATCTAGAACACCAAGATTCACTCTCCTGTCGAGGCAAAGCACTGCACAACATGGTGATTAGCGCACGCACTAGCTGTATACACTATTATATCATGCACTGCATTGTACTGAATAACAATACATGTACAGCGATCCTTTGGCACATACACACAGCCGTTCATATAATGAATGTAGTATACGTACAAACACAACGGTTGCAATTGGGGCATTGAAATGCAAGTCTGCATTTTTGGTTGTGTGTATAGTCAGATTTATTCCTGTGTGCGCTGTGTGGATTTAGGGCTTGTATGTATATAGTCTTGATATTGCAGACCTTCTTTACGATATTTCAAGCTGTTGCACAATCTGTAAATTTACTCACCATTGATAAATGGCCAAATGAAAGTTAAGTTTTCCACTCCTGTTTCCCCTAATAATAATTGCACACGTCTTAGCTACATTATTGCATTTGTTAATATAATAAATTTAAGTCAGATTCCTAGCTGTACTTTTTAATTGTCAGTTTTTCATTTAAACTCAAACCTTAGAAAACTAAAGGACTATGAAATTACATATTTGGTTCCCCACAATGGATATGTAAATTAATTGCAAACAAAAGGGGAAAACATATGTACCATACTAATACCATACAGCCATGGTACTGAACGATGGTTAGAACCATACAAACATGGTATTGACTTTGAACCATACAACCGTCAAAGCACCGCAAGGTACTATGATAAAACTATGGATGTACCATAGTAACCATGGCACTGAACCATGCAGCCATCAAAGTACCACAAGATATCATGGTAAACCATGGAAGTACTATGGTTACCATGGTCTTTTTATTTGATAACCATGGTAATACCATGGTTTAAGCAAAGTAGTACAATGGTACTCTTTTATAAGGGATATTATACAGAGTGAGTCAGAAAAAATGTCCCACTTTTTAAAAGTTGTATTGTTTGAAGTATGAATATTTAATCACGGGTTTCATGATATGTCTTGATAGAGTTATCCTCCAAGTACATTTAGGTACCATTTTCATTTGAATCTCTGCATGCATGACTGAACATCAGACAATATTTACAAGACTGCCAGATCTCACTTGCGCCAAGTTGCTGGGTGAGGAATAAAATAGTGTTTTGAACTAAGACAGCCAGACAGACAAAAACACACACACATGCACGCACGCACACACACATACACGCACAAACACACACATACGCACACGAACAGGCACACGCACACAAATGAGCGTTCCATTCCCGACAAGGCCCACCCAAAATGTTATTTTTTGTCGGGAATTCTTCTTCTCGTACGAAAAGTTGAGTGGCCGCTGTCCTCTTGGTGCGTATTGGCGGATGTTGTGCGTGTTGAGCTTTATGATGATGATGATATGATGGTGGTAGTGAATGTGTACTAAAGGGAAAGATTGTCAGGGAAATGCCACTTAAACATTCAGCGATCTTGATAAAAATCAATGGTTAATCAGAAAGAGGAAATTATGAAACAATTTTTACCGTGTGCTGTGTGTTGTGTGTGTGTGTGTGCGTGTGCGTAAATGCGTTTGTGTGTGCGTATGCGTGTGTGTGTCTGTGCGTGTGTGTGTCTGTCTGACTGTCTTTGTTCAATGCACGGTTTTATTCCTCACCCAGTAACTTGGCGCAAGTGAGATCTGGCAGTCTTGTAAAGATTGTCTGATGTTCAGTCATGCATGCATAGATTCAAGTGAAAATGGTACCTAAATGTACTTGGAGGATAACTCTATCAAGACATATCATGAAACCCGTGATTAAATATTCATACTTCAAACAATACAACTTTTAAAAAGTGGGACATTTTTTCTGACTCACTCTGTATAGCACTACATAGGCAAATTAAATTTGATAGGAGTGTACGCGTACGGGCGCGGCTGCAGCATTACTGACGTCACGCAAGTATAGCCAGCTAGACCGTCAGTGTTGATCACATGCCATGATGGGGGGTTGGTCACACAGACCACAGAGTCCCATTAAAACCCTAGGGGTTGGTATAGGTTTAAGGTCTTCAGCCCTATATATTTCATGGATGAGCTTTAACAAAAATTTAAAAACCGCGGATGAATTAGGTACAGGGGCCGGGAGGCGCATATTTTTACACAACTGTTTAGCCATTTTCGCGAAAAAATTCATAGAAGTGCTCTGGTGAATTAAAAAGTCTAAGTCGTCAGCGCACAATACAATCACCAGCAGCAATATACTTTTAGTAGTACAAAATTATGTGCAAGCACGTACACCCAGGGAAGAAGATGATATAAAAGGGAAAACAAAGAAATTAATACATAAGGAGAGTGGAGAGGATATGGAAAACGAAAAACAAGGAAATACATAAGGAAAGAGAAGAGGATAGATCAAAGGAGAAACAAAGAAATACGTAACGAAAGAGAAGAGGATATATAAAGTAAATAGGAAAAACAAAATCGAAACTACATAACGGAAGAGAAGAGGATAGATTAAAGGAAAAACAAAGAAATACATAATGAAGGAGAAGAGGATAGATTGAAGGAGAAACATGCAAAGAAATAGATAACGATCGAAAGAGAAGAGGATAGATTGAAGGAGAAACAAAGATGCATATTAAACGAAAGAGAAGAGGATAGATTGAAGGAAAAACAAAGATGCATATTAAACGAAAGAGAAGAGGATAGATTGAAGGAAAAACAAAGCAATACACGACGAAAGAGAAGAAGATAGATTAAAAGAAAGTATACAGCTCCAGCGATCCAAAAATACCGCAAAGGGTAGTGTTAGACTCTGCCTCAAGTCGTTCGCGCAGTGTATTTGACTGAACTGGCTAAACAGTTGTGTAAAAAATATGCGCGGCCGGCGCGGCATGGTCCCGATCCTAGCTAGCTTGCATGGGCCGTAAGTTAGCATGCCCCTATGGAAAGCATTAATCCCACACCCACCTCGTTTAACTATTTCTACATTATACCCCACTATATAATCACGTTTAACAAATTTTATTTCTTAATTTGCACGCAGGAAAACAGCTCCTCTACAACTACGCCAGTGCATACGATTGGAATATTCCACCCTCATTCCAGTCGAAATTCTCTGATTTTGTGAAAGTGTCGAAGGGTGAACCAATCGAACAACCTCCATGGAACAGCACAGTTTTGCTGACTTCTCTTGCTGGACAATCCTTCACCAGCTTTGCCAAATTTACCAATTTTCAAGAAGGTAAATGATGAAGATATTATAAACCAATACACGGTAAATAATGATGATTGATATTAAATTAAGTAACAAAGTGATCCATCATATTCACTGTTCTCTCTGTGAAAAGAAATTTTGTAAAGGTAATTTGAGAGGGCCGAGAGCGATAAATATATCCAGAGACCACTACATGCAGATCGAGCGAGAGGGGCAGTCGGATGTATGGAGACAAGCTCGGCAGAGAGAAATAGAGAAAGAGAGAGAGAGAGAGAGAGAGTGAGAGGGGAAAGCGAATATACTTAAGAAACAGAGCAATCAGAAAGATCGAGCAAGTGCAATCATTGCTGGTGATGGGAGTGGGGATTTAATTGAGCAGGATGCGAACACAGGATAGCTATATAGCTCAATCATTCCCATTTCTATCGAAAGATATAGGAACCAGTATAGCTCGATCGAAATATTGACTGAGTGAGTTGATATTATGTGTGCCACCTACCGTAGAAGTGCCCTTTAATTCAATTTTTACTTTATGACGGCCCCGCCCTTGCAGATCTCTATTGGTACTTGGTGGCGCCGTCCCTTGAAGATGATCTTTATGTGGAGACGTGGATGCACACATCTTCTAAGTTATCATCCAACTGCACCGGCAGCTACCACGTTGAGAATGTGCTGTTTCTAGGATTCCCAAACGTACCAGGGTACAAGGAAACTGTGGATCACTCCAAGTGGGCCATTGGCAAGAACAAGAAGTGGGTGTGTATTGGAGATATCAACAGAACGGTAGGTTTATTATAGGGAGGTCGATTAGTTGCATTGATTCAATTCAATTCAATTTATAACAAAATGTTTAGAACATATTTTGCAGCACTATAGCTGAATTGCACATGTATACTATATCCAAGATAAAATTCCCGATGAAATTCAAATGACATGGCAATATTATATAAATTAGTGAAAATGTTGTCTAATAACAATTCTTCATGATTATATACAATTAAGACACATTGTCAAAATTCTTAAAAGTTCTGAATATCATCAATAAAATTGAATACCTATAACAATTTATACTATTAAAAACAGATCATAAAATTTATGCATGCGGATATGTTGTAAAAGAGGGAGAGGAAAAGACATAATTGTATCCAGTTACAATTTTTCCAGGATGCACATGAAACGAAATTACAACAGCAAGTACAACAATAATCATGTAAAGTGATTGTTGGTGATGGTGTTTGTGGAATGGTGGTAATGGGGAGTGGGGAGGGGTTGTGTTGTATTGGTGGCTGGGATCGAGGATTGTTGTTGATGGTGGTGTTTGTGGTGGGGGCGGAATGACTAGTGGCGGCAGTGTTGGTGTGCATGGGGAAGATGTCTACAGGTATGTTGGTAATGGTAGTGGTAGTGGTAGTCGAGGATTGTGGTTGTTGTTGTGGCGGCAAGGAGGAATATGTTGTTGGTGGATTTGATGATAACACATTGATGGGAAGGGATGGTCGAGTTGGCCTGGGGTGGACGGTGATAGTAGTGACCGGTTGGGTGGGATGGTGGTCCATTTAACAGGCGCACTTGAGACTAGTCAGATCAGACTATATTATACAGCGTTCCCTGGTTATAGTTTGGAAACTGTACTTTTGTAAAAAAAGAACTCCGCAAAAGAAACATGTTATTGACTGCTGAGACAAGTAACTTTCGAGATCACGGTGATCAAGTGGAATCATTTTAGAGGTATGTACGGATTGCCAAACTTTCACCAAAGAGCAAAGTGTATCACTACGTCTCTACAGAAGTTGTTATGGCAATACAGTTCCCTCCCTGGCTCATGCTTATTTCACCCTAATATAAACCGCCCGTTCTGAAATTACAGTATTTACACAAATAATCACCATAAATCATTGAGTATTAACATTAATTTTTCCCTTCACTTTTGTTTTGATTTGTTTTATTTTGTTTTGTTTTTGTTCAGAGAAGTCAATTCAAGCGCGGTGGTGGAACAGTCTGTGGTCTGCTCGCTACTCCTTGGGAGCAGTATACATCGGCAATACAACAGGTAGACAAGTGCCCTACCAAACGCGTCTTTGGAAACCGTTCTTAAACTTCACATAATTATTAGCAGCAGACTCGAGTTGATCTCGTTTATAATTTCCTAGATAGCATTTCTACGATGGAACAACGCTGTTTCTAAAATTAGGCCTACCGAAATGTTTACCCATGCTTGTACATTTTGCAACATTGCTTATACAAAAAGTGTATTGGAGGAACGTTTATATCTTTGGCATGCGATCTTAGCTAAGTATGATGAGAAAATTTGTTGTCACCATTGTGAAACGCACGAGTTTTACTTTATCGTGTTAAGATTAATGTTCCATAATAAATATCAAGGAATAAATACCAGTCTTTCAAGTAACTGGTGTTGAATTTTCTGGTCAAAGAGAATTGTCACATTATTTAGTAGAACTAAAAATGATCAATATTCACGTTTCGTTAGTTAAAAACATAATTAAATGAATAAATTCTGATATGGATTTACTTATCGTGTTAAGGCTAATGTTTAATAATAAAATATCAAGGAAAAAATACCAATCTTTCAATACTGGTATTTAATTTGCTATTTAAGGAGAATCGTACATTTTGCAGAACGAAAAAATGATTATTATTATTCACATTTCATTATTTAAAGCTAATCTTGAGCTCTGGTATAGCAAGCCCGTACAAGCTTTTTAAAGAGGGGTTCTTGGAGTTGCCAACTTTCGTGAGAAAATATTTAGCGGCGAGTCAGCCGGCGAATGAGCGCGAGGGGGATCGCGCGAACCCCCAAACCCCTAGTTTGTACGGGCCTGTATATGAATCGTATTTTGAGAGAAAATTGTGCTATGATTTATTCTGGATTGTTTCTCCTGCAGAAGATTGATCGTTCGAACCAGTGAAATAAAAACTAACTGGGCATCATCTTCGATTAAAACCACAACTCCCATTTGCACATATTGACCTGTGTTAATAAGCACATGTCATGGTGTCGGGCTTACTTACCCGGATTTCCTTATCTTTCTATGCTCATTACTCAGCCACTATACATTTTCTACCAAAAATATTTGGCACATGTCATTTATTTGTAATCTTGAACATTCAGTGTAAGTTTCATTGAATTCTGTAAGAATTTATTTTCTATATTTACCAGAACTCAAGTTTATTTTTAAAAGAGAAATTATATCAATAAATTCTCACATGGATCATAATTTTAATAAGCTAGTATTGAAGTATCAATGTGATAATTTCTTTTTGAAGAAAATGGTTAAAAAAATGTTCGAAAATAAAATATTTAGTTAGTTTTCAATAATGATGAATATAGTAACCGTGTCATTTTATTATGATGAGCAGGGGAATGAGACAGTGAGAGGGCTGGGGAAAGCCTATGAAGAGTACAAAACAAATTCCGTCAGAAAAGAAAATAGTATAAAAGAGGGGATAATTATATCGGGAAAGGGGTAGAGAAGAAGAGAGAGAGAGAGAGAGAAGCAGAGGCGGCGCTCCGGGGGGGGGGGCACAGTGCCCCCCTTTTCAATTACCCCAAAAGTGCCCCTTTTCACATAGGAAAATGCCCTTTACTTTGACAAGTGCCCTATTACTTTGTAAAAGTGCTCCTTCCCTTTTAACCTCTGATAAGTGCCCTTTTATTTTGACACGTGCCCCTCTTCCTTCCACAAGTTTTCTTTGCAATAAGATTCCTTTTATCCTTATAAGTGCCCTTTTAATCTCTAGCAACTGCCCCTTTTCAGGTACGAGAAGTGCCCCTTTTCAGAAAGGAGAACTGCCCCTTTTCACTTTTGATAAGTGCCCCCTACAACTCTGATAATTGCCCTATTCAAATCTGAGAGGTGCCCTTTTACTTTGACGAGTGCCTTTTCCCTTTTGATAACTACCCCTTTTTCTCGGATAAGCGCACCTTTTATTTTCACATGTGCCCCTTTTCCTTTCTAATAACTGCCCCTTTTCCTAATGATAAGTGCCCCATAAAAATCCCTTCCTCTTCTCATATATGCCCCTTTTCACCTATAAAAGTGTCCCTTTTCATTCACATAAGTGCCCCTTTTCATCTCTTGTAAATGACCCTTTTCAGGTAAGAGAAGTTACCTTTTCACTTCAGATAAATGCCTCCTTCACCTCCGATAATTGCCCCTTTTCAAAGCTGAGAGATGTTCGTTTTACTTTGACAATTGCCCCTTCCTCCAGATAAGTGCTCTTTTCATCTCTGATGAGTGTTCCTTTTCACTTCTAATAACTGCCCCTATTATTTTGACACGTGCCCCTTTTCCTTTCTAATAAATGCTCTTTTGCCTTCTTATCAGTGCCCCTTCCTTCTCATAATTACCTTTTTATCTTTGATAAGTGCCCCGTTTATTTTATAATGTGCTCTTTTTCTTTTTAATAAGAGCCACTTCCCCCTTCTCATAAAAGCCCACTTTCACCTCCGATAAATGCCCCTATTGAAATCTGATCGGTGCTCCTTTTCTTTCAACAAATTCACATTTTCCTTTATTATAAGTGCCCCTTTTCCATTCTCATAAGTGCCCCTTTTCATATCTGCTCAGTGCCTCTTTTCAGGTGTAGGAAGTGCCCCATTTTCACCTCTGATAATAACCATTTATACTTTGACACGTGCTCCTTTTCTTTTCTAATAAGTATATTATCCATTTCGATAAGTGTCCCCTTTTCCTCTCATCATTAAACGTGCCCCTAATTTACAGCGACTAAGAGCAAATTCCCCAAAACTTGCTCGCATTTATAGATGATATAATTATGTTACTTATCAAAGGTCTTTTCAGTCTTCCGTTATGAGAATGTGCTTACACCACCATCAGGATTATTTTTTCCCTCTTTATAAGATATAGTTTTTCGCACTGCGACCTCATAAATCTTAATAATTTTCCTCGCTCGCTTCGCTCGCAAATGAATATTCAGACCATCACACCCTACTGCAAAATTTCTTGTTTGATGTATAAGAGAAACAAATATAGTTATCATCCCTGATAATGTAATCACAATGTAGGGGTATATACCAATGTCTAAAAAATTGTATATTTTCGGCTTGAGATTTCCCTTTGCATGTGCCCTCTTTTCCCAGAAAGTGCCCTTTCAGTACGTTCTGTAAAATGTTGCCAAACGGGCTCAAACTGTGCGAACGGAGTGAACGTAGTAGCAACTGTTTACGATCTGTTTAAGAACTTCATGGACGGGCTCAAACTGGCTTGGACAGGAAGGGTGCTCTAGAACTTTGAGCCTGTTCAAAATGTTCCCGTCCTGCAATTAGACGGGTGACAACGGACTTAAACGAGATAGACGTACTGCGAACGGAATTGCCATACTATGAACGGAATTGCCGTACTTCGATCCTACAAGCAACGGGTTGCCACGTGATGTGGTCGAGCATCAATTAGCAAGAACGCGTTGGGTTTGTATAGCCCTCGAACCAGGACGGGATTGCACACGCACGATAGGAGCGCGTTCGAACGCATTAAGAACGAGATGAG
>CP137672.1:32138463-32164885 GCA_037976565.1 Mesocentrotus franciscanus | reverse complement strand
ATCTAGGCCCAAGCCCATTTTAAACTTCTATGTTGGTATGTACACATGTTGTACAATGTACATATGTATTTTCAAGCTATGTTTTATTTCCTTGTACATGTATTTAGGTTTTCATAATAGTCCTTGAGCTTTACATTTACATTTCTTGCGCCTTAAGCCCTTATATGCTTTCAAAGTTAAGTTTTTTTTTAAGTATTCTATAAAGAATTACTTATTCGATGTGTTTTTAGCAGAGGAAAACATTTAGCTACCCCCTTAACCCTTCCAATGTAATATACAAGGTAATATACACATATTTATTCAGCATTTTCTGCAAATATTCTCTGTTTTTGTACCTCCTTTAGAGTTTCAACAAAAAGGATTCGCAGTGAGAAGTCTGCAGATGGCATACTCACAGAATACCACACAATAGAAGAGCATGTTCCCACTGTCTTCAACTTCACTCTCCCAATCATCTTTGATACCAAAATGGAATTTACAAAGTAAGAAGGATACTTAAGATGTTTGTTTTACTTTTCTCCATTTTGTGATAGTTATAAATATAATGCATTGCTAGGTCAATGCAAAGTGGTAATGATTGAAACTTCATACCGTAATTCATTTAATTTCTGGCTCTTTCAGACAGTCCCTAAAGTCTCTTCAGTCTACCAATTCTGTCCAGGAATATATATTTGATCCTAGACTGATATCTTAGACTTCACTTTCCTTTTGTTTTTATTTTGAATCCCCCATCATTATTCTGTTATTTTCTACTGTAAAAACAATATATACATCAATTAACAAGTTGCATTTGTAAATAAAAGTGGTGGGATCATAAAGAGCCCAAAAAGGCTTGTTAGAACTTAGAAATGACTCCTTAACAGATATACAAAATAAGTTAAAGGAGCTATTGTTAATAAAATTAGGGTTTCAGCAGAAAGTTAGTCCAGGAAGTGAGGGAGATAAGAAAATTGTGTATTGAAATAAAAATACTGTGGACAAAGCAGTGTGCAATAATTGTTTAATCATATACAAATATAATGTAAAAAGGATCTTCACTGCATTGACAGCATGTTTATGTTATATACTTTTCATATTTTCACAGATGGATTATATAATTTTTTGAATGTTTGGTTTGTGGAAAGAAAGACTTTGCATTTAAAATTTTTCTCTCTCTCTTTACCTTCTGTATATTTGGTCTTTTAAATTTGACTACCCGGTATTCATTCATCTTATTTTTTGTGCACAGACCCAACAGCATTCTCGATTTCCACTATTCTGTCTGGTATGGCACGGTGATAGGTCATGTGACATGGGGTGTGGAGCCCAGATCGGGCCACCGTGGGGATGGATCTTATCTCAGTTACCATGCACGCATCTCCTGCCCTTGGGTGACGAAATCCTTCACAGAGGCAAGCGCCAAGGAAGCCCAGAACACAATATTGACTCGCATGCGCATCGCGATGGAGAAATTAGAAAATTAGTCTTTAGATTAATCTGAAAGTAGATCAGTTCCATACACTTCAAAGGTACTATTTTCCATTCATGCAGGCCCATAAAATTAAAAGGTTAAATTCCAATGGCATTTGAAAGATAATACTAATTTAGAACTTCCCTAAAAAGGGGGGCTTGAAAATGTCTTTAAGTGGGAAAATAACGTTGAATTGACTTAAGTGCTACCAAGTCAGTAAGTAATAGTCTGATTTTCAGACCATTGTACCGAATGGTCGTAAGTTTTGACGTTTTGTGCTGTGCAAAGATTCAATCAGTTTAATTTTGGCCATTACAAGAAGTGGGTTATAGATGTAGACAAATGCTCATGTACCCTTTACAGCTCATTTTATGTGTGTTAGTACCAAATAAGAAAAAAAGCCAGTCAGTCACTCAATAGTGTCTGACAGTGAAGTCTAGCAAGTAAACAGGTTTCCTTACATAATTTGAATATTAGGGCACTGCTAACGTTTAAATTTCACAGATAGGACATACATGACATACTCATAATTCCTGCAAAGTTCTACAGAATTTGATGTTGGCTGCAAAAGGGACATAGTATCTTTAAGGTCTGTATTTTACTAAATTCAGTTATACTCCAACCCGGGTCTAATATTCACATTTACCAAATGAAAACTTAGACCCTGGACTAATGTTCTTAATTTAATTCCATTTTGAACGAAAGCCTCAGCCCGGCATCATATTTTAAATATTAGTAGAATACGGGCCTATAAGCCACATTGTACTAGAACCTCTAGAAGACTCCCCTCTAGCGCCATCTCAGGCATGTAGTAAGGACTAAAGACATTGTTGAATTTTTGTTCCATATTATTGAGTATTGACTTTCAGTGGAGACTAAATTGCAAGGTATGGATAAGCTCAAAGAACACAAATCTTTGTACTGTTATTATTTTTGCTGTATTACCTTGAAATTTGAAACCAGGAATGTTAAAAGGAAAATTAATTGACAATTGGCAGAGTCAAAATGATTTCCTTTTTCAGTCTGCTGCATTGTTTGTGCAGAACCATTGCCCCACCTTTTTACTATACTTTCTATAGCATTCAAATGGCATTTGACATGGAAAATAGATGTAACAGTGGGTTGTGGTGTCATCATGTTTTCTAGATTTTGATAACACTAGTATAATTATTTGTTAACGGTTAAATTGTTTTTAGATGAATGTACAGTCTCAGTGATCTCAGAAAGTACAATACAATTATTACTGTATATACATGTACATATGTAATGTCAATGTAATACAGTTCTAACATCTTCTTCATCTGAATGACACATTGCAATAATCTTTAATACCTCCAAATCAAACAGTTATTTTAATTACACGAATAAATGTGACAATCAGGATATGTACAATTTCATGTGCCTTTTCATGCATGATATAAATTATTTGATTAATATTTTTTAGGTGCCTATGATAAAAGGAACATTTAGGTATGCTTAATCATTTAGTTATGATTAAAGAAAAATTGTAGAATTATCAATTACATTTTTATGTATATATTGTAATAAATGAACTGATATTTCTATTTATAAAGCTGCACTCATACAATGTTTCTTGAGATGAAAACGTTTCTTTGAGCTGTGATAAGATTGTAAAAAGATGGTACATAGAGTGAATTTAGAAAGGGAGAGAAGAGAGAGAAAGAGAGAGAGAGAGAGTGATCGAGACAGGTAGAGAGAGAGTGTGTGTGTGTATGTGTGTGTGTGTGTGTAGGGGTGGATACAGGGGCGGATCCAGCCGGCGGCAAGGGAGGGGGCCTAAAAAGGGGCCCACTTCGTGCGAAAATTTGAAAATCGTGCCAGTCGGTTTTTCGCTCAGTGGGGGAGTGAGCAACAACAAAACAATTTTGGCACCCAAAAAAATTTACCCTCCGGGAAGGGTAATTTTTTCCCACCGCCACCCCTTGGGCGCCAGGGTGGTGAGCACAATTTTTTTCTTGGCACCCCCCTGGATCCACCACTGGGTAGATAGACAATGGTTATAATTATGTACAAATGTACAAATAAAACAGTCGATGTAGAAAGAGACCTGCAAAAAAAATTGTACACAAGTAAGGGTGTTTTTACATGTTTTTTTCTAGGGAAGGGTCCAGGCCCCCCTGGATCCGCCACTGTGCTAACCATTATTACCACAAACGCTTGACATGCTCACGGTACGGGAGACTGCACCCCGCCGAATTTTCACGTTAAAAATATTGATTAATTTGGTACTATATGTATCTCTGCTATACTAGCTCGTAGATATAGTGTTCTCAGTGCCCCAGCAATATGCCAATCATGGAGAGGCATGCAATTAAGCTAGGAACTATTTTTTTATGGAAAAGAACAAGAAAGAGCAAGAAAATGAAGAAGGGTGAAAAGACTGGCAAATTGAGATAAAAGTACGTATCTTTAAACTCAATTTATGCTAATAACTGCATAATTATGGAAGATACAAAATATGCCTATTTCACCGCGCCGGACTTAATTAATTGGTCCCTCAAAACAATAACATTAGACACCATCAACAACAAAAACAGCCTGTTATATAATAGATTAATACAAGAAATCTTCGTCAAAGGCGCTAAAGTACTAAAACAAATAACTATAAACTATAGCCATATGATTATAAATATGGTTTAACGGAGTAATAAAAAGGGTGGGGAGAAGAGACTATGTACAAAAGGAGGCGATAAGAGTGATTATAACGTGGGATATAGAAATGGAGAGAGAGGGGGCGGGAGAGAGAGGGAGAGGGGGGGGAGAAAGAAAAATTGACATACTTTCACTGTAAGCTGAAAGCTAGCTACAGGCGAGAAAAGGAAAGAAAAGGGAAAAGGTAAGTCGGCAGTTGCTATACAGTAGTAAATTAAGGAATGGATTAAGTTCACATACATGTATACATGTAAATCACGACAGCATAGATTAAGAATCAACTAAGTAATCATTCAATAAGTACAACTTCAGTTTACGTTTGAAGACAGATATACTGACAGAGTGACTAATGCTTGAGTCCAGAGTGTTCCAAAACCTTGGTCCAGTGCAAACTAAAGTGTTGAGAGTAAACTTTGTCCTTGCATGGAATAAGTGGAATGCAGAAGCACCTCTTGTGGCATAATTGTGAATTTGATTGTTTTTCTTGAAGATCTTGGCTAATGTCCGTGGCAGTAAACCTGAGTTGAGATCATACATTAAGGAACCCAATTGCATATAATAAATATCTTCTACCTTTAAAATCCTATGATGATAAAAAAGAGGATTTGTATGAGCACGAAAGTCAGCATTACAGATTGTTCTTATTACCCTCTTTTGAGCCAAGAATAGTTTATCTAATTGTGTTATTAGAGATTTGCCCCAAGCAAGCACACCATAATTAATATAAGGTAGAATTAAAGTTGAATACAAGATAAGTAATATGCTTTGAGGAAGAGTAGACTTCAACCTACGAATTACACCAGTATTCCTTGACAATATTTTGCATAGATTATTTACATGAGTTTTCCACTTCAATTGTTCATCGATATAAAGACCTAGGAATTTAGTTGATGTTACCCTAGCTGTCTATCAGAACACCGTTGAAAATAATGTCACCGGGCAACATCTTGAGCGAATTGCTATATATCATATAATTGGTTTTTGTAAGATTAAGAGACAGTTTATTAGCATGAATCCATGCAGTAATAATTGCGCAACTCTGAGTTAACTGTTTGCAAAAGGACTTGTGCATCTTTGTGTGAAAAAAATATGCTTGAATCATCTGCAAACAAAATAAAGGATAATACATCAGAAGAATATTGAAAATCATTTATATAAAGGATAAATAAAAGAGGACCAAGAAGTGATCCCTGTGGGACTCCACAGCTGACATTTTGTAACTCTGAATCGAAACCATTAATGGATACGAATTGCTGTCTGTCAGCTAAATAGCTCGATCCTGAACCAATCCAGGGCAGCACCACTGACCCCGTAGTGGGATAATTTACATAACACAATTTTATGATCTACTGTATCAAATGCCTTAGAGTAATCCAAGAATATTCCAAGTGTGTGCATGTGATTGTCCATAGCATTTGAAACTTTATTGATAAAGTGCAGTATAGCATGGGTGGTGGTATGTTTCTCACGGAAGCCAAATTGAAAGTTGGAAAAAATTTACTTGCATTGAGAAACTTTACAGTTCTCACGTAGATAAGTTTTTCAAGAATTTTAGAGAAGGATGTTAATAAGGAAATGGGTCGATAGTTCGTCAATAGTTTTGGGTCACCCTTCTTAAAAATTGGGACAACCTTTGCAACTTTCATGTTCCTGGGTACAATGCCATTTGATATTGACAGATTAAAGATGTGCACCAATGGCTGTACAATTTCTGCTGCTACGTTTTTAACTAGACTGTTGGAGATATTATCACAACCTGGGCTTTTTCCAATCTTCAAAAATGCACTATACTGAGTACTTCTACTTCATTTGTAGGCATTAAAAACAAACTTTGCTGGTTAGGTTCTTTTAAGAAGTCACGGAATGATTTATCACAATTTGGAATACCCTCCGACAAATTCGGACCAATACTACAAAAATAATTATTGAACTTTTCAACAATAGAATTTGTATCATCTACTAATTCTCCGTCAATTTGCAGAGATCTTATACTGGATGTTTTACTGTTGCTTTTAAAAATATTTTTGATTACCTTCCATGTTCCTTTTATAACATTCAAGGTTGCCTGAAACTGAGTGGAATAGTAATTTTTCTTTGAGACACGTAATGTTGTAGTTAAGGTGTTCCGATATCTAGTGTAATTCAAGCGTGACTGTTCTGATTTAGTTGTCTTGTATTTATAATATAGCTTATTTTTCTTATTGATCGATTTCAGTAGCGATCTTGTAATCCATGGCATTCGGGGTATTTTCCTGTGATTTCCACTATCCCTTTTACATATAGGTATATTCTCATCATACAGCAATAAAAATTTTCTAAAGAAGTTATCAAAAGAGCTATCAACATTTTGATCAAGCAAAACATCACTCCAGTCAGCTGCAATTAGGGCTTCCTTAAGCTTCGCAATATTTTCGGGATTGCTCCTACGGGCATGCTTATTTTGCCTAGTAATGGAAGAGGGTTTACTCAATGGCATCTTGGCATAAATAGGAAAATGGTCAGATAGATCAGAAATTATGATGCCAGCTTCTGGAAAGGGTTGCAAATTAGTGAAGATATTGTCAATGAGAGTAGAGGAATTTTCAGACACTCTTGTAGGTTTAGTGATCAAGGAAAAGGACACCAACAGGTTCAAAAATCCTCAATATAGCTATTTCTATCTCAAGTGAGCAAGTTGAGATTATAATCACCCATAAGAAAAATTGTCTTGTTATTAAGTAGTGGATTCGACAGAATATTGTGTACTTCATCCATAAAGATATTTAGATTACTTTGTGGCGGCCTATAATTAAACGACACCTAAAACAACATTACGTTTTCCAGGTATGAAAACATCAACAAATATAGTTTCTAACACATCATTTATAATGGTAAGCAGGGGTGTCGATTTGTATCCGTGGTTGGGGGGATGATAGGTGCCAAAATATTTTCGGCAATGGATCAAAGCAACCAAGAGGTAGAAGCGTGTGGCAGGTTGCACCCCCTCCCTTCCAAGTTATTAACTTTTTCAAGTCACCCTCAATAAAGATAACATTTCAGAGAATATAAGAGTGGTAATAAAATTAATAACATGCTAAATGTTAGTCCTGACTCTTGCCTGCAGTGTAGGCCTACCAGACTGATATCATCTATTTTTAAACGAAATTTAGACATTACCCCAAAAAAATCCAATGGTGAGGGATATCAACTTGTGAAAGTATTATGTATGTTACCAGTGGGCAAATGCATTAATAAGCAACCAGGAAAGGTTCATGTAGACAGAAAATTCTTTATTTCCTGGTGATAGAAACATACATTTTATGAATATTGATGTCTCCAAACAACATTCATCGTGAAAAACCCATTCCAATATTCTGTGTAAGGAGATCTCAAAAAAACATAGTTCTCATTAGTAAATGAAAAACATATTGCTTTTGGTTCTTCATTTGACTCTCTTCCTTCTTTAATTAAACCAACTGAATCCTCTCTGCGGGAAACTCAATTCAATGAAACAGAATATCACTGATGCAAAATTTGGTTCTCAAAATGACAGAAAATTTCCACTCCTGATCTCATACAAACTGTCTGTTTCTTAAAAACATAATATAAAACTTACGTTCCAACTACCAAACAACAAACTTCCATTATCTCCTTCTTCACCCAGATATACTTATCATACCAGATACGTTTTAAAATATAAGCATAATTCCCCTAAGGCCCTGACCAGAGCACTATTTTTTCTTCAAAACTATAACCAGTCTTAGAAGGTGCATTATTATTGGAAGGGTGTTATAAACAAAAAGTCCCAAATATCATTCAATCTTTTTGTTTCTTGTTTTTCTTTTCACTTTCCTTTTAAGCCCTGTCAATAATGTGGCATTGATTATTTACTCGTTTTTAATTAGTTTTGAAGAACTCCTAGGTGAAAGAAATCATAACTATTCTTGAATATTATTACTTGTTTTAGAACATGTTGGGCCTGTCTCACATTGCCTTCCATCATTCCATGGCAATTTTCCATGTTTCTTTCAGCTTATTTCTCACTTCTTTTCCATCCACTCAACTAATTCCTGATCATGCATTAACCTCATACCTACCATCACCCATGCCTAAGCTTTTTAGGGAGGGGGATCCCGTAAAGTAATTTTGACATTGTAAGAAATAAACATGAGCAATATTTCATTGTAGGTTACTTTAAAGTCAACCTCTTTTTTCATCGCCCATTCACATCAGTTCCCTGAAGGAAATGCTGGAATATTATGTCCCTCTTTCTCTTGTCTTTCTTCCTTTTCTCTTCCCCCTTCCTTTTTTCTTCTGCCCGTTTCTTCCCCTTTTCCCTTTTTCCCAGGTAGCAAGCCCATATGGGGCCCATATGGGGATGATCTGGGTCACTTGTGCCATCTGGGCTATTAAATGGAACCCATATATTATGTATCCCATATGGGGCCAATATTTAGTAACCCATACGGGATCTATCTGGGCCAGCCCTTATGGGTTCCAGATGGGAATGAGCTGGGCGTATACATATGGGTAGAATATGAATATGCCCATATGGGTAACACATGGGGAAAATCTGGGTTAACCCACATGGGATATATCTGGGTTAACCAATATGGGTACCAGATGGGATTAAGCTGGGCATACCCATTGGGCCCCAGTTTGGTATGGGTCCCATTTGGGTCCCATCTGTCTTATATGAGTTTACCTATATGCGTCCCATATGCTTCTTGGGTGCAGATGCCTTAGGGCCCCAGATGGTTTTCCATATGGGGCCCATGTTTCAGAGAATATGGGACCCATGTGGGTCCCACATGGGCTTGCTACCTGGGTTATTATCCTCTCTGTCTCTCATTATCTCTCTCTCCCACTCTCTACTTCTTTTTGCACTTTTGCGCTTCGCGCTTAACATTTAGCTCGTTGCTTTTTAACGCTGCGGCTTTGCATTTGGCGCACTGCATTTCTATGATGCTGTTGATTGAATAAATTGAATAAATTCATCAATTCCTGATGAAGCCGCATGAGCGAGAATTCAATTTATTCTTGTCTCATATACGGTTGTCTCATTTACTTCGTTTTCTATTTATATATGTATGTATTATGAAAATGAGATAGCAAAATGTGTATATTGATGGTCATCTTGCGAGTAATAACCATTAACTACTCTCATCGGGCTCTCATTAATTTTTCTCTTCATTTTTTTTTTTTGATGGTGAATTATTGGGGGATGATTGTACAGGCCACCCCCCACCTGAAATATTGGGGGTTATCCCCGGCATCCCCGTGAAGGACACCCATGATGGTAAGCTCATGACATATTTGGTAATCCATCACAGATGGAATGTATAAAGCCACCCCTCCACCTCTTTTATCTCGTCTATTATTAGAAACCAAATTATAACCTGGAATTAAATATAACCTAGTATCGAGTTCAGTAGGAAACCAGGTCTCAGTAACACCTATTGCTGTGAATCCTGAACTAATACGCTTGGTGAAAACACTGAAATTGTCAAAATTCTTACACATACTACGAATATTCAGGTGAATTAAAGCAAGTTCATTACTCTCTGAACCACAGACCATACGAAAGAATTGATTTTCGGTACAATACTTACAGTTTATTGTAATTTGGTCATTATTTTCATCATATTGTTGCAAGGTACTTGCATTGGATTCCAAAAAACTGCATATTAATTTCATGTTCAGCTTCGACCACTGTATTGAGAGAGTAAGAAAATAGATATTGTACTGTAAAACTGCGGTTCGTAATTCTTCAGGTAGCCAACTGACATGAGATAGATAGGAATAGGATAGGAGGATAGGAAATACACATAAATATATATAAAGCATCAATGTACTTAGATTCCAAGCTTGAGAAATAAATGTTGAAATGAAATAGCAGGGAGTGAAGGATCATATAAATAAAGTAGGAAAGTGTGAGGGGGATATATAATGAAAAAAGGCAAGAAAAAAACAGTCTGTATACAAAACATATTTGCGTTCCATACCTCTGACAGGGCAATCACATCAAATTTAGAGGCAAGGCTATATTCATAAAGGAAACTTAGTTCTCCGATATTCCTATAGTTAGAGACCTAATATTAACATGAGTAACACTAAAAGAGTTAACAAATTTAGACTGCATATTATTATAAAAACTATATGTTTTGAGATCAAGATTGTTCTCATCTTGATTATTTACTAACATAATGAAATATTGGGAAATCTAACATATAGCCTCAAAATTGAGTGAAACATACTAGGCTAGGAAATGGAGCTTAAAATCGCCGTACTGGACATTGTCCACTCCGAGTTCAAAGAGATCATCCGGGCTCCGGATGACCTTGTACCGCCCCGCCCCTATTTAATTGTCTCTAATGCCTCGCTCGGCACGCGGCCTCACAAACGCCGTACCTAGTACGTCGATATACTTTCCTGGATCTGGAGGCGGCTATATAGTATACTACGAGCTAGCAAGGCATGATACGAATGCAATCTCGATTTCCTAAAGATTGGCTGTCATCAGTACAATTTATACGGCTGACCATTTGTGTAACTGTAAGTGTTTTGAAGAGGTAATTTTTCCCTCCGTTCGTGCTTCATTCTGTCACACGAAAACCTTAGTTAGATACTTAGAAGTTGGATTTAGGCCTAGAATCTCTAGACTCTACTCAGTATTATTATTTATAGACTAGCCTATAGGCTAGGCTACTCTCTGATTTGTAATTTGTAGAGTCTAGAAATTTGTAGAATTTAGAATTAGATTTAGAGAGCGAGAGGGATGAGGACACCAATTGCAATGCTAGACCGAAACCAAATAAGAGGCTAACGAACGAAAGAGACGGAAATTTTTGGTCTAGAGTCTATATAGACTATAGTATAGATCTAGACCCTATATCTAGATAATGTTTTGATCACCTAGCCCTGAAGCTGAAGGTAATATACTCAAATACATGTAGTACGATCCTACTACTTTGATAAGGTTTTTAAAGAATTTTCAATAAAATAGCTTGATACGGACATATTCAAACATGTAAAATGTTAATGACTGAGAATCTTGATAATAATTAGTCGCGTGATTAAGAAAAATCTAAATTTCAAGAGACTTCATCATTTCATGCTTCCTAATTGGAAAAGGAAAACCGAAAAAGGCGAAAAGCTAAATCGGCTCGGCCTCGCCATCGTGATGACGTCGGACCTGTACCAATGTTTTATGAGTGGATATATAGAATAATTTTTGTATTTAAACTGTATTTCAATAAATTGTTTTCTTTTAATTGTAGGATATTTCCTCATTTTCCTGTGTGCGCAAAATGTCAAGACTACAAAACTGGGCAGAAGGATGGGCAGAGGGTAAGACTTCATTTCACCGGACACATGTTCACAAGTATGTTGCTTCATTAAGTTGATTCCACCTTTTATTCATTACATGATCTGTTTGGAGCCAGAAAGGCAGTCTAAACTTGTATACTACCATGTATACTGTAACTCGGCTTTATAACACTTTTCTGGCTCTGATTCTGAACTGACAAATTTCAATTTTGACTCTACTAATTAATGTTAAAATATGCGCCCTCTGTTTACAAGTGTATGAAAATGATCGTGTGATGAGTAAGGTTAAAATAGACATTTCTAAAGATCCTGTTATCTTATCATGCATGTATTTAGAAATTATATTGCTATGTGTATACGATCATGTTACCAGGCCGAGGCAATCTAGTATTTAACTATTACGCTGTTAAACAGTGTTTCACAAAATTGTTTTTACTTTCAGGTCACTGCTGGAGTTCCAGAGCAAACTTTTGGTGAAGAAGCCTAGTCGAGTGTTGGTGCCATTGTGTGGAAAAACATTGGATATGAGATGGTATGTATTATATGAAAGGAGAAAAATGAAGAACCTACCTAGCAGTGATTTCACTGATTTGAAATTTTGAAAGGAAACAAATGTTCAAATAGCATGTTTTCTAGCCATTGATGCATGATTACAGTCATTGCAATTTCAATATTTTTAATGCAAATTTGATAATCTATTTCAATTCCATTTCATTGTCGATGCATGCAGTTGGGGAAAAAAATCAAAATCAAATGCAGGATAAAACGTGAGATGTTCATTTTGTGGATTTACTATTTACTTAGGTATTTGAATTGACAAGGAAAAAACTACAAAGAAGACATCAATGACCGGGTCGATCGTGAATTTAGAGGAGTTTTAAACAATTTAAGATAGTAGGATACTAGGATAGTATGGTAACAAATGAAAGTAAAGAGAAAATAGCTATTTTTAGTATGTGTTACACATTCAGTGTGGCAGTAGGTAAGATATTTTATATTAGATTTTTGTCAAAATCTTTGCATTTTAAGGCAAATATTTTAATCTGTCCTGTTTATTAAGGCTTGCTGAAGAAGGTCATGAGGTGGTCGGAATAGAGGGCGTCCTCCAGGCTGTCATGGAATTCTTTCAGGAACAAGAGCTCCCCTACAAAGAGAGTGATGTCCCTGGGCTCAAGGGTGCAAAACTTTTTGAGGTTTGTGTAGGCTAGGCTTCTTACTATATAGTCTGATATTTCATGATTCTTGAATTTGTGGGGGAGCGGGTGATATAACTGGGCTTGAGGATGCAAAATTGCCTTGGGTTTTAGGATTACTTTAAGTTTTTTGATGGGCTAGCTTATTTACTACTTGCAGGAGTACTTCCTAGTGCTAGATTTTAAAGGGGCACAATTTACAGTAGCAAGTAGGTCTATAGACAGATTTTTGGCAGTGAGGGGGGAGCATATGTGCCTTCATACTGTACTACTGTGGCAGCAGAGGAGTGTTTTTTAATGTAGGAGGGGCTGAGCATACAAATTAGCATATTATATTATGGCAATACCATTATATAAAAGTGTGAAAAATGAAGAATACTTATAAAGAGTTGGGGTGTGGGACTGCAGCTCCTGTGCTGTGACACAATGATCACTATAGTCTATACAATGCTTCTGTTTCAAAATCTGGTGGTTTGAAGTCATCATAGCCAAAAAAAAGAAAGAAAAAAGACAGCACTGCTTACTCGATACACATCTTGTAAAAAGGAGAAAGGGGGGAAAAAAGGTTTACTACCATAAAATATAAAACTGAGACGGATCTACAGGATACTTAGTAAATTCTCGTCCATAAGGAGTTTAGTTAGCACCTGGTTTTCATTCATTCACTAATCAGACATTACCAAAATATTCAAGATAGATTGAGTTTCAGCATGATAATAACTATACATATAGTAAAGCAAGCCAACGAATAGCAAAACCTAGTCAAGGTTGACCCCTTTTAATAAACCTAAATTTATGACAATAAATTAATCATTAAGAATAATTAATTAATCATTGTTTCATGAAGGTGTGGTTTCGGTTTGCACTAATGTTGAAACTTGTCATAATGTATTGTGTAATTATTGGAAGGGATATTTGCGTTGATGGTTCATATATTTACTATAAATCAGTGGTTGACAATTAACTCTCGGATGAAACATCTTGTAAATTTGTGAAATCTTCTAGTTTTTCTGGCTTTAAATACTCAACTTGAAGATAGAAAAGGTTTCGTCCCTGAGTTAGACAATGCACAGTTGTTGCATGCACATGTGTAGTGGATTTCCTCTAAACTGTTTCTTATCATCAATATCCTTGTTACTCTTTTTCTTTTCTTTTTTCAGAATGAGGACAAGAAGATCAAAATATACCTGTGTGACTTTTTCCAATTCTCTAAGTAAGTGGAATTAGTGGATTATATGTATGATGTATTTGTTGTATTCTTATGAATTCCTTTTTATTGTGAGTTGTTACTGTTTTCCTCAATAAATATTGTAAGTGGTACTTTTCTATATATATCTATATACCGTTATCTATATGACAGGGGTGATAAGAAGTGATTAGGCATTATACAAACTGAACTGATATTGAATTGCACTGCCTTATATATGGTTTTAGAATGATTCAAAGGTATTTTTAAGTGTGAGGAAGGAAAACTACTCATTTATTTTACTCTTGCTGAAAAGTATGATTAATCTGTTTTGTATTTGTTCCTCGTAACAACGCAGAGAGTTTGCAGGTCAGTTTGATGCTATTTGGGACCGGGCTTCTCTCGTTGCTGTTGATCCTTCATTACGACAGCAGTGAGTACCAGTTCTACTTCATCTTGTCCTTCTTCTTCTTCTTCTTCTCGTTCTTGTCAGAAGCCATGTCATGTTTTCATGCTTGTCATCCTTTTAAAATCTTTTCAATTAAAGAACGGTGACAAGAATTGCTTGTTTCTGGATGTTATGTCATATTTCTGAGTGTCTTCCACTGTTTCCGTACAGAGCTGCAAAAAGGTAATAGCTGTAATAAGCTCTGAAAATCCTCAGGAAAATAAGAAAAGAGCTCAGATTAGAAATATATATAACAGTTGTCACAAGGAAAATCTACTTTTCCTATAGTAATCCCACAGCTCTAATAAGTTCTAAAAGATCTGTGGAAAATAAGAAAAGAGCTCAGGTGAGAAAAACCATTGCAGAAATATTAATAATGGTTGTCAAAAGAAAAATCTATGTTTCCTATATTAATCCCACAGCTCTAATAAGTTCTAAAAGATCTCTGGAAAATAAGAAAAGAGCTCAGGTGAGAAAAACAACACAGAAATATTAATAACAGTTGTCACAAGAAATATTTACTTTTCCTATAGTAATCCCACAATGATGAACTAAAGCTTGATTAATTCATATATTACTATCCTCAGGTACACAGACGTCCTTCTGTCGGTACTTTCTCCAGGTGGACGAATTCTAAATGAGGTGTTTGAGTACAACCCAGAAGAAAGGGAACCAAAAGGTGAAAAACCTATTGTCCTTTCTATTTTTCTTAAATCCCATTCAGCCTGGGGTTTCTACTGGTAAGGGGTCAATTTACCACCTCGCCCCCTTTCAGCTAAGATCTAGGCTAAAGAAGTTTTTATTGATGCAAATTATTTTGTGTACATTGACTTAAGTGCTTGCATGATCATCTTGTTTTGCTTTTGATTTTTTAAAGAAAATTGCTTCTTTACTATTTAATTAAAATTTATGCAAATTCGGTGCCTCTTTTTTTGCATGTTTTTAGATATTTCATTGAAAATGAAATAAGTTCAGTGTTTTGCCTGTTTGTTTAGAATCATAATCAACAATATTTTGTTTATACCTTATCAAATTTTCTTACAGGTACTCCCCACTCTGTACCTGATGAAGATATACAGAAGTTATATGGTGAGAATTTTTTTAATAATACAAATTTGGTAGGGAAAAAGCAAAAACATCTTACGTCTTTTGTTTTTCGGCATTCAGCAAGTGGAATATATTGATTTAAAAATCGGTCAAAATATTGGAATTTTTTGTGGAGATCCCTTTGTAGTATGCATGCAGTTCATAAATACATTTGCATGGAGAATAAATTTACTCTTGAAAATCCAATAGAGAAATGAATATAAGATGACTAACACAATTAAACTTGAGATAGGATAAAATGTAAGCTTTAAACCCTTATGCCAGTCTCAAATTGGTTTGTCTTTAAAATCTCTTTGTGTTGTCTCGTATTGTTTCGTGCATGTATTTGTGCATTACATTTAAAGGCATTGTTTAACAATGTTAAATCTGAGATGCACGGCCCTACATGTTATCATTGTCTGTGATATGGTGTAATATTGAAGCCCTAAAAAAAAAATCGCGCTTCAAAATGATCAAGTGCCTCAAAATAGTAAAAAATTTTGACCGGTTTTACCATACTCGTTTTCCCCAATAGACTATAGTGTTATGAAAACCGTCATGAAAACGCAAAATTTGGTTTCGATTTCCAATCATAAATTTCTTGATAATCAGACAGGTGATCGGCTTGTAAAAGTCCTGGGGTTTCTGACTGACCTAAAGGTTTATAATTATCATTGCTGCATGAGCTAAATCCAGGATTTTGTTTCAGAATCTGAGACAAAGTTACTGGATTCCTTTAATCTTTCTCTACCCTGTTCTTTCATTCTGTCATTCAATATTACTTCTTTTGCCTCCCATCATTCCAGGAGAGAAGTTTACCATAGAGATGCTAGGTGACAATGATCACTTGGAAGGAAATGTAAGATTTAGAGAGCGTGGACTAACATGGATGAGGCAAAAGATTCGCATTATGGTCCTCAATTAGCTCCATCATTGTGTTCTAAGACTGCCTTCAGATCCAAGACTACATGAAGCCCAGAATTAGAGACAGAATTTTCTATCGGACATGAATATAGCAACAATTGAACAATCTTGGTAATTTTTAGTAGTTACCAATTTCCATTTTTTCTTTTCTTTCTTCTGATCATCCATATTTTTCCGGCCTTTTTTCCATTGCCTCCTTGATTGCTACTGCTTCCATCTTACAATGTAGGAGAGAGTTTTTCCATCCAGCTTTTGGCAAAGGATGATATCTTGGAGGATAACCAGCTTTTCAAAGATGTTGGACTAACATGGATAACGCAAAAGATTCGCATCATGACCCTCCAGTAACTTCATCATCTCATTCCAAGATTCACTCACTGAACCAGAGAGTAAATCTGGAAACATCATCTTATAGTAGTATTATTACCCTGGTCATGGGATTTATTGAAGCAGAAATTTGTGCACCATCTCCACTCTGTTGAGTATTGCTACCATAAGGTCTCTAGGAGGGCACTTGGCCATTATGATCACAATGTCTGGCTTTCATCATTCTACTAGGTCCCTGTTTTTCTTCTGGGTAATTTTCTTTCTTAAATAGCCATATCATGTTATGGAGGATATGAATTGAAGTTGATCAATAGTCTATTATGTTTTATATTTCTTGTTTTGTATAAATGTATGCAGTTTACTCTGCATAACTTTCAGTGGCACAAATTTCCCTAAGTCAAATCAATTTGTTAAAACCAAACTATGCGTGTTATTTACACATTCTGAGTCGAAGTATATTTTGTGGTCCCAACCAATTCGACTCATACAGAGTTAACTGTATAATATCTTATACAGTCTTAATAACTAAATTGTTCATACCTCTTGTAAATGTGTGGGAGCACAGATATGTTTGTATCACCTTCGTGGTATAACTTATGATGCTTGTTATTTTCTATGAATGTAAAGTCGTGCACATTTCGAGTTACTATTTTGGATTTGTAATCATGTTATCAGTCACAAATATGTTAAAGACGCATAGTAGTGGGCTCGCATGGGGAATTCAACACCATTCGGGTGTTAATTTACCCAATAACAGGTGTTATCAATCACCAGGATTAGCCTTCCGTCTTATGACCAACAGGCCTTATGTTAAGCTCTGCATTTTCCACCCATCCGTTTAATTTGTTACATTACATTTCCTTCACCTGGCTGAAGACTCCCTGAGAGACTAAGGGGTATTTCTTGATGGGACCACGGGTTTGCTGTGTGCAAGACTTGTACACCCATCATTGTTATTTCCGCCATGTCTGCTGTCAGCAATTTATGACCTTCTGAACATGGTAACCTGACGACCATCTCCCTTCAATAAAAACTAGATATTATTTTAATTGGTATCTAATAGAGAAAAAAGCTTCATCAAATTTTTCTTCAGATGTGATCGATTTTAATGTTCAAGAAGTCATTTACTTCCAGTAGATGTATATATTGATATTAAAAAAATTAAGAAATATGGATTTATTGTAGTACATTTTGGGGGTAATAGTTTTATTTAGTTATAAATGTACTTACAAAAAATATTTTTTATGATTAAAATGATTTATCTTTACAGATATTCATTGTCTGTACTTTGTATTACAATAAAGGGAAATATAATGTTGGAAGAGAAAGCGAGGGGGGAAGAGAGCAGTTGAGAACATCAGAGAGGGAATAAGAGAGAGGGGGTGCATGCTAGGGAGGAAGAGATAATGGGATAAGGGTGTGTATGTTAGGAAAAGGAGAGAGAGGGAGGGAGGGGGTGTTCACACTAGGGAGAGAGCGAGAAGGGGTGGTGTGCATGCTAGGGAGAGGGAGGGAGAGAGCAAGAAGGGATGGGGTGCACATGCTATAGGGAGAGAGAGAGCGAGAAGGGATGGGGTGTACAAGCTAGGGAGAAAGTTATAGAAGTGATATCGAGAGCAGGGATCGACCTGTGGGGGCAGGGGGCACAGTGCCCCCACTTTTTCAAGTACCCCAAAAGTGCCCCTTTTACTTTTTTACAGTGCCCCTTCCCCTTTTCTGATTAATGCCCCTTTTATTTTGACACGTGCCCCTTTTCCTTCGACAAGTTCCCACTTTCCTTTGCAATAAGTGTCCATTTTCCATTCTCATAAGTGCCCTTTTTAATCTCTAGTAAGTGCCCCTTTTCAGGTACGAGAAGTGCCCCTTTTCACTTTTGATAAGTGCCCCCTTCACCTCTGATAACTGCCCTATTCAAATCTGAGAGGTGCCCCTTTTACTTTGACAAGTGCCCCTTTTCCTTTGTAAGAAGTGCCCCTTCCCCTTTTAATAACTACCCCTGTTTAACTCGGATAAGCGCACCTATTATTTTCACATGTTCCCCTTTTTCTTTCTAATAAGTGCCTCTTTTCCTTATAATAAGTGCCCCCTTAAAAAAAGAGCCCCTTCCCCTTCTCATAAATGCTCCTTTTCACTTTTGAAAAGTGTCACTTTTCATTCTCATAAGTGCCCCTTGTCATCTCTGGTAAATGAACCTTTTTCAGGTACGAGAAATTACTCTTTTTCACTTCAGATAAGTGCCCCCTTCACCTCCGATAATAGCTCCTTTTCAAATTTTAGAAAATGCTCGTTTTACTTTGACAAGTGCCTCTGCCCCTTCTGATAAGTGCTTTGTTCATCTCTGATGAGTGCCCCTTTTATTTTGACACGTGTCCCTCTTCCTTTCTAATAATTGCTCTTTTTCCTTCTTATAAGTGGCCCTTCCCCTTCTCATAATTACCCCTTTTCATTTGTGATAAGTGCCCCGTTTATTTTAACATGTGCCTCTTTTTCATTTTAATAAGAGCCACTTCCCCCTTCTCATAAAACCCACTTTCACCTCCGATAAATGCCCCTTTTTTATTCTCATAAGTGCCCCTTTTCATATCTGGTCAGTGCCCCTTTTCAGGTGCGATAAGTGCCCCTTTTCACTTCTGATAATTTCCCTTTTCACAATGATACGTGCCCCTTTTCCGTCGACAAAATGCCCATTTCCCATTCTCATAAATGCCTTTTTTCATCCCTGGTTAGTGCCTCTTTTCAGGTGTAAGAAGTGCCCCACTTTCACCTCTGATAATTAAACTTTGTACTTTAACACGTGCTCCTTTTCTTTTCTAATAAGTGTCTTATCCCTTTCAATAAGTGTCCCCTTTTCCTCTAATCATTTAAGGTGCGCCTAATTTGAAGCGACTAAGAGCAATTTCCCCCAAAGCTCGCTCGCTACGCTCACTCGCATTTATAGATGATTTAATTATGTTACTTATCAGAGGCCTTTTCATTCTTCCGTTATGAGAATGTGCTTATACTCCCATCAAGATTGGGTATTTCCTCTTTATGAAATGTAATTTTTCGCACTGCGACCTCACAAATCTTTAAAAAAAATTCTCGCTCGTATGATGCTTAAGCAACATCTTGTATGATGTATAAAGAAAAAAAACTATTGAAATCATCCCTGATAATGTAATCACAATGTAGGGGCATATACCAATGTCTAACAAATTGTATATTTTCACCTTGAGATTTCCCTTTGTAGGTGCACTTTTTTGTTGGTGCCCCCCCCCCACTTTGGAAGTCGCTCCGCCGCCCCTGTCTCTGCTACTAGCTCGAAGATAGTGTTTTGCCCTGTCAACCTGCCAATCATGGTAGGCAAGATCGAACTCTATTTTCAAAAAATATAAAAGTTTTAAAAAGAAAGAAAGAAAAAAGAAGAGGAAGAAGGGGAAAAAGATTGGCAACTTCAGATAAAAGTTTCTTTAAAGTTAATTTTTACTATAACTGGAGGATACAAAATATGCCTATTTCACCATACCTATATCTCATTTTATTGTATTGAAATTTCGCATTATAGTATGACTTCATCGGTAAATTATATACGCGTATATAGCGACCGAGTTGGAAGCTTTTTTGTTTTGGACTTGGAATTTTTATTCAAAATATTTTCTTTTTCATCACACTTACACCCGAGCCTGGGCTTCTTATTATCCACATGTTCTCTTTTTTTATCATGAGGATATATAGGCAGTGCTCAATCATTAGATAACTTTTTTTGCGACATTTCACTTTCGGGGGAATGAATCCTCTTTGATTTAATACCACGTATATTACGTCGCCTGGGTGGCAGAAGGGCGTTAGCTCGAATTTCAGGTAAAAAATGAAGCGTTAAGCAGAAGGGCGTTAGCACTAAATCGACTCAAACTTTTATAAAACTGACTTATTTCCGAGAAAAAATTTGTGGCCGTGTTTTACTATAACATTTCTATTAGTCTTTTAAGTTTTAAACCAATTCCGGGACGGAAAGCAGTTCAAATATAAAAACAAATCTTTAAAATTCGAATAATTCAAAAGTAGTTTTCGAGTCGCTCGCGCGCTAACTCCCTTCTGCCAGCCGGCCGACGGCCGATACCAACGGTTTACAGATCTTTTTCATTTCAGTTTACAGGTAAAGTATATTATGCGAATAAGCGTAGCGACCGAACATTTTCCATTTGTTAAAGCCTGATAGTGAAAATGTACATTCTAGACCTGCACCTCAAAATCTGAGTAAAATTTCTTGTATAACATTAGCTCATTATTTGCCATACACAAAATGTTCTTTCATTTTTTTTCGCAGTATATAATTACACATAATGGGACGAGGAAGGAAATGTTTTTAAGAAACTGCTTCTTCTATAATCCGGGCTATATCTTTATAGAAGCCATTGGCTTTCGGTACATTGACTTGACATTGGAGAGTCTACCAGGGACTTGACAGTCCCTACTGCATGGGATTTACAAAACTGATATAGATGATTGGACGGCGCTTGACGGTACCTAGGTGATAGAGCAACAATTGGATCATTATTTATGACAAAGAAAGTCACAGGCGGGGATAATATTGGAAAGGATGCATTTTACTAATATCCTATATAGCTCTTTCCCCCTTTCTTTCATTTTCTCCTCCCCCATTTTGGGGTGTTTTGATAAAACTCTTAATTGGGGCAACATGTGCAGCCCCCTACTATATATCGCCACCACAATTACATTTTTGTTTAAATAATAATGTTAATTTACCTCATTATGTAAACTGTACATGTAATCTCTCTTCCTCCTTCCCTTCTCTTTATCTTGTTAGAGTAAAGAGGGTGAGTGTGTGTGTGTGTGTGTGTGTGTGTGTGTGTGTGTGTGGTTTGTGTGTGTGTGTGTGTTGGATGTGTCTGCGTGTGATTATTATTAATGTTTTACTTGTAATTTGTTAATTTCGTAAACGGGGCACCAGTTCACAAGATCTGGATCTTTTTTGGTTGCCCCTAACGATATGTTAACTTTATATATGTCAACATAATTTATGTCGCCTTGTTTATGATTATAATTTATATCTATTTTCTATTCATAATGTATTGTACAATTACTATTTTTATATCGTTGAATAAATGAATTCAAATTGAAAAAAAATATCAGTACATACGTTAGTGACAGAATGGCTCGACTCAATCTGCATGCATCAAACCCCTGAGCAGGCGCGTAGCCAGGGGGTGGTGGGGCGGTCGCCCCCTCAAAAAAAAACCGCCGGCCCAAAACAAAAAGAGAGAAAGAGAGAAGAGAAAAAAGTAAAAGGACGTAGGAAGAAAAAGGAGCAGACAAAGAAACATTTTTGAAAATTCAGACAAGGATTAAGAGTCGAGAACGGTATACAACCATGGGCATCAATCCTGGGGGACACGTCCCCCACGAATTTTCAGGTGGTGAAATGTCCCCCCATGTTTTGTCAGAATGGAAGTTCCTATATAATTTAATGTAACGTCAAAGCTTCCACGCTTCGCGCGAGATACGGGGGGGGGACTGAAATCAAACAGGGATAAAGAGTCGAGAACGGTACAACGAATCGTCTTCGTTCTC
This sequence comes from Mesocentrotus franciscanus, assembly GCA_037976565.1. Classification (NCBI taxonomy): domain Eukaryota; kingdom Metazoa; phylum Echinodermata; class Echinoidea; order Camarodonta; family Strongylocentrotidae; genus Mesocentrotus; species Mesocentrotus franciscanus. Next base: position 32,142,719 of record CP137672.1, on the reverse strand, counting down.
CAATACTTTAATGAAACGTCAAAGCTTCCGCGCTACGCGCGAGAGGGTGGAAACTGAATTCAGACAAGGATTAAGAGTCGAGAACGGTAGAACGAATCATCTTCTTTCTCTAATAATTAAATCAAACGTCACAGCTTCCGCGCTTCGCGCGGGAGGGGGAAACTGAATTCAAACAAAGATTAAGATTCAAGAACGGTACAACGAATCGTCTTCTTGTTTAAATAATTTAATGAAACGTCAAAGCTTCCGCACTTCGCGCGGGAGGGGGGGGGGAAATTAAATTCAAACAAGGATTAAGAGTCGAGAACGGTATAATGAATCGTCTTCTTTCTCTGATAATTTAATGAAACGTCAAAGCTTCCGCGCTACGCACGAGAGGGTGGAAACTGAATTCAGACAAGGATTAAGAGTCAGAACGGTAGAACGAATCATCTTCTTTCTCTAATAATTAAATGAAACCTCACAGCTTCCGCGCTTCGCGTGGGAGGGGAAAACTGAATTCAAACAAAGATTAAGAGTCAAGAACGGTACAACGAATCGTCTTCTTTCTCTGATAATCAAATGAAACGGCACAGGTTCCGCGCTTACGAGCGGGAGGGAACCTTTATTCAAACAGGGATTAAGAGTCGAGAACGGTACAACGAATCGTCTTCTTTCTCTGATAATCAAATGAAAGGGCACAGGTTCCGCGCTTCGCGCGGGAGGGAACCTTTATTCAAACAAGGATTAATAGTCGAGAACGGTACACGACAAAACGTCTTCTTTCTCTAAAAATGTAATGAAACAGGGATAAAGAGTCGAGAACGGTACAACGAATCGTCTTCGTTCTCCAATACTTTAATGAAATGTCAAAGCTTCCGCGCTACGCGCGAGAGGGTGGAAACTGAATTCAGACAAGGATTAAGAGTCGAGAACGGTAGAACGAATCATCTTCTTTCTCTAATAATTAAATCAAACGTCACAGCTTCCGCGCTTCGCGCGCGAGGGGGAAACTGAATTCAAACAAAGATTAAGATTCAAGAACGGTACAACGAATCGTCTTCTTGTTTAAATAATTTAATGAAACGTCAAAGCTTCCGCACTTCGCGCGAGAGGGGGAACTAAATTCAAACAAGGATTAAGAGTCGAGAACGGTATAATGAATCGTCTTCTTTCTCTGATAATTTAATGAAACGTCAAAGCTTCCGCGCTACGCGCGAGAGGGTGGAAACTGAATTCAGACAAGGATTAAGAGTCAGAACGGTAGAACGAATCATCTTCTTTCTCTAATAATTAAATGAAACCTCACAGCTTCCGCGCTTCGCGTGGGAGGGGGAAACTGAATTCAAACAAAGATTAAAAGTCAAGAACGGTACAACGAATCGTCTTCTTTCTCTGATAATCAAATGAAACGGCACAGGTTCCGCGCTTACGAGCGGGAGGGACCTTTATTCAAACAAGGATTAATAGTTGAGAACGGTACGACGAAACGTCTTCTTTCTCTAAAAATTAATGAAACAGGGATTAAGAGTCGAGAACGGTACAACGAATCGTCTTCGTTCTCTAATAATTTAATGAAACGTCAAAGCTCCGCGCTTCGCGCGAGGGTAAACTGAATTTAAAAAAGATTAAGAGTCAAGGACGGTACAACGAATCGTCTTCTTTTTAAAAATAATTTAATGAAACGTCAAAGCTTCTGCGCTTCGCGCGGGAGGAAACTGAATTCGAACAAAGATTAAGAGTCAAGAACGGTACAACGAATTGTCTTCTTTTTTAATATTTTAATAAAACGTCAAAGCTTCCGCGCTTCGCGCGGAGAGGGGGAACTGAATTCAAACAAGGATTAAGAGTCGAGAACGGTATAATGAATCGTCTTCTTTCTCTAATAACTTAATGAATCGTCAAAGCTTCCGCGCTACGCACGAGAGGGTGGAAACTGAATTCAGACAAGGATTAAGAGTCAGAACGGTAGAACGAATCATCTTCTTTCTCTAATAATTAAATGAAACCTCACAGCTTCCGCGCTTCGCGTGGGAGGGGGAAACTGAATTCAAACAAAGATTAAGAGTCAAGAACGGTACAACGAATCGTCTTCTTTCTCTAATAATTAAATGAAACGTCACAGCTTCCGCGCTTCGCGCGGGAGGGGGAAACTGAATTTAAACAAAGATTAAGATTCAAGAACGGTACAACGAATCGTCTTCTTGTTTAAATAATTTAATGAAACGTCAACGCTTCCGCACTTCGCGCGGGAGGAAACTAAATTCAAACAAGGATTAAGAGTCGAGAACGGTATAATGAATCGTCTTCTTTCTCTGATAATTTAATGAAACGTCAAAGCTTCCGCGCTACGCACGAGAGGGTGGAAACTGAATTCAGACAAGGATTAAGAGTCAGAACGGTAGAACGAATCATCTTCTTTCTCTAATAATTAAATGAAACTCACAGCTTCCGCTTCGCGTGGGAGGGGAAACTGAATTCAAACAAAGATTAAGAGTCAAGAACGGTACAACGAATCGTCTTCTTTCTCTGATAATCAAATGAAACGGCACAGGTTCCGCGCTTACGAGCGGGAGGGAACCTTTATTCAAACAAGGATTAATAGTTGAGAACGGTACGACGAAACGTCTTCTTTCTCTAAAAAATTAATGAAACAGGGATTAAGAGTCGAGAACGGTACAACGAATCGTCTTCGTTCTCTAATAATTTAATGAAACGTCAAAGCTCCGCGCTTCGCGCGGGAGGGGTAAACTGAATTTTAAAAAGATTAAGAGTCAGGACGGTACAACGAATCGTCTTCTTTTTAAAATAATTTAATGAAACGTTAAAAAGCTTCGCGCGGAGGGGGAAACTGAATTCGAACAAAGATTAAGAGTCAAGAACGGTACAACGAATTGTCTTCTTTTAAATATTTTAATGAAACGTCAAAGCTTCGCGCTTCGCGCGGGGGGGGAACTGAATTCAAACAAGGATTAAGAGTCGAGAACGGTATAATGAATCGTCTTCTTTCTCTAATAATTTAATGAATCGTCAAAGCTTCCGCGCTTCGCGCGGGAGGGGGTAGACTGAATTCAGACAAGGATTTAGAGTCAGAACGGTAGAACGAATCATCTTCTTTCTCTAATAATTTAATGAATCGTCAAAGCTTCCGCGCTACGCGCGAGAGGGTGGAAACTGAATTCAGACAAGGATTTAGAGTCAGAACGGTAGAACGAATCGTCTTCTTTCTCTAATAATTTAATGAATCGTCAAAGCTTCCGCGCTTCGCGCGGGAGGGGGTAAACTGAATTCAGACAGGGATTAAGAGTCGAGAACGGTACAATTAACGAATCGTCTAGCTTCTTTCTCTAATAATTTAATGAAACGTCAAAGCTTCCGCGCGCTTCGCAAGGGAGGGGGTTCACATAATTCACACAAGGATTAAGAGTCGAGAACGGTACAACGAATCGTCTTCTTTCTCTAATAATTTAATGAAACGTCAAAGCTTCCGCGCTTCGCATGGGAGGGGGAAACTCCCCCTCCCTGCACCCACCCCTAAGGAGCGAGCTTCGCGCACTCTGTAAATGATTATTCGCACGCTTCGCGGGCTCACTACCGCCCCCTAATATAAAATCCTAGCTACGCGCCAGTCAAACAGAACAATAAGTATTGCAATTAATTGCGATGGTAAAAAAAAAGCATCAATTTATTGACAAGATGGTCTAGAGCGCGCGCGTCTACGACAAACAACAACACAAACGTAATTTGAAGGGCAATCCAATCCCGCCCCCCCCCCACTCAGTGTTATTTAGGCTACGCGTATGCTTGTTCCCTCTCCTTGAAAGCACCCCTATCTGAGGACTGCCAAATTTCTGACCCCTTTCGCGGACTTTTCCTGCCTTGAAGACCCCTTAAATCCGGAACACTTTTTAAATTTCTAAGGAATCCAAAGAGAGAAAAGTAAAACACCCCTTTTAAAGAAATCTCCGGTTGAAAAGTCAAATACACCCTTTTTTAAACAATTCTTGGTCGGACTTTGTCGCGCGAAAAGTACCCCTTTATCGGAGATTTTTGGAACATAAATTTGGTCCCTCCGACCCCGGAGTGGGGGGGGGGGGATCCAATCCTTGTAATAAAGTCATTATTGTATGAAAACTGCCGTACGTATATAAAAATATAATTAATTTCTTATTTTCTCCCAAACGCCTTCTGCCTTGGGGCATATTACCCAAAACTGTCATGATTAGTATATTATCATGTCCTCTAAAAGGCTCTATATAAAAGAAAAGACCCTCCTG